>KQ991648.1:371478-422813 GCA_001598015.1 Dorcoceras hygrometricum
GAGGGTAGTTCGATAGATCACCAGGTCGCCATCTATCTGCATGCTCAGAACATCACAATGTTCCCTACCAATGAAACATGGTACTTCGCATCGCAGATACTAGTCTCGAACTCGGGCGGCCTTATCCTCATTTTGACGGCCCAATCGACTAGGAACATGTTCAGAATACACAGCGACTATTAGATGTGTTTCATGATAGCCGTCATACCCATTATCACATCTAACATACGCTTTAGTGCATTCTAGGTCTTTACTCAACGCAATTGTAAATCATTACACACATAATGAAAGTAAAGAACGCCATATAAGAAAATGCGAATATCATATATAAAGACTGTTTGTACAATAGTCTATGAAACCCACACGCCACAAGTTGGCTAGTTGGGCATCTACTCTAACATAGTGTACAGATATACAATGTATAGTCCCATTCTTTCATTCTTTTGTACATATGGAGAATTTGAACGAATAAGTGCTTAATCGGAAACCAGATTGGGACTTCAGAACTCATCCAGAAACCAGATTAGGACTTCATGTAGGAAACCTGAGTCTAGGCTGTGTATACAGGTTGCAAGGTTGTAACATATACAAGCATCAGTAAACTGACTGGTATTATATTATAAAGAAACATGTTCTTGTTAGGATGAGAGCGTGAGTGAACTGTGCAAAGGAGTGAAGGATTTTATGATACAGATCACGGTTTGTAGGGTTGATGTAGTTGCACCCTCGACAAGAGATCTGATGCTCCACAGTTCATCTCAGTGTCATAAAGAATCCACGAAAAAGGTTCCATCCAGTTCTTGTATTTTGTAATCAGTTCATCATGGGATTCGAAAGAAGCAAGAACAGGGATATATTGTATTTTCAAGAGCTTATTTTCAAAGCATTTCGCTGACGTACCGAGAATTATGCTACCTGATGGGGTTTCAGTGATATATAAAGGGATTCATGACACATTCTGCATTCTTCTTATGTTATCGTTCAAAGCTTTACTGGAGAAATACATCTCTTGACTATATTTCAAAGCTCCAGTAATGCATACATAACTATGAGAGGATGCAGATCTAGTTTGTCTGATAAAAGCCAGCTGAAGAGAAGCTTAAATATAAACTCTTCTACGTCTTCAGCTCTGGGTTTTGTCATCATCAAAAGGGGAGAAATTTTTGGAAATATTATGAGTTTTGGTAAAAACAGAAATCAGTTTAGAAGCTATTGGATCAGATCAGCTAGGAGACGCAACAAACCATATCAGAGTAAGTAAAGTCAACTTAGTCTACAGAACAGAACAGATCAGATCACGCTAAGTAATTACAACTTTCTTGTGGACCAGTTCAGAAGAGTAATCAGATCAGAGCTGGTGGAGCTTCGTGAGTAGATTGATACATGTCATATCAGGTTCCACCAAGTGTCTTAAAGCCCTGGAACATATCAGATCAAAGTGGAGTTTTGAAGAAATTCAAGAGCATAATAGAGTAGATGGAGCTTCACAATTTTTATCAGGTTCAGATAAGATCAGGAAGAGAGTGGTACTGAGCAGTCTTCGAGCCAATGACTTGAAAGGAGTGTAGCATATATGCTTTTCAGCATAATATTAGAATTATCAGAGTCGAGCCGTAAACAAGATTGCTACTTTGGAAAAACATTTAATGAAGTAGTACAGATCAAAGGACGATCAATAAATACTCATTAAATGTATGGACGATGATTCAAAGATGTGCCTACCAGATACATTTGTCATCTTTTGAATTCTGATAAGTATAAAAGGAAGACCAACTGCAGATTTTAGAGACGACGCTTTCTACACCCCACGCAATCTGAGCAACTGCACTTGCGAATTCAAATTTCTATCAAAAGATTGTTTCTCTTTGTTTTTCATTTGAATCTTCTGTAAAAGTATTTCAGCTGAGTGCTGAATACTAAAAGCTTTGCATCAAAACAGATTACATAATAAAAAGCCTTTTAGTGACCTGGTGATCTATCGAACTACCCTCGTTCGGATTTCCAAGTGGTTACCATTTGTCGAGTGGATAAGTTCGAGGTCTTGATTGTATTGATTAGTCCTCACTACTCGAAACGTCATTGAGACTCTACATGATAGGCGCCTCACTTTGACTCGTTTACCGACTCACTTGGGGTCATTAGGTGGCGGGATTGGGTGAGGTCCCGATGCATGTAGGAGTCGATGCTTCGTTGTCGAGGATTCACCGCTCGCTCTCATGCGTGGATATCCTATGTTATCTGAGGAGACAATAGTGTGATAAATCTCTGGCCAGAGTACTGGATGTGTTTTAGGTAAATGGGTTTGCCTAGTAACACTCGCGATGTCACTATTCGATCTCCAAGATGTATGCATAGTTATCGGATCTATAGCGACTCTCGATTTACCAATGGTCGTTGATCTGATTGGGATATATGTGTTGAAAGGACCGTACTGTATGCTAACCATGAGCGACTGGTTCTTGCAGGCACTATCAGTGATACCTAGGGGATCATGGGGCGATGTTTCTACGCGCTTTACCATGATCCGTTGGGAAGTCCGAAATTGTGATTTCGGAGTCACAATGGTTGTGGGCCCACGGCTAGCTGTATCCCTGAACCATTGAGGGTCACACAAGTACTGGATTCATGATTCCCGCACGGAAACTGAGCTCAACGTGTTGAGCATAGGAGGAGGATTTTAGGGAGTGCGACTTCCTAAAAATCAACAGGGGTCAAATTGCGATTTCCCAAAGTTGAGGGGCTAAACTGTAATTTTGGACTAGGTGGTCTGAAAAATTGTTTTCGCATCATAATATTCAGTTTTGGAAACTGAGTCGATCGATTCGATCTGATCGTCGATCAGAATTGTGATGAAGCCACGGTGATACAGTTGAAACGAATGTTCATATAGACCTGGGCCCGCCCCAGGCCCATTGGACTAGTGAAAGCCCATCATTGGTCTACTTATGCTAGACCTAGGGCTTTGATCACAACTAACACACAACTCACTCTCTAGACCTAAAATCGGCCGCCCCCTTCCTCTCCCAACCTCACGCCGCCGTCGGCCACCATCAAGCGCCGCCGCCGCCGCCGCTCACCGCCGCCCGTCGCCGTTGACTTCGTGATCGGACTTGTTTCGATCAGCGTGACGAGAAGAATCCGATCGTGCCAAAATCCGTCAGATCTTCTAGTGCAGATTGACGGAGGAATCGCGTTTCCGGTCGTGGACCTGATTAGACGATCTACCGCCGCCTACAATTCAAGAGCCAGAATTCCCTGTGAATCTGGTTGGAGCCAGGCGCCTAGACGCCAGCAAGGTAACGATCGATAAACGCCCTATGAATGGTTTATTGATCGATTTCAATGTATTGAACGTATCTCGGGGCAAAATTTTTAAACTTCGCTGCGCCCCCGGGAAACGGGATCCGGATCCGCCATTGTCGCCAACAGAATCAGCTTCTAACAAAGTTGATTGAAAAATGATTTTAAAATATAAAAATCTGCAATTAGAATTACCACCTCTAAACTCTAGATCGTAATTTTGATCATATCAAGCGGCATCAAAGCGATCTGATAAATCTTGATTTCTAACAATGATAACATTTTAGAATTTATAATGGGCCCCATTCGAAATGGGGCTCGGGTGTGTGCCCTGCCCATGCAGGTTCAGGGCTGCCCCCGGTAGGTAGGGGTCTATCAATCCTCCGCTGATATGAAGGTGCATATTTTCGTTTAAAAAGAAAAGAAATGAAAAGTATATATCTTCTCTGGCAGCACCAGAAAGTGCCACGTCACCCCGGTGCCCACAAATGGTGCCCACTGTATCATCTCTTTATATATATATATATATAAATAAATCAACAGTTGTGAGTATCAAGAATGATTGACTATAGAGTTTTTAGAGAAGTAGTAAGAATACCGTAAGGGTGTCATTCAGCAAACTCATAGTATAAACATATATTTGTGTATGCATCCCTATATTTGAGCTGATGAAATACCACAATTATACATCATAGATATTTCTTTGAACAAGAAGTATAATTTTTTTAATGTATGGCTCAACGTCGAAAAACGTGTTCAGAGCCTCAGGAGAAAAGTTTCACGAAGAAAAAAAAAACTCGTATTTCGGATCACAATGGTGTAGGGAAATAAAATGTAGGTAGAAGTAGAACATATTGTCTAAATTATCGATGTCTTAAAAGGAAAGACACAAAAATGTGAGAGCAAGATATTTATTAAAACTGAAAGAAATATGTAGGAGTTAAAGAACTTGAACACTAATTGGTCATGTATTCGTGACATATGAATTCATTACGTGACTCATGTCAACTATCTACTACCATTTTTCATAGAAATTATAGTCATCTAAAAGTAGTTGTCTATATGCAAAACACTCTTAAATAGATTTTTTTATAAAGTAAAAAGACACTGTTAAATCAATAAATGAATTAAAAAATGTCAACATAACAATATTTCGATGGAGTTTTGTTTTAAAATGACAATACAACTCAATGGTCACAGGTTTTCTCAACGACCATTTATATAAAAAAAAACCTGTAATACAATCAATGATATATTGGTCTAGTAGTGAGATTCTAAGATCCATGTTTTATTGGACTCAAGTTCTACTTGTGCAAGTAGTTTAATTAGATAAGAATTTTTTTTTCACCCCAATGTACAAAAAAAAATTAAAAGAAAGCGATAAACATGATTTCGACTTTAATATTTTCCTAGTAATACATTTTGTCCTCAAAATACAATAAATCTCCTCTTCTTGGGCACACTGATTCTTAGTTGAAGGTGAGGATCTTTTTTGTTGCGACATTAAACATGCCATGTGACAAATAGCTGAAACAGTTGGGAAAGACCAAAAAATTGTGGACTCGAAAAGAAAAGCACATACAAAGAATTTCCAAATTAGAATGTGGAGCTTTTAATTTCAAATATCTCCCAATATCAGACAGATACGTATGTCATTATCAAATAACAAAGAAAATATATCCTCTTTCGAGACATTGTTTGGACTTTGACTTCAATTATCTTCCAAATTTGTTCAGTTGGTAAATTGTTTGTTTGTTCATTTAACCTAATTAATTAAGGGCAACCAATCACTCAATCACGTTATGTTTCAATACGCTAGGTGCCAAGGGGTCAAGAACCGAAATGTTGAGAAGTAAAATATGTGTCAATTTGTGTGGATCGGGTTATGTGAATGAAGTCAGGCTAACCAAACCGCACCGTAGACCTGGCCACGGGCCGGTTTGACCAAGAAAGTAGACCAAACACGATCCTTGGTCAACGGATCGGTTAACCAGGTCAACGGGTTTGACCCAAAATCGTGTCCTAACCATTAATGTACGGGCTGATTCTAGGTTACCTTGATAAAACCCACCAACCCGCCAGGTCGGGTGCTTAAAAAAAAGACACCATTCGGCCCGCCGAGTCCGGCAGGGGCGGTCGAACGGATTTTCCCACTTTTCCACATTTCGAATTAATTTTTTTAAAAAAAAAGGGACGGTCCCATATCCGATACTCACGATTAAGGGCCAGGGTTCGGGGTTCTATGATCCGATGGCAGATCAGGGCGGAACCGGCCCGCCGATCCGTGGCCAGGTCTACCCGACCGATTTAAATTTTTATTATATTTTGTTTGGCGAAAAATTGATATTATTCAAAACAATACTTACATGATTTATATTTGAAAGTCCAGTTGTCAAAAATTAAAATATATAAACCAAAAGCTTAACTGTTATGTGCACTTTATTTCTTGATACATGTGGCAGAGTAGAATGCACATATTACGTATGTCTGGGTCGGGCTATTAAACCCATTAGTTCGAGGAGTTGCGTGAACAACTGATAGTGTTGTTTCATATCCTTTAGATATCAATCTTGGTTTTTCTCCGATCATTGACCATATCCCAGCAGAGATAATCTTACCCGTTAAAATTTGACTTCACTATTTACAACGCACCTAGCCAACCAGATCAAACGGTGCAATGTCAACAATCTTTTCAATAGGTCGGTAATCTCAGTACTACTCTTACTCAAACATGTTTAACGCAACACAACATTTTCTAGTCTATATAGAACATTTTCTAGTCTATGTTAATTGGGTTAGATTTGGGGTCCAAATTGATCTGATTCAAATCCGAAAAGATCAACCATATCCTGTTAAATTTGGATTGACGCAAGCCGAATTGACGGATTCGTTTTGACACCATGCAAGAATCGATATTAATGTTAATCATGTTGGCTATTCAAACGAAATCTAAGACATGTATATGTGTATCTGGTTACTTTCATATACCTATAAAAAAATGTTTTCATATATTCTATAAGCCCATAGTAAAGTGTCTAGTCAAAATGGTATAATTCACGAATTTTAATCGTTGAAATATCTGTATCCTTGACAATGTTGTATGAGATTAACCAACCACATTGACTCAAGGTTTAAAAATTTTTATCATATTTATCTTTTGGCTTAATTATTAAGATTAAACGCATACCACTAAACAAAAAGCTGTAGATGTTAGTCAATGTGCAACTTTATATCCTTATATATGGCACCACAGAGTGCATCTATATTGTGCATATGGTTGGCCTGTCAGACCCATGAGCCTGAGGAGGTGTTTGTCTAACTGCTGGTGATGTCTCCTCATTCTTACTCTTCCCCTACCACCAGTCTTTCCCCAGCAAATATAGTATTATCCGTTAAGATCCGATTTCATACTTTTACGGTCCACCTAGCCAACCAAATCAAGCGACACAATGTCACCATCTTAACGTACGAGAGCTTCCAGAAGGTCATTCATCTCAGTACCGTTCTTAAACATGCACTCCTAACTCAACATTAATATCTCATCTCATTTACATAATCACATTCCAAGTGGTGCCAAACGGTACCATATATATCGTGTGGTGTTAAATGATCATTAACTATCAACTCACACTCAATTTATACATCAAACATCACATGGTTAATCACACTGTATAAAATTTTATTTATCTAGAATTGGAAATTATATTTTCGACACAATAGGACCAAAAATAGGCAATAAAAAAATACATATAAGATGATCAAAAAAAATTTAAAAAACAAGTTCGGGATTAAAAGGTAAGACTAGAAATTAAAAAAAAAATATGACACATGACCAAATTTGTAATTTCCATCGAACTCTCATAACTCATATAGTCATATTTACACATCATATTAATCTCATCACATGTAGCATCAACTCATCGGAGCCAACTGCATAATTTGAAATGTTTGGTGTTACTAATGAAATGATGCTATGGCCATGCGAGACCAAATTTATAATTCTAAGAAAAGGACTAAAAACGAGGAAAAAAATAAACATACAGGTTACATGATCAAAATAGAAAAAAAAAAACATGCAAATTGCAGGTTCAAAAACGCAAAAATTCACTTTTAACTTACTAAAACTAAAAAGTTGCAAATTACATGCAATTCTCATCAAATTTTTTTACAACTCATAGAGTCATCTCATAACATGTACCTAGTAGCAGTAGTTCTCAAACTGTTGACCCAAAACAATTCACGTTAAGGCAAAATTGGGTTTATATTACTACATTAAGTTCTCAAATTACCCAACTGTTTTCTTGTCCAGTAACATAATTGAAGAAATCATCTCGACAAAAGGGCACTAATTTCATAATTATCATAGGCCCTTAAATGATAGGGTTTAAAAACTTTATTCACATTTATCTTATAATAATGGTGTATATGAATAGAAATGGCAGGACCCATTAAACTACCTAACCACCACCTCTCAATGAAATGAAATTTGTCTTATAATAAATCAATATTGATGCTGCTGCCTCAACTGATCCTCAATTTTTGCAATTAATCCCCTCCCCTACTACTCACCACTTGTGTCATTTCGAATTATTTCGCATTTAATGAAATAAATCAATGAGATGATATAGGTGGTTAGCTAGGCTGGAAATATAGTTGCATGCCTGTTGTTATGTGGAACCATACGGTCATCGAATGTGGTGCTCGTGTTCATTAAATTACAATATTGAAAAGATAACTTGTAAGTAAAGGTAATTGATTTATCATTTATTCTAAAAATAGTATAACGTAGATGAGAGTTACTTTCAAATTTTGAAATTGAAGTCTTACAACGAGATGGGTGAAATGATCGGAAAGTTGTGTAAAAATAAAATGTATATTTCATCAATTTTTTTTAATTTATTGGTAATAAAACCAGTTATTAAATCGATCAACCTCCTACTTCTTAATTGTAAAGTGTTATATATATATATATATCTTCCAACACCTATTGCAGAAGACCTCAGCTCTTCCAACAACTCTTATAGGAAGACCTCAACTCTTCCAGAAAGACCTATTGTAGGAAGAACTCAGCTTTTCCAACACCTCTTGCAGGAAGACCTCAGCTCTTCCAGAAAGACCTATTGTAGGAAGACATCAGCTCTTTCAACACCTATTGCAGGAAGACATCAGCTCTTCCAACACCTCTTGCAGGAAGACCTCAGCTCTTCCAGGAAGACCAATTGTAGGAAGACCTCAGCTCTTCCAACACCTCTTGCAGGAAGACCTTAGCTCTTTCAGGAAGACCTATTGCAGGAAGACATCAGCTCTTCCCGGAACATCTCTTGCAGGAAGACCTCTTGACCCAAGAGCGCACCTCGGGACCTCGAGATGTAACGAGTCTGCACAAGTATAGTCTCCCGACTTGACGTCAGGTCTGCCCTTGACAGCGACCCCACACAAGCAACTTGGTCCTCTTATATAACTCATGATTAGTGCTCTGACAAAGCTGCAAGACCCATCCCTGCGTACAGGTGGTAGCGTAGCGTATACGTGATGTCTGCTAAACCAGCCCTACTCATAATTACCCAGATAGTACAACACACAATCCCTTGGATCTCCTATAAATACCAGGTATTTTCTCATTTTACAGACATCAGCAGACTTATTCTCTGCACTCTCTATATCTTCTCAATCATCCGAGCTGACTTAAGCATCGGAGGACCTTCATCCCGACGCCCTTTGACCCTTGTATGTGGTTGCAGATCATTGCAGGAAGAACGTCCAGCTCATCCCTCGAGTTCAGACCTCCAGATCTCCAGACCTCCCCACCTATATACCTATAGACCTCCAGACCTCCCGACCTATAGTGTCACGCCCCGAGACCGAGAATCATGACATCGGCAATATTAAACAATTTAAAAATTGTAAAACATTAAGCCATCATAGCATAGCTCAAACCAGTCTAGTACATATCCAAAGTAATAACGTTTTTACATCGGAAAAATAAAATTTAAATAACGGAATGCGGAAGCGAAAAATACATAATCAAACAAAAATCTAAATCTTCACCAGCCCCAGAATTGTTCTTGCTCTTCTTCTTCTGCCTGCTCTTCATTCTTATCTGGGTGGAGAAGTAAGGGGTGAGTGTTTGGGGAAACACTCAGCAAGTGGGGGATACCATTCGAGCATACAAAATATACTTATACATAACAGGTCTCATAACAGAGCTTAGACAGAACAGAGCATAGCATGATCAGAGCAAAGCATAGCATAACAGAGCATATCATAGCATAACAGAGCATAGCCTGACAGATAGCACTGATGATTACTTTGTATCTATGATTTACTGATCAGTCCCTAAGTTTTACTACTCTAGGGGGTCGAGGCCATTAGTTACACCAAGTAACCCAGAAATCCGAAATATTCCGTAAACCCATATAACGACAGAATCGTATCTATGGTTTACTGATCAGTCCCTAAGTTTTGCTCCTCTAAGGGGTCGAGGCCATTAGTTACACACAGTAACCCAGAAATCCGAAATATTTCGTAGACCCATATAACGAAAGCAAAAATCAGTGCGAACGGAGTTTGACACGAAACAGAGATTTGAACAGAAAGGTGCTCGAACAGTAGACAAAAAAGAAACTGAACTTTCGACAGAATAATATATATATACATATATCAAACGAATATATTACTTTCCTGCAGCTGGTTTGACCAGTTTTCCTGCTGACTGCTGATTGTGCTCCTGACTGGTGACTGTGTAGGAGCTGGGTGACTGTGTAGGAGCTGGGTGACTGTGCAGGAGTTGGGTGACTGTGCAGGAGCTGGTTTGACCAACCAAAAGCTGAGTTGACCGACCCAAAAGCTGATTTTTCGACCAGCAGCTGGTTTTCGACCACCTGCTGATTTTCTACCTGCTGATTTTCGACCAGCAGCTGGTTTTCGACCACCTGCTGATTTTCTACCTGCTGATTTTCGACCAGCAGCTGGTTTTCGACCACCTGCTGATTTTTCGACTACCTGCTGATTTTCTACCTGCTGATTTTCGACCAGCAGCTGATTTTTTTTTTTTTCCTGGAGATGAATTTTCGGGTTTTCACATATAGACCTCCAGATCTCCCTCAGCTCACTACTTGAGGCCAGAACTCCAGATCTCCGGACCTCCCGACCTGATGGTCTAACCTGGTGACAACTCATTGGATGGGCAAAATTTGATTACATCAATTGGCACCGTATGTGGGAAACGACAATAGAAGAAACGAGATAGGCCACACATAAGGACCAGATGTCGGGAGACAAGAGAACCCAAGCATGAGAGCCTCAGAGCAGCATGAACTGCTCAACTAATGATAGAACATAATCTAGATCGACAACCAGAGGTCGATCATCTTTATCTACACGTACTCTCCGTGAAAATATTGATGTGCCAGGAAGAGGCTGATGACACTGGAACATCAATCAACCACAGAAAAACTTTAAACTTAGGATTCTATTATCTTGCTCTGCTCGGGAATCTGTTATCCCAACCAGCTTGGCAATCTGTAAGTTCAACCAGCTTGGAAGTCTGTCATCTGCCCTGCTCTGGAATCTATTATCTTGCATGCTCGGGAATCTGTTATCTTACCCTACTCGGGAATCTATTATCTTGTCCTGCTCGGGAATCTGTTATCTTACCCTGCTCGGGAATCTATTTTCTTGTTCTGCTCGGGAATCTGTTATCCCAACCAGCTTGGCAATCTGTAAGTCCAACCAGCTTGGAAGTCTGTCATATTGACATGCTCGGAATCTATCATATGCCCTACTCTGGATTCTATTATCTTGCCCTTCTCGGGAATCTGTTATCTTACCATGCTCGGGAATGTATTATCTGTTCTGCTCGGGAATTTTTTATCCCAATCAGCTTGACAATTTGTTATCCTGCCATACTCCTCAATGTCTAAAGCCCGACCAGCTCGGCATCATAAGCCCAACTCTCGTTGGCACTAAGCCCGACCATCTCGGCACACTAAGTCCGATCAGTTCGGCACCATAAGCCCAACTCTCGTTGGCACTAAGCCCGACCAACTCGACACCATAAGCCCAACTCTCGTTGGCACTAAGTCCGACCAGCTCGGCACCATAAGCCCAACTCTCGTTGGCACTAAGCCCGACCAGCTCGGTACACTAAGCCCGACCAGCTCGACACCATAAGCCCAACTCTCGTTGGCACTAAGCCCGACCAGCTCGGCACACTAAGCCCCACCTCCTCAGGAACTCTAGCAGTCGATTCGAACACCGGGCTAGGCCTTATCCTGACCATCCAATTAAACTTAATCAATGGCCGCGGAGCGAGTACACTCAGATCGTGGTTTTCCTCGGAGAGTAGAAGTTTGCACCTCGGGTCACGATCACTACTCCAAGTCCTACACTTCACTTCTTCGTCTAGAACTCGTTGGGGGGGTTACTATTGATACCACTATTAATTTTTACCTCGAGACCCGAGGAACGAGCTCATTTTAAAACGCCACTGGAAGACCTCAACTCTTCCAGGAAGACCTATTGCCGGAAGACCTCAGCTCTTCCAGGAAGACCTATTGTAGGAAGACCTATCGCAAGAAGACCTCAGCTCTTCCAACACCTATTGCAGGAAGACCTCAACTCTTCCAACACCTCTTGCAGGAAGACCTCAGCTCTTCCAGGAAGACCTATTGTCGGAAGACCTCAGCTCTTCCAACACCTCTTGCAGGAAGACCTCAGCTCTTCCAGAAAGACCTATTGCAGGAAGACCTCAGCTCTTCCCGGAACATCTCTTGCAAGAAGACCTCTTGACCCAAGAGTGCACCTCGGGACCTCGAGGTGTAACGATTCTGCACAAGTATAGTATCCCGACTTGACGTCAGGTCTGGCCTTGACAGCGACCCCACCACAACAACTTGGCCCTCTTGAATAACTCATGATTGGTGCACTGACAAAGCTGCAAGACTCATCCCTGTGTACAGGTGGTAGGGTAGCGTGCACGTGATGTCTGCTAAACCCATCTCTGCTCATGATTACCTAGGTAGTACAACACGCAACCCCTTTGGCTTTCCTATAAATACCCAGGTATTTTCTCATTTTACACACATTCAGCAGACTTATTCTCTGCACTATCTATATCTTCTCAATCATCCGAGCTGACTTAAGCATCGGAGGACCTTCGTCGGGATGGCTCCCGACGCCCTTTGACCCTTGTCTATGGTCGCAGATCATTGCAGGAAGGACGTCCAGCTCATCCCTCGAGGCCTGACCTCCAGATCTCCAGACCTCCTGACCTACAGACCTGCAGATCTACAGACCTCCCGACCTACAAACCTGCAGATCTCCAGACCTCCCGACCTACAGACCTCCAGATCTCCATACCTCCCGACCTACAGGCTTGCAGATCTTCAGACCTCCCGACCTATAGACCTCCAGATCTCCCTCAGCTCACTACTTGAGGCCAGACCTCCAGATCTCCGAACCTCCCGATCTGATGGTCTAACGTGGTGACAGCTCATTGGCTGGGTAAAATTTGATTACATCAGGTATGATTAGTTTTGCTTTCTAACGCCGTACATATGTGAGCACCGATTATATGGTATACGATTAGTTATATTTTCATTTCTCTACATGAGATGTCACATTAATACACGCATATTAGTAAAATGGATTGTATATTTATTATATAGATATAAATGAGAAATTTTTAGAGATATATAATATTTTAGAAAAATAAATAAAGGTTTCCTTAACAAATTTATATAATGAGGGTGTAATGCAAGTTAAAATAATGTTCGTCTAATTAATAAGAATTTAGTTAGCAATCTCAAGTTTATAAATTCCATAGATATATACTTATCAAGAAATATTTATGGTTAAGATAGATAACTCAATATATTTTTCTACAAATTCATATTCTGTATCTAAGACGCACGAAAAAATTCTGAGTTTCTTTTCATTTAGTTGTAAATTTAAGTTTTTAGATTCCCATATAGATTAAGAAAGGTATACGAAAAGTAACTTTTATAAACAAATATTCCAATGAAAATTAAAGAACGAAAAACTTTGTTGGAAGTGGTTAATGTATTAATGATCGGGTATTCTGATAAAATAAAAAAAGTACTGGATATGAAAAGTAGATGGAGAAAATACAATATTTATATTTGTGACTAGGATAACAATGGATTGGGCTCGATCCGGTGTATGACTCAGGACCCGACCGCTATAATTTTGAGGAACCCACCCAAGACCTGCCCCAACCTGTCTAAACTTGAACACATACCCTCTCCGATCTAGACCCAAGAATTAACGTGTTCTACTTATCAAACTCGCTAGACCCATTAGACAATTTTTTCATTATATTTTTAGTTTCTGAAAATTGTGAACTATTATGTTTAAATTATATAAAAAAAACAATAATACATCTACAACACTTCTAAGCTTTAACTTATAAACACAAATCTATAAAATCTAATATTAATATGTGGATCCATATATAAACATAATATCTGTTTAGATACATTTATTGACCCCTTGAAATGGATATAACCCCAATTCCAGACTGGTCCCATACCGAATGAATTATAATCTTGGCATCGACTCGTTAACCAAATTATAAATTCATAACCCTAGCCCTTCCCATGTTGGTCCAAAATTTACACATTTTATTGACTCATGGAAGAATATGCAAACATATGTTTCATCATTGTTTGAGTATGCATAAAAGTTTAACTGGATATTAATGAGAGTTTAACTCGGAACGATCCTGGAATCTGATTGTATACATAACTAATAAATTTTTTTATATAAGAACACTTGAATCAAGAGACAGGAGAGAATAATACTTTACAAAAATAAACATAAATGAGTGAAGATGTGCTCTTTACTCAGCAATACTCGTTTGTAGCAAAAGTTGATTACTTGATATCCTATCTATTCCCATTTAAAATATTCAAACTCGACCCAAATCGACCAAAGAATTGGAGTTCGGATCGGATGTCCCCCATTCCGCTTGTACCATTATTATCCTAAGGGATGTAGAAATTTTTAATCCCAGGGCTCAACCCTGGACAAGCGGAGGAAACTACCAAGCTGGAGTACGGTAGGGGCAGAGGAAATTTCCGGTGGAACGATGAAATGTGTAGAGATCGAAAAGAGCACCAACGACGAAAACAGTCTTTTGGGCCGACACTGACACTGAAAGACGAAAGCTAGGGGAGCGAATAAGATTAGATATCCTAATAGTCCTAGCAGTAAACGATGGATACTAGATGCAAATTCGATACAATGGATCTGAAGATTCTGATCCGCTGCATTGTTCGGTCTCACTATTTCACAGTTACCGAGTCTCCACCAGTTCCTACAGCTGGGTACAATATTTGAAAAGCTCTTTGAAATTATCATTAGATTTGTCCTTTCATTTATACATGTGTATAAAGTCGGTACTTTCAAGTACCTTTTATATTAAAAACATTCAAAACATGAATTTTTTAAATATTTTTAAAGATTATTTTAAAAGAAAATAAATAAATAATACCACTAAATACGTAAATAAAAACAAATTCTGAATTTGAAAAATAAAATAGCAAGAAAATTATAGAAATGTATACGGAATTAGAAATTTGAATTTAAGAACTACAATTCAACAACAAAAAAATACAAATATATGATGGGAGTTTGAAAGTGAAAAAATAATGGTATTACACCATGATTTGTCTTTGTTAGCCTAGTTTAACATATAGTACCAAGTATTTCGATCTAGCCTAGTTTTTGCATATAGTACCAAGCTTTCGAAATCGACGTACTTGTCACCTTATATTGGTTACACATGCCACAATTGAGACATAAAGTTTTATCACCATGAATGGAACCCCACTACAAAATAGAACTCGAACAGAAAGAAAGCCCGTACACTAAGAATGACATATTCTCATTAAAGACAAAATGGGACGAAATCTCCCAGCTAAAGAAATACACACTTGACGATTTACTTTCTAATGATACAAAACCGAAACCAAACAACGAAAAGAATACAAACAACGGCACCAACACCACTGATAAAAAACAGCAGCTCAGAAACCCAAATTATCTGAATACGGCACAGACAAGATCATATGATATCATGACATGTTCTTCGTGTACTTTAAGGTGGCACATCTATGATCAACCATGTGTGAGCTTGGTAATTATGCTTTAAATAACCAACCATATGAAGCAAGGGGAGAGCGAGTAAAAAGGTATGTACGACCAAGAGCTCACTGCGCTTTGTCATGCACCGAGGGGCTAGAATATTCTGTTCCGTTTTCTGAAGAAGTTACATCCGAGGAGGCAACTGATGACATGTGACTTTGGTCATTTGTTGAGTTCTTTGCCAAAAACGGAGAGTTGTGTTGAGAATTGGAATTAGCAGCTCGATGGCCCTCCTCGGCTAGTTTTCTTAGAAGGTTCATGACAGTAGGGAGAATCTTGGTGGATATTGAGAGTATTCCAGGTAGCTGCATCCAGAACAAAAATAAATGAAGAAAGAATGAAACAAATCAGACACAAAATGGGAAGAACCAATTGATCAATTATAAAATGATTCTCGTTGCGAAAGCTGTATGATAATTTTCAATCTCGTTGCCTTAAAAGTGATCGTGACTTGTGTAGCACTCAAAAGAACAAAAACAAAGAAAACAATCTTATTCATGAATTACTGAAGCCAAAAGAACAAATACACTGAAAAATCATTGAAAAACATCAAATACATGAGAGCAGTTCGGATAGGCATGAAGGAGTTCATGCATCAAGGAAATTCTGATAAATTCCTTTTAAAGCCATGAGTATTTATTTACTTGGAGATACTTCTACTGTATTCTCAAAGATTTTTCAAACTGATGATTGTTGAATATTAGATAAGATTAGATAATATTAGTTAGATTATTTCTACTTGATCATTCCTATCTTACATCTCTTTGTTTAAACTTTAAATTAGATTAGATTATAGGTTAGTTAAGTTATTTGTTTAGCTAGATTAGTATAAATAAATACATTGTACCTCATCATAATCATCAGAAATAAGAAAATCATTCTCTGATCCTTTACTCAATTCCACATGGTATCAGAGTTGAGGTACTGCCGATGACCAAGTAGGGCATGGCTACCTCCAAACCACCGTCCTCCGACGTCGAGACGACCCCAGCAATCACATCCCATAGCCTAAGTGATACGTCCCTTCAATCGGTCACCGTCCACAAATTGAATAGACGAAACTTCATCTCCTGGTCCCAATCCGTCATGATGTATGTATGTGGTCGTGGAAAGGACGACTATCTCACCCGTTCGGTGCCTCACCCTGAAGTCGGTGATCCAGAATTCAAATCCTGGAAGTACGACACAATCTGGTGATGTCATGGCTCATCAACTCGATGTCCCCCGAGATCGGTGAGAACTTCCTACTATATACTACTGCGAAAAACATATGGGAAGCAACGCAGGACGCATATTGTGCAAAGACAATACCGCCGAACTCTTTGCCCATTGAAACAACCCTCCATGCGCTTGTCAAGGTGACAACGGTGTCACCACCTACTTCACAAATCTCACACAAAACTGGCAACAACTTGATTTGTATGAAATCTACCACTGGAAATGTCCTCACGATGAGCATCGATACAAATCCATTATCAAGCAGAAGAGGTTATTTCAATTTTTTATGGGCCTTAATAGCGCGCTAGATTAGGTTCGGGGCCGCATCCTTAGTTCTAAGCCTTTTCCAAATCTCCGCTCGGCGTTCTCTGAGGTGCAACTAGAAGAAAGCAGAAAACCAACTCACGACATTGACACTAGTTGGTGTATTCATGGTAAACCAGCAGACTGGAAGCCTTCACGCAATCAACGTGCCCATGCTGTGATTACAACTTCCTCTCCTTCTGACCAGCCGTTCACGAAAGAGCAATTGGGTGTTCTTCAACGGCTATTTGGTCAGAATAGTTCACCAACAGATCAATCGATTGTTGCCACAAGCAGTACTGCTCTTCGAGGTGTTATTCCCTTCGCTTTACTATCCCAGAATGATTATTCCACATCTTGGATGTCGACTCTGGTGCTTCGGAGACTGGATATCTTGAAATTTTTGCCTCATTCAGCGTATTTCAGGAACCACAATATGTTCGAATTGCTAATGGGACCAGTATGAAAGTACTGGGTTATGGTCTATCCAGTTAACTTCAGATCTATGCTTAAACAATGTGTTTTTAGTAGTCCCTGAGCTTAGTTGCAATTTACTGTCTGTCAGTAAACTCAACCATGATCTTCATTGTAGTATTATCTGTTAGCTGATTCTTGTATTTTCAAGAACTGGCATCGGGGAAGAAGATTGGCGGGGCTAATCTCTGTGCCGGACTATACGTCCAGATGAAGAGCCTCTTGGGAACTCCTTCCTCGAGTCTCGATGGCCCCTTTTCCCATCATATTCTGGTTCACATTCCAACAAGATTAGTGATATTTTAATGGCACTTTAGGTTAGGGCATCCAAATTTTTCATACATTCGGAAGTTGTTTCTTTCTTTATTTGGCAATAAAAAGGTTATAATTTCTCAACGTGATATTTGCCAATTTTCTAACATACACGAAACACTTTCACTTCATAGCCTCAAACCTTCAGAACCATTTTCCCTCATGCACATTTACATTTGGGGACCCTCAAAATGAAAAACATTATGGGTACCCGTTGGTTTTTATTATTTGTGGATGATCATACTCGTCTCTCATGGGTTTTTCTAATGAAAGACGAGTGAGATATCACAAACATTTAAAATTTAGTCTAATGATCCAGACACGGTTCTCAACCAAAATTCAAATCCTTCGAACTGACTGTGCACGAGACTTGTCATGGGTGATTATCTACTTACTCATACTTACTCAGGGCATTGTTCATCAAAGCTCCTGTGTCGGCACACCACAACAAAATGGTGTCGCTGAACGAAAAAACCGCCATTTACTCGCTCGGTCCCTGTTGTTCACTAATCATGTCCCACATCACTTCTGGGGTGATGTTCTTACTACGACTTACCTCATTAATCGCATGCCCTCTCGTGTTCTCAACTTCAAAACTCCTGTCCAAACCCTCCTTAACTTTTATCCATCTTCACACCTACTGCACAATTTCCCAAAAATCTTTGGGTCTCCCGCCTTTGTTCATATTCATTCTCAATATTGCGGGAAACTTGAACCACGCTCCATCAAGTGCATCTTCCTTGGTTACTCCCCAAACCAAAAAGGATACAAGCGTGCTATTCCCGGTCCTGAGAAAATATTTTACCTCCATGGATGTCACATTCTTTAAAAAAGAATCTTCTTTCCCAATTCTTCTATTCAGGGGGAGCACATACAAATTGATGAACCTCAAAATTGCGAAGAAGTACACGTTCTTTACCTTCCTTCACCACACACACCATCTATATCTCCACCCTCGCATATACCTAGTGATTCCACCTCTCGCCATGAACCTCCTCTCCAACGTTCTGACCTCTTCATGTTTATTCTCATAGAAGGCCTTCTCATCCGGTCCAGGTACAGGATCAGCCAGCCCAGGACACTTCTCCACAACCAGTTTTGCATTAAGGAAGCGGGTCAGAACTAGCATTCAACACCCTATCAGTAAGTTTATTTGTCTTGATCATTTTTATCACCTGCATATCAAGTATTTGTGTCAAATCTGGATCAGGTACGCGTGCCTTCAAACATCATCGAAGCTCTACGAGATCCAAACTGGAAAGCAGCCGTCTTTGATGAAATAAGAGCACTAAAAAAAACCAAACCCGGCCAATCGCAAACCTCCTATCCGGGAAAAGAACTGTTGGGTGCAAATGGATCTTCCTAGTTAAGTACAAAGCTGATGGAAGTATTAAAAGATTTAAAACTCGATTTGTTGCTAAATGATATACACAAGCATATGGTATCAACTATCAAGAAACATTTGCTCCTGTGGCGAGGCTTAATACTAAACGTGTGTTGCTATCAATTGCTGCAAATCTAGAATGGCCACTTTATCAGCTTGATGTCAAGAATGCATTTCTTAATGGGGAACTTGAGGAAGAATATACATGGATATTCTACCGGGATTTGAATCCAAGTCCACTGTAAACAAGGTGTGCAAACTTAAAAAGGCATTTTATGGCTTGAAACAATCGCCTCGAGCCTGGTTTCACAGATCACTGATGTTCTAAGGAAAGATGGATACACTCAGTGTCAATCTGACCATATGTTGTTCGTCAAACACTCCAAGGTAGGTAAACTCACTGTTATCATTGTCTATGTTGATGATACAACGCATGTAAAGTTGCTGTTATCAAATAATTTGAGATGAAAGATTCGGGACATCTGAAATTTTTTCTGGGTATGAAGTGGCTAGGTCATCACAAGGAATCGTCCTCTCTCAACGAAAATATGTCTTGGACTTGCTGAACGAAATAGGTATGTTGGGTTGCAAGCCTGCAGATACACCAATGGATCCTCATATCAAGCATGGAATGCACACGAACAGCCCATTGGTTGACAGAGGAAGATATCAAAGACTTGTCGGCAAGCTCATATACTTTCTCACACACAGCCGGACATAGGCTTTGCTGTCAGCCTTATCAGCCAATTCATGAACCACCCAAAAGAGGACTATATCGAGGCTGTCTACCAAGTATTGCGGTACCTAAAAAGAGCAACGGGCAATGGATTGTCATTCATCAAGAACCAACTAGGAATATCGAAGTGTACAGTGATGCAGCAGGGCAGGCTCTGCTCACGACAAGCGATCAACATCATTGTATGGGAAAATCTAGTCACTGAGAAGCTTGAAAGGTAACGGGGAAGCTTACCTACGTTCCTGCACGACTACAATTGTGGATATCCTGACAAAGGCTCTTAGTCAGATCCACCTTTGAAGATTTGGCATCCAAGTTGGGCATGCTCAACATATACGACCCAATTTGAGGAGGAGTGTTGAATATTAGATAATATTAGTTTAGATTATTTCTACTTGATCATTCCTATCTTCTATCTCTTTGTTTAAACTTTAAATTAGATTAGATTAGGTTAGTTAAGTTGTTTAAGAAGATTAAGTTTGTTTAGCTAAATTAGTATTAAATAATGCATCGTACGTCATTATAATCATCAGAAATAAGAAAATCATTCCTTTTCTCATTCCACATCCAGCCAAAGTAAAAAAGACGTAGTAAGTTTACTTGGGGATACTTTCTGTATTCTCAAAAAAAAACTTCAAACTGATGATTCTTTTCGCCTCAGAAAGATGGAATATTAAAAAAGCCACTGTAATATATATTGTCAGACCTACAAATACGTGAATGAATAGTTGATGTTTCACAGAAAAATGTAGCAGAAAGGCATTTTGCTAACCTAAACAAGATAATACAGATAAAATAAGTAACAGTTCACTTACAGCTCCATTGCGGAATTCATTAGAGATGTCTAATTGCACCCAAAGGGCTTTTACAACGAGAAAAGCAATAAAAATGATGCCCAGATACAAAGGATTCCTGTCAAAAGACGAGCATAAGTGTCCTCCAGCATACAGATTTTAACAAAAGGTGAATAATTTTTAATTAACTATATATCCTAGACAACATTAGAGAATAGGCTAACCTCAAAAGGGTCATAAATTCATTAAAACCCAAAAGAACTATAGCGACAATAGCCCATGGAGGCGGCAACCAGTTGTTATTTCGTCTACTAGCTTCCTGAAAGTTGAAAAATAAGCCGAGCAAATTTCTATTAATTTCCGGCATAATCTCTCATAAATTTTAACCCTAAAGTATGGAGATGCATAAATGCATATGCCTGCACAAGTGTAATAGCGTGACATATTATAGTGTGAGAAATAGAAACAATAGGTAGGCATGTCTACCTGAGCAGCAAAGGCTTGAGTAACAGTATACTCTGTTTCATTTGTAAATTGCCTCCACAGAGATTTACACTGGACTGGTGTTAACAAGGTTTTCGATGATGGAACCTGGATTAAGAAAATGTAAAATAAGTCAAGCATTGGTTCATAGTGGAATTTAATATGCAGGAACAAGCTCACCATAAGGCCACGCAAACACAAATGACTCAAATTGACAAATCTCAATTAGCAAAAATCCAGGTGGGGCACAGATGCTTACAAAACAAATTATTCATCCCATCACAGAAAGCCTGATTGTTGTTTCAATTACAGGATCTGTATCTCTCAATGAATGGTTTGCACACTCGAATGCATTTATGGAAGTATGCTAACTACCTCTTCCCAAGTGCTTGAAGCAAGAGGGTCCCCTGAAATACTTCTATTTGTAGAAGTCCCACTTTTGGGTGGTTCCACAAGAGCCAGGGACAAAGTATTTTCAATTGCATCGGCATCATCGTCCAAGCGGATGGCAGCCATAACAGATAGTAGCTTCAAAGACTAAGGCCAAAAACCAGATACAAACATATGTGTAAATAGTTAATACCCGGTTAAAACACTAAACCATTAAACACAACAGCACTGGTAGAGAATCATACAGAAGAACGAGCAGTTTTGGTGATTGCTCGAATATCTTCCTTGCCGGTCCAGACTCGTGGCATTGAATCAGAATCCTGACTAAATAACTTTAAAAACCTGCAAAATAAAATCGTCAGTTCGTATTGATAGAAAAAAGAGGAGGTTCTCAAAAAGTTTGCATTGTAGGTCAAGATATTAGCCAAAAACACAGCAAGGACCTTTCTTTCATCCGGATCAAAACCCTTCCAGCTTCTTCTCTCGCTTTCGCTTCAACTATTCCTCTAGCATGATCTTCCAACTTTGATAGCTTTTTACTCTTTGTGACATCGTCCATTTCAAAACCAGAAAGAGCACTTGAAAACTCAGTAACAGCAGTTTCAGTCTCCCGTCGAAGAAGCTTTCTTATCGCAGGCCATGTATCATCACTAGCTCCTTCCAACAAAGATTCAATGGGGCCAGATAATGCTTCATTCAGTTTTGTCTGCAAATAAAAAATCATCAGTATCCGTCGGACAGTTACAGGTCAGGAATGGTCAGGCATCATAATATAAAACAAAACACTAATTACACATCCAGCTCTTTCATGCTGATGGAGTTCAACGACAAATGAATAACCCAAACATTATGAAGGTAACTAATGACAATAAAGTTTCCCAACAAAATACATGTAACTAAAGATGATATATTCTAGCAACAATATTTCAACAATCATTTTCACTTGCACTTGAAATGGGCAAGAGGTTAAATTTTACTACCATCACAGATTTAAACAGAAAATATCCCATACCTCATACTTGGACGTGAGTTCAGACAATTTAGCAGCACGAACTTCAGCAATATGCGCATCTATATCACGTTGTAGTTTTTCTCTAACTCTAGAAGAGTCCCAATTTGCTTGGTTAATCTCCACATCTACAAACTCAGAGTTAGAAGCTAATTTGTCATGTGTATCAGCTAATAGACATTGAAAAGGTGGTCATCTGACACAATAGGATACATTTCTCAAGATTGTAGAATGTGCAGAAACAGAGAAGGCTAAAATAAATTCTTGTACCTACAGATGCTTTCTCAAACTGTGACATAAAGAACTTGGTGCAATCCCGTGCAGTCACTGCAAATCCTTTCCCCTCATTCAAGGCAGTAGCAAAAGCTTCTTTAAATTTATTAAAGGTTCCAGAGCGTATGTGTCCCAACATGAACTGGTACGCTGGGTGAACAAGCTGATACAGACATGAACGCAAAACTGTCAGTATAAAACACGATGCCTGGAGTTCAAATTTCAAGAATCATGTAAAATCAGTCCATGAACCTGCCATTATCAATATGAAGGACATCCAAATAAGTGAATAGGGGGATGAAGTTTCATGTACGTTATGTGTTATTATGTGCAGGCAAGTGTAAAATCAACATGCAAGTTAAAGTATTACTTGTAGAAGTTTCTCTTCCAACAGTTGCCGCTTTGAGGATCTAACACCTTCGTCAAAATATGTGGCGTCAGAATCATACCTATCATACAAAATACAAGATAAATGTAGTTCCCGAAAATCTTAACAGCACGATTATTATTTATGTCCAATGAACTTGGATGCAAATATTAAATGCTGAAAAAATATGCAAAGCTTAATCTCGTGAACCTCAAATTAACAAGCTCAAAGGCTCTTCATAGAAACCATGAAACTACAAAAAGGAAAATTCAGAACGATTGCTTTAATTATTCAGTCCTCCCAGTGTCTCCACTTAGCAATCAGATATGAGGAACACTTCACACATACAATTATCAAACTAGGTCATTGATCATATCATTCACTTTAATGAACAATGATCACAAGTCAAGAGAGGTAGAACTACGAGGTTTCTGGATAATATCAGACTGATTAACTATGTTACATGGATATGGATATGGGTGTCGTATTGAATACAATATGGCAAATTTTTGAAAATATAAGATACGCTATGGGTAGGATATGGCAATAAATTTATATACATACATACACATATACACACACCCATATAGATGTACATATATATATATGTACCGGTATCATATTGAATACGAAACAACAAACTTTAATATATCACCTCAATCTGCTTAGAGATCTTATATAAAGCAAACACTGAAAGTATGATAACTTTCACATCAATGAAAGCTAACGTCAGTCAAGTCATAATTTCTCATGGATGAGAAACAGGCATGCCCAAAAAGAGTGGGACTTTAAGAAGAAAAGAAAAAAAACTGGCCACAAACTGACTGCAGCACCCGGAGGCAGGCGGTGACAGTGAGCTTCAAAGGAGTGATGATCGATGATGAGAATTGAGAGCAGATAAGCATAACGTACAATCAGGGCTTATAAGCCCAATTCCTTTAATTTTTAAATTATTATTTAGTCTTAAAAATTCAACTTTTTTCCAGTTTAACCCTACAGCTCATAAATATTTGCAATTTTGCCAAAAAGTATCCTAGCCATGTCCATGGCGTGTCCTTGTCGTGTACAAAACTTATCCGACTGGTCAAACCTAGAAATAGTCGACGACACAGATTTAACCATATCGGACACACGTATCAGCGTATCGAATCCATATCCAATACTCAAAAATTATCTTTTTCCAACTATCCATGCTACATAGCTAGTTAAAGCAAATAGATTTAATCCTCTTTGGACCTTGTATAGAGAATGAAACAGAATCCAAGAAGGATAGTTGCACAGAGGAGGATTAAAAATACAACATTTCCTGCAAGCCAAATATGATTAGCGTACCAAAAAATAAAAATATAAGTATCTCACTTACTCTGAAAGACAAACATCGAGAAGTGATGTAAGCTTCCTTCCAAATCCAGGTACCGGGTGGGATTGTACAGCCTGTTCTAACTGCTGCCAGTCCTACAGATGTATGAACCCAACAATTAGAAAATTAAAAATGTCCACTGATATTGCTCAAAAAAGAAATATCCACCGGTTATTAAACAAGTACCTCATTAGCAATAAAAGAAGAGAACTTCTCATTTGCAATTTCTTCACAACGTACAGTGGCAACCATAACCTAATCATAGAAAGACATAAAAATCAATGAAAACTCCCTCAACAATTTAAGGATTCTATATTGATGTTTTGAACAAAACCTTGTGAGCGGGAAGGTCAAGGTCCTTGTTCTCTTTAATGACTTTCCATATATGCTGTAAACTAAACGAAAAGCCAGAAGCAGGAACGACACCACGCCTGTCCCCAGCAAGACCACCAGGTGCAATGGAATGGAAAAATCGCTGCCTCAAGTTCGCCACCTTAACATAATAATAAGACATTGAAAATTGTAAGGTGCGATATGGTTCATTCGCCTGCTTTGAAAGCAAGTTCTTCAGAAAAGATAACTTAGAAAATGATGTTTAAATGAGTAAAATTTGATTATAATGTGAATGAACTATAACCATCACAAATGGGTCCAATAGTAAGATTCCCTTCTCCAACAACCACATGAGCATCCATTTTTCTCCAACAGAAACAGACAAGCGTATAACTTTCCAAATAGCAGGACCAAACTTTTGTTACAACATGAAGACGGTAAGAGATCGAACCTGTTCTTTGAATTGTTCTTCCTTCTCCTCATAACTAGAGAGAGCCACAACTTCAACCTTATCATTCAGGCATGTAAAAGAGAACTCATGTTAAACTTTACAGCAGAGGCAAGAAAACTTGTCCAAGCAATCGAGCATCTTACATTGAAAAATTCACTTATTGGAGTTTCCTTGTGAACCTGTGGCTTAGGAACAGAATCCCATATCTTCCAATAAGAAAAATGTTAGAAGCAAACCATAATAAGTGCCAAAAGAGAAAGTGAGATGCTGTTTATCCTGTACCTTCTGAATGTCTTCCCTCAAAAGAGGTTCCAGGATCTCCAACGGTGTCTGCAGTAGCACAAAATAAAACAATAATGCTTCAGCATCCAACAAATTATTCCATGGAACCCAATGGTCCAGAAATTTGAAGCTGTCAATATATTCATGTGTGTCAACGATGGCAAACAAGAGGGATAAAATACCCTTGTTTTATCACGGATAACAAACATCAGAGTTGTCTTACGAGGGCTAAATAATCTCATCAAAACCTGTTCAACATAAAGGAATTGTGAGATCATCACCACATAAAATAAATGTTGGCATATTACATGTCAATATACCTGAAACACAGTTTTCAACAGAGGTTTATTAGCAGCCTGTTCACGGCCAATGTCATGACACCACCTGAAAATCGTAGTTCTCCACAATTGAGAAACTGAGTGGTGGTATAATTATTCAATATTTAAAAGAATTCACAAATGCAACATTTAGATCACTTATATCTAGATGCAACTGTCATACATGTTTATCAATACAATATCGGAAACAGCAAGGGCAAAAAGAGCACTCTGCTTTTCAAAGGCTGTATCATCCTGAAAAGGAGCCACACAGTTAGCCAGCAATCAATTTGAAGATAAAGATACAGGCACTTCGAAGCTAAAAAAAACCTCATAGATGAGTTGTTAAGACAAATAATTTTTTCTGATAGCAAATGATGATGTGAAGACAATACTTAATCGCTGGTTAAAGGATAGGGCCCAAAATCATAACACTTGAGAATGGGACAATGAAGAGAGAACTTAAGTACCAGAACACTGAAGTTTCATTGATAAACATATATTTCACGTAGCAAGAATACAACAAATGTGTTGTCTTACCAACCCATTAAGCTTTCTCAGTAAACACAGAAGACCAACAATAACATAACACTAACAGGCTAAGCACTCAGAAACATATATGGTTATGAAAAGGATATTCTTCAAAAGGCAAAGAGGTTGTTGTCATAAAAAAATAATAAGAATAACTGAATAAGAATAATTATGTTAACCTCTCCACGTTCTCTTCCATCCGTGCCCTCCAAGTCCATTACAAGTGTGCAAGGTTCAATGCCAACACAATGTGCCATCCATACACCTCTTGTGGTCTGAGTCCTGATGAAGTTGAATTAACGTCAGTACTTTTGATTCTGATGATATGTAATCAAACGAAACATAAGAATCAAAATACACATACCTCCCTTTATAAGCATCCATCTCCCTGAAATTTGTACCGAACAGGTGATTCAACAATGTACTCTTCCCTGTCAAAACACAGAAGGTGCAAATGAATTGACAGCCATTAACACCAATAATGGACAAATAATTTCAGCTCTACACATGAGGATCTAAAGCAGAACCATGTCGACAAATCAAAGTATCTGTGATAGGTCGCAAAGATGTACAGACAAATCTCCTTAGTCAACTAAGCCAGAGTTCAATAACTTGCAATTATCAAAGCTCATAAGGCATGCACATAGGCTCAAGGCACAATGACATGCAATCCAATACATAAATCTGTCGAGAGGAAACACACCAAGACCATTACGAACACATCTTGCTAAACCTTGATTGCTCAAGTGCACTTTAAGCATGCCTTAAAGTAGAGAGATCTTGAATCGATCAAGATGCAACTTATTGCAATTCATATTGACAGTAGACAAATAAATGTTTGTTTTGTTTTTGTTCAAATCATTCGCAAAATAACTATCTTGAACTGATCAAGTGAAACTTATTGCAATTTATATTGATAGTAGACAAATAAATGTTCGTTTATTTTTGTCAAATATACATATCAAACAATACGCAATGTAATTTTCGTCACATGTCTAGATTCTGGAATATTATTTCTCAAACCTTGTGCCTACAAAACAAACATAAAGTTATTTATGCATAATTGTGCAAAACTATTACCACTACTTTGAGGGCCCATGATGGCTACTACAGCATAAGAAAGACCGCAGTCTGCCAGTTTAACTTCTTTCGTAAATTTATCAAGGCCAGCAGCATTGAAAGTACCATCCCCATCTATCAGATGAGTTGAACAGCATTCGTTGCTTTTATCTGGATATAACATGAAGCACAAGGTCAGGACAGTCTACTTCATAAAAATCAATATGATATTTATCAATTATAGTTGCATAAAAGCAACTGGACAACATGAAACAGGGGAAAACATTTAACAAAGGGTGCAAGGATCGAAGGATTAGCTGGCTAAGTACCTTTAATACATTGAAAAAACCATACAACAGGCCGGGACACTTTGTCAGAGCATTAACACAGTAACTCATATATTCGTGTCCAAATGTAGGCAAGCATATGACATTCTGAATCTCTCCTACTCTACAACATTTCTGGAAATTTCCAGAATTTAATCATCTTTATCATCATCGCCATTGCCGAGTTTAAACAAATATTATGCATGAAGCCCATCTTCCAAATGAAGTTAAAAATCAAAGACCAATAGTCAAGAAAAACAAGACAAAAACTAATCAAAGCCATGGATCAATTGAACCCAGAAAAAACCTAATTCACAAAATAAACCAAAATTAAGTTTTATTGAGATATCATTATAAAAAGCAAATAGACAGAGAAAACATGGATTCTTGTCCAGTTTACTTCGGGGAAAAAGGAGGAAAAAAAAGAAAATGAAACAACTCAACGCCCATTAATAAATTAAACTCAAAAACCCTAGAACTCAAACTTACAAGATTACTTTCATTAGAAGTAACATAAACTAAAAACCAGAACAAAACCGAAATTCTTATCCAAACTCTACTGCGACAAACCGAAACCGAAGTGTATATAAACACACAGAACATTAAAATAAGAGCGTTATGCTTGTAAGATCTCCACCAAATCATCAACAATTAATCAGAACACATCATTCCATTTGAGGGTTTAATTGAGAAAAACACACAACACAGAGTAATTGACTGAAACGACTAATCGAAAATTTACCCATGCGTGTACAGTTGGGTCCGATAAAAGTTGAGAACTTCCCGGAGATTGGAAGATCGGTAAATCGGAGACGAAAAGGGGGAGAATCAAAGTAGAAGATCTCTAAATCGGGATTTGTGTTCATAAAACATATGACTTCGAGCTGTATTATGTGTATATATTGTCCACTATTTTTTATAAAAAATAATAAAGGATAATAAGATGGCATAAGGAATAAGCTGAGACGGAAATTACCAAAAGGCCACCCCACCCTTATTTATTTTTAGACCTAATAATAATAATAATACGTGTTTTGCATGGCAATTAAACCAGCAAAATTGTCTAATGGTTGTATATCGGCAGATAAATTGAAATATATGTATTTCATTTTATTTAACTATCAAAATTAAGTAATAGATCAAATCATAAAATCTATGGAAAAATATTAAGTTTTTGCTAAAAATTATTTTTAATCATGATTATGACCCATGGGAAGATAATATTTTTATTTCAAAATATTACTTTTAATATTGATCCGACAAATGAAAAGTATTATTTTTATGTGAAAATATTAATTTCATTCCGAAAACTATTCCTATATGGATATGATCGATTTGTCTTATTAATATAACTCGTGAGACTGTTTCATAAGAGAGTTGCTCATTTATTTATTCGTTAATTATACAATAAATCGAGTTTTTATAATACAATCGGTGAATTCAAAATCTTTCATGATTAATGATAATATAATATTACAAGAAAGTAATGAATTTGTGAGTAATGTTTCACTTTTCTAAATAACAAAAATACATGAAAGTACTTTGAATTCATGTGTTTAAATCCATCAATCCAAAATCATATCCAACAAGTTATTTTCTTTAATTTATAATTTTAATATTGGACAAAGTTATCGAAGTCTGATATGCCAAGGTTTGCACACACAGAAGGCTCACACAATCGTGTCTATCCCCTTGTGCAACTCAAGGCATGCATATATACAAAAGACAAGGAACAATACATGCAACTGTAAGTAACTGCCGCCAGATGTTGCTATAAGGTTTCTCCACGCGTCCAGCATGCTTCAGACCAGCCAACACCTGTTCCAACTGCCCAAAATGTCTGAAAACAGCCTTCAACCGCTTTGCCTTATCCAACATATCAGCCAGCACTTGCCCATGCATGCAGCTACCAAAGTTCAAGCACTTCCAGCATCATGCCTTGAACTTCCTGCACTTGTTCCAACACATCCACCACCATGTGCCATGTCTTTGATGCATACTGCCCAACCGAGTTTGCCCAAGTTATACCACATAACTTGGCACACCATGATGCACCGCGCGCGCATCATGTGCTAATCCTGCTCGCACACAGAACCAGCCACATCGTGTTCCCACTGTGCGGACCGATCGGCCCACTGGGACTAGTTCACTCCGCCCATGAACTAGTCTTTATCCGGCCACCAAGGTTACGGGTGTAACAAACCGCCCCGACCAGAAGAACTCGATGTCCTCATCGAAGCCATCCTCATAGACTTCTGATTTTCGTACTTAGCAATTTCATCCTCAAATTGCCACAAGTTAACGTTTCGGATCCAAACCGCATCTTCCTCGGACTCGCCCACCCACTGGACTAAGTAATCAACTCGCCGATTCTTTTTGCTTTGGCCCAAAACTCGATCATCCAAGATCTTTTCAACTTTTCGATCAAACTGGTACCTCACCACTGCAGGCGCCCGACTCGTCTGCACACGTGTTTGATCATCTTCTCTGAATTTCTTCAGGAAGCTCACATGAAAAGTTGGGTGAATCTTCAACCTATCAGGCAACTTCAACCGATAAGCAACATTGCCCACCTTGTTCACCACCTCAAAGGGGCCATCATATCGAGGAATCAACCCACGATGCACTGTCTTGGCACTGATCTTCTTCCACATTTGAGGAGTTAACTTCAAGAGAACTCGCTCACCAATCTGGAATTCAATATCCCTCCTGCTCTTGTCCGCATATTTCTTCATTCTGCGTTGAGCCTTTGCTAAACTGTCCTTCGCTTCATCCAACAGCTCCTGCTTTGCCCTTGCAAAACGATAAGCAGCAGGGCACTCACCCCCACTCTTTTGCAAGGCAACTTCATGCGGTGCTGAAGGTTGAAACCCATACAGTAACTCGAAGGGCCCTCACTAGTGAATCCTTTACAATGGTTGGGTGCCCTACATGCGGAACAGAATCCTCAATCTAAAGGCTTGATGTATGTGAAAGCCTTCATCAACGGTCAAGAGGTGTTGGCCATGGTGGACACGGGTGCCACTCATAACTTTGTTGCAGAAAGGGAGATTGCAAAGTTGGGTTTGAAACTGACCCAACACTCGAGCCAGATAAAAGCAGTAAATTCAGAAGCAAAACCCATCAAGGGTGTGACCAACGTCGAATTGAGAGTAGGCGGTTGGTCTGGACAGTGCGGATTGATGGCTGTTCCCCTTGATGATTTCGATGTCATTCTTGGTAACGAATTCTTGGTTGCGGCTTAGGTTGCGGTGATGCCACACTTGGGCGGATTGCTGATTGCGGATGTCAACAACCCTTCTTTCGTGAAAGGAGCCTACGATGTGGGTAGAGCCTCCGGAAAGAAAGCCGGTCTGGTGTCGGCTATGCAGATTGAGAATGGTCTGAGGCATGGTGCTGTTACATATCTTGCGGCCATGGTTGAGATCAAGCCTGACGTATACCAAGAAGTGCCTGATGCAGTTGCGGGTCTTCTTGAGCAATTTCGTGACATTATGCCTGCGGAATTGCCCAAGGCTTTGCCTCCTAGGCGTGCTGTTGATCATAGGATCGAATTGGAACCGGGTGCGGTGGTGCCCGCCAAAGCCCCTTATCGGATGAGTCCCTCGGAGTTGGTCGAGTTGCGGAAGCAATTGACAGAATTGCTGGACAGTGGGATGATTCAGCCCTCCAAGGCTCCATTTGGGTCGCCCGTATTGTTCCAAAAGAAACAGGATGGTTCCCTAAGGATGTGCATTGATTACAGGGCATTGAATAAGGTTACTATCAAAAATAAGTACCCTATTCCGAATGTCCTGGACCTGTTTGACAAGCTGTCTAAGGCAAGATACTTCACCAAGATCGATTTGAGATCAGGTTATTGGCAAGTGCGGATCGCAGAGGGAGATGAACCGAAAACAACCTGTGTAACGAGGTATGGTTCATACGAATTTCTGGTTATGCCCTTCGGCTTAACAAATGCGCCTGCTACTTTCTGTAATCTGATGAACGATGTGCTGTTCGAATATTTGGATCGTTTTGTGGTGGTGTATCTGGATGATATCGTTGTTTATAGTGAGTCTGTGGAAGATCACTTATTGCATCTGAAAAAGGTATTCTCTCGGCTTAGAGAATACCAACTCTTTGTGAAGAAAGAGAAGTGTGAATTCTGTAAAGAACAGATCACTTTCCTTGGGCATGTGATTAGCCAAGGAAGAGTCCAGATGGACAAAAGCAAGGTGCAAGCTATCATGGATTGGTACGTGCCTAAGAAAGAGTCCGAGCTTAGATCTTTCTTAGGGCTGACTAACTATTATCGTCGATTTGTGCTGGGTTACTCTCGGATTGTTGGACCCTTGACAGACTTACTGAGGAAGGGAAACAAGTATGTATGGTCTGAGCAGTGTAATGAAGCATTTGAAAACCTCAAGAAGGCGATGGTGTCTGAACCAGTGCTGAAACTGCCAGAGTTTGACAAGCCTTTTGAGGTCTACACTGATGCATCAGATCGTGCACTTGGTGGGGTACTAATGCAGGAAAGGCACCCCATTGCCTTCGAGAGTCGGAAACTGAAAGATGCGGAAGTGAGGTACTCCACTCACGAGAAAGAAATGATGGCTGTCGTGCATTGCCTGGAGGTGTGGAGGCATTATCTGCTTGGTACAAAGTTTGTGGTCTTCACAGACAATGTCGCCAACACTTATTTCAAGACGCAGAAAAAGCTCACTCCTAAGCAAGCACGCTGGCAGGAATTCCTAAGTGAGTTCGACTTTCAGTGGGTGCACAAGGCCGGGAAGCACAACGAAGTGGCGGATGCCCTTAGTCGAAAATCTGTTCAAGACTATGTGGCAGCATTAACGGTGATTGATTCCGATTTCTGTGGGAGAATTCGGGATGCATCTTTGCTGGACCAGGTATATCAGAAGTTGATTGATCAGGTGCGGAATGGGGAAATTCGCAAGTACTGGATCGAGGATGGCCTTCTGTTTGCCAAAGGAAGTAGAGCCTATGTTCCTAGTGGCCCTCTTCGAAAGGAGTTATTACGTGAAACTCACGATCCACAATGGGCTGGTCACCCGGGAGTCGCTCGCATGCTGGCCTTACTATCTCGGAAGTATTATTGGCCAAAGATGGAGGACGACGTGGAACATTATGTACGAACTTGTCTTTTTTGTCAACTGGACAAGACAGAAAGATTGAAGGAAGCAGGCCTGTTGCAGCCTCTACCTATCCCTGAACGTCCATGGCAATCTGTTTCTATGGACTTCATCCTGGGATTCCCAAAGGTGAATGGGTTGGCATCCATTCTTGATGTGGTTGATCGCTTCTCCAAGTATGCAGTGTTCATTGGTGCTCCTAAGGTATGCTCGGCTGAACTTACTGCAGAATTGTTCTTTAAGAATGTGATCAAATACTTTGGGATTCCGCAAGATATTGTGAGTGATAGGGACACAAGGTTCACTGGGAGATTCTGGACTGCTTTGTTCAATATGATGGGTTCGGAATTGAAATTCTCTACTGCCAATCACCCTCAAACTGATGGGCAGACTGAGAGAATGAATCAGTTGTTGGAGGAATATATGAGGCACTATGTGACTGCCAGTCAGCGCAATTGGGTGGAGAGTCCAAATATCTTAAATACCCTCTTGGTCTTTCTTATTTGAAGCTTTTATGCATTATGTGTGTCTTTTCATGAGTTGATATCCTACGTACCCAAATTAAGTGCAACATTAACCAAACCGTTTTTTTTTTTCGGATAAAAATGACACTTTTATTTTATCCATATTATCTCCTTTTATTAAGATACTTATTTATCCGAAAAGGTAAATTTATACGGAAGATATATGTTGTGACGCCCGAACCCAACGGGGCCACGAGAATTGGGTAAATAAAAATTTTCGAATAAAAGAAGGGCTAAAAGATAATTCGCTATAGGCTGTATTTCCTATAACTTGAAAAGAACAAAACAAACGACAAGCTCAAGAATCAGCAGGTACTTATATTGTGCGCTAACTGCTAAAACATTTGCGGAAAAACAGTTTGTATTGATAATTGCAATTGCGATTACAACAGCTGCTATTCTAAGTAAATATACAACCGTTGCTACTGATCTAATACAGTACAATCTATTCAAAACGATACAACTTAGACACGGAAAACATAGGCCTTGGATAAACACAACGCCACCCATCTGCTGGTTTTCAAGTTTCACCTGCTGTTCCTCCTCCAGTTGTCGTACCTGCACCATTTTGAAAAGCTAGTGAGCCTAAAGGCTCGGCAAGTAAAATCTGAGTAGTAACAATTTCATAAAACGCAGGCAGACATCTGTCTTCTCAACTAAATCCTAAGTACAACAGACTGCCTTCTTCGAAGGAAGAAACAGTTCTGCTACAAATTGATGCTGAAAGACCTACGGTCTTTACACCAAAGAGATTAAAATGGAATGAAATAACCATCCCACAACAATTTATAATTAATACTCCTCAAATTCCTAGAAACATAGAACGTAGAGATATTTCTCAAATAATTGAAGAAGAAGATGGCAAAATTACAATTAGATTTAACTCACCTAAAACATCTACCCCTACTCCAGTATTACGAAGATCTCAATCACGACATTCATTCTCAACTTTTTCTAAATCTACTTCAAAATATGATTTTGTAACACCTATTCCAAAGCCTAGATCCGGCCCTTCATCACCTCAAAATTATTCCCCTTCAACATCTCCTTCAATTTCCAGTATGGTCATGATGATCACCTCTGGAAAAGAATTCAACCCAGATTTCGAATATTTAAATGAAGAAATGCAAGATAAATTTCATCATCACAAAAAACAATGGTATGATAAACTAGATAATAATATTAAGAAGAATATTCATCAGGAGTGGATTCAAAAGATGAAAACAATACAATCAAATATCCCTTTTTATACATTTTTAACAATATTTCTATCTGCCGAAGTTTTTCATGATTTCCAAAATAAATCTGTTATTCAAGTCAATACAACCCTTCATAAAAAATGGACTCTTAGTAACAATGAAACTGTTACTGCTATACATCCACCCCTCCAATCATTACAATTGCATACTGTCAAAGGCGAAGTCATTGCTGATCCTTTTAAGAGAGGCCGCAATGATAAAGAACCTGTCAATGTTGACGACATTAATAAAATTTTTCAACAGAATAATTACTCTAACCAAATCCTTAAAACTATAGCTAATCAAGTAGACCATATCTCAAATAACCTACCCCAGGCAAAACCATCAATCTTTAATGATACCACAGCAAAACCTTTCTTCCAAACAAAACCTCTTCCTGTTACAAAAGATAAACAAATAAGTTTCAATACTAATACTGATTTCCTATTAAATAAAATCTCCACAAAATTATCAGAAATTGGTACATCGGGAAGCAAAATTAATTGTGTCGAAACCAATAACGATCGGGATAATCAAACTGATTCCTCCAATCATTCTGAATCCAACTCAGAATCCGACGAAGAAGTCAATATCCTTGAAAATCCTTTTACGGATGAAGAAGATCAAATTAATAAGATATTTAATAGACGAAGAAGATTCAACAATAGCTATAATAATACCACTCGTAATTACTATCGACGGCCTACGCCTGTTGATATTGGTTACGAAGAACGAAATCAATTCAAAAGCACAAAATACGATGGCCAATCCATAGTTGAATGGAATATAGATGGCAAATCCGAATACGAAATCCTCAATACCTTACAAGAAATTGGTATGGCTAGAGCAACCTATAAAATCAAAGGTCAAGATGAAGAAACAGCCACACTCTTGATTATTCAAGGATTTACCGGCCAACTAAGAAATTGGTGGGATAAAGCTTTATCCCTAGACGCAAAATTAAATACACTGAATCATACAATTCAAAATGAGGATGATAATGGTGTTATCACTGAACAAAATAATTCTTGTGAAATTTTAATAGTTACTATATCCATGTATTTTATAGGGAATCCAAATGAAGAATTTAATTCTTCAAAAATCATCCTGACAAATCTTAAATGTCCTTCTTTATCCGACTATCGTTGGTATAAAGATGTCTTCCTAACTCAAGTTCTTCGCCAGAAGACTCTAATATGTCTTTCTGGAAAGAACGTTTCATCATGGGATTACCTCGTCTCTTCGGGGAAAGAATAATTCATAAATTAAAAACAGCCGTAGGAAGTGAAGATATTCCTTTCGAAGATATGACATTTGGTCAATTGTTTGCCTTCATTAAAAAAGAAGGTTTATCCTTATGTTCTGAACTCAAACTTCAGGCCAAATACAGATCTGACCGAACAACGACTCGTAAAGAGTTGGGTAGTTTCTGTTCAATGTTCGGTTTAATGAATATTGATCCTCCTTCTATCCGAAGGAAGAAGAAACAACAAACTTTCCGCTCATACATCAAAATTCCCTAATCCAAGATTCCGTAAACATAAACGACCTAATACAAAACCAAATACATTAAAATGTTGGAATTGTAACCAACCAGGACATACTTCAAATAATTGTACTAGAAAACCGAAAAAATCTCATAAAAAATATAACAAACAAAAAATTAATGAATTAATCGATGATATTCCTAGTGATACTAGTACTACAACAAAAGATGAAACCGACTCTGACAGTGAACAACCTTCAAAAGGCATCTGCCATTTATGTGTCATTTCAAAAGATAAAAGAGAAGCAATACTTGATTTAGTTCAACAAATTCCAGATCAAGAAATTCAAAAACAATATCTTAATAAGCTAAAAGACTTAATAATAGAAGAATCAAGTTCAAAACCCGACCCTGTCAAAGAACATTTCAGTTTAAGCACTCTGTTCGACACCCAGTAATTTTATCAACTCTATACAGCAAATTGAATTCCAGAAATGGTATGTCAATATTGATTTAGTAATAAATGATTTCCAAATCACTCTTATTGCCCTTGTCGACTCCGGGGCCGACCATAATATTTTACGCGAAGGCGTAATACCTTCCAAATACTATGAAAAGACAACGGAAAAATTGTATACTGCTAATTCGAAGCCCCTTGATATACGATATAAATTATCCAATGCACACATTTGTAATAATGGTTACTGCTTCAAAAATGTTTTCACTCTTGTCCGTGACATATCACATGATATGATTCTCGGTACTCTCTTCCTCACACAAATATATCCTTTTCAAGTAAATGATAAAGGAGTGTTTACCAAAATTCATGGTCGACATATCATATTTCCTTTCATAACCCCTGTAAAACAAAAAGAAATATTATTATTGCAACATTTTCAATATTTAAACAAATAAATATCATACACCACAAAAAACAACATATTAAATCTTTGACGGAAGAAATCCCTTATCTCAAAATTGAAGAACAGTTACTTGATCCTCATATTAAAAAGAAAATTTCAGAATTAGAACATTTCATCACAAATCAAATATGCAGCGAACTTCCAAATGCCTTCTGGGAACGAAAAAGTCATATAGTAACTCTTCCTTATGAAAAGGATTTCAATGAAAGAAACATCCCCACAAAAGCTCGACCCATACAAATGAATCAAGAATTTCTACACCACTGCCAGAAAGAAATTCAAGATCTCTTATCTAAAAAACTAATCAGACCTTCAAAATCACCTTGGAGTTGTTCTGCCTTTTACGTAGTAAAACAAGCGGAACTAGAACGTTGAGTTCCACGACTGGTCATCAATTACAAACCTCTGAACAAGGTCCTTCAATGGATTAGATATCCAATCCCAAATAAAAGAGATTTAATCAATAGATTACATTCTGCCAAAATATTTTCCAAATTTGATCTCAAATCTGGTTTCTGGCAAATACAAATTGCTGAAGCAGATCGTTACAAAACGGCTTTCACAGTTCCTTTTGGTCATTACGAATGGAATGTAATGCCTTTTGGACTCAAAAATGCTCCTTCTGAATTTCAACGCATTATGAATGACATCTTCAATCCTTATAGCACTTTCAGTATTGTTTACATAGATGATATTCTCATATTCTCAGATAATTTAGACCTCCATTTCGAACATCTACGACATTTTCTTCAAATCATTAAACAAAATGGCCTCGTGCTCTCTCAAAAGAAAATGAAATTATTCCAAACTTCTATCCGGTTCTTAGGTCATGATATAACAAAAGGTCTAATTAAACCAATCCAAAGAGTTATTCAATTTGCTGATAAATTCCCTGATCAAATTAAAGATAAAAATCAACTACAAAGATTTTTAGGATGTCTTAATTACATAGCGGAGTTTTTTCCCAATTTACGCCAAATTTGTCAGCCTTTATACACCCGTCTTCAAAAGACTCCCCCACCGTGGACTGACGTCCACACAAGTATAGTCAAGAATATTAAGTCTAAAGTTCAAACATTACCATGTTTAGGCATACCTAACCCCATAGCTTTCATGATAGTTGAAACCGATGCCTCTGACATAGGATACGGAGGTATTCTCAAACAAAGATTAGAATCCCACGAACAATTAGTAAGATTTCATTCGGGTCTCTGGCTCGGCCCTCAAAAAAATTATTCAACAATCAAAAATGAAATTTTATCTATTGTTCTTTGTATTTCAAAATTTCAAGATGATCTTTTTAATAAAAGCTTTCTTTTACGTGTTGATTGCAAATCTGCAAAGGAAGTCATTTTAAAAGATGTTCAAAATCTCGTTTCAAAACAAATTTTTGCCCGGTGGCAAGCAATACTTTCTGTTTTTGATTTGAAATTGAATTTATCAGAGGAGAGGATAATTCTCTTCCTGACTTCCTAACCAGAGAATTTTTACAAGGACAAAAACATTTTATTGCAGATGGACCCGTCAAAGCCGAAACTTCAAACTGCCAAAGACTATGAACTCCCAAAAATTACTTCAAAAGAATTGGTTCAATTATCTCAACCAACCACTCCCACCAAAACACCCTCTCAAAGGCCTTCCGGCCCTTTCCCTCCTCTTACTTCAAATTTCAATAAATTTAGCCCTCTCCAAAATTTACCTGAATTACCTTACAAATCTGTTTTAGCCTCCTCTTCTAAACAAATTCAAACTTCTTCTCCAACACCTATCGATAATGATGATTACAAATATGTTTCAAAACCCTGGCCCGAAAACCTTGGGTTTTCCCCTTATACAGATTTTCCTCAAAATGTCAAGAAGCAAGACTACTTGCGCAAACGTTTTCCCCCTACTCAATACTGGGAGTCTACAGACCCAGTAAAACGTCAAAAATTCTATGAACTTATTCTTGTGGACACTAATTCTATTGAAATTGTCCACCATAAGGATCCTAAAGGTACAATTATTTATTCAAAATGTATTATCAAACAGGTGATCTCTTCGTCCCAATGGGATGAATCTCATTCATAGCCTATCAACACTTTCAAACTACGTGACTTCTCTGTTCATTTTGAACCTACTTCTTTCAATTATACCGACTATAAACATGCTTGGTTCAAAACCTTTTATTTTCGACCTTTTTCTCATTCATGGTTTTTTACCTTCCACTCTGGTTGTGATTCAAATTTCCCGATATGGTTCTATGAGTGGTGGAAACTCATGGGATCAGACTCTTCAATTTTGCCCCGAGACGTCAAAAAAGGCCTCGAAGTTTATTCTGAATCCTCGTGCTTACCAAATTTTCAAAAACCACTAAAATTTCATGCTGAATTCAAGGTCCCATGGATTTTTGCTTGGGATTTTGATTTCCAAAAACTTTACCCTGATCCTGTCCCTTTTTCCTTAGTTCGAATCCATAAAATCAAATGGTGGGGCCGTTATCAAACCCACCTCTGTAATGAGCAAGTGGTTCGCCACTTCCTGTCCACCGGTCAAAAGCCCAAATTTTCTTCAGATCAAAAACAAAAGGCTCCGGCCCAAGAGAAACCCAAAGACCAAACACCATCCAAAGAAGCCTTCGACTCAGCTCAAAATTCTTTCTGGAAACAATTCAAAGACGACCCAGAATTTCAAAATCGACTATTCGAATTCATGTCTCAATGTTCCTCCAAATCTGCAAAGTCTGAAGAATCGGTTTCCTCCGACCCTTATGGAGGCCCCGCTTCCCAGGACCCCTTTGAAATTTAATTCAAGGGAAGTTTCAAAAAAAAAAAAAAAAATACCACTCTCTATATATAATGAAAATACATTGAAGGTTTTTCCTAGCCTTATCCCTCGATGACAAATTAAAGATATTAAATCATACGATTCACAATGAAGATGATAACGGTGTTATCACTGAACAAAATAATTCCTGTGAAATATTGATAGTTACTATCTCCATGTATTTCATCGGCAATCCAACTGAAGAATTTAATTCCTCAAAAATCATTCTGACAAATCTTAAATGCCCTTCTTTATCCGACTACCGTTGGTATAAAGATGTTTTCTTAACTCAAGTTCTTCGTCGAGAAGACTCTAATATGTCTTTTTGGAAAGAACGTTTCATCATGGGTTTACCTCGCCTCTTCGGGGAACGTATTATTCATAAATTAAAAACAGCTGTAGGAAGTGAAGATATTCCTTTCGGTGACATGACATTTGGTCAACTGTTTGCCTTCATTAAGAAAGAAGGTTTATCATTATGTTCCGAACTCAAACTTCAAGCTAAATACAGATCTGACCGAACAACAACTCGTAAGGAGTTGGGTAGCTTCTGTTCGATGTTCGGTATAATGAATATTGACCCCCCCTCTATCCGAAGGAAGAAGAAACAAAAGACTTTTCGCTCATATGATCGAACATCAAAATTTCCTAACCCAAGATTCCGAAAACATAAACGCACTCCTACAAAACCAAACACATTAAAATGTTGGAATTGTAATCAACCAGGACATACGTCAAATAATTGTACTAACCAACCCAAGAAACATCATAAAAAACATAATAAGAACAGAATTAATGAATTAATTGATGATATTCCCAGTGATACTAGTACTTCAACAAAAGATGAAACTGATTCTGAACATGAACAAGCTTCAAAGGGAATCTGCCATTTATGTGTTATCTCAAAAGATAAAAGAGAAGCAATCCTTGATTTGGTTCAACAAATTCCAGATCAGGAAATTCAAAAACAATATCTTAATAAGCTAAAAGACTTGATAATTGAAGAATCAAGTTCAAAACGTGACCCTGTCAAAGAACACTTTAGTCTAAGCACTTTATTTGATAAATATCCTCAACAAAGTATCCTCAAACAGATTACAACCAAAGATTTACAAACAGAAATCAATATGCTTAAAAAACAAGTTAATCAACTTCAACAAGATCTTTTCTCATTAAGAGAAAAAGATTTGGAATTGGAAACCAAACTATTACTCCTCAGCTCAACCCAACCAACAACAGAACAAATTGATGAAATTAACCTCGATCCCCTTAATCAAACTTCCCCAAATAATTTCATCAACTCTATCCAAAAAATTGAATTTCAGAAATGGTATGTCAATATAGATCTTGTCATTAATAGTTTCAAAATCACTCTAATCGCCCTTGTTGACTCTGGGGCAGATCATAATGTTTTACGCGAAGGCGTAATTCCTTCCAAATACTATGAAAAGACAACCGAAAAACTATATACTGCTAATTCAAAGCCTCTCGACATACGATATAAATTATCCAATGCCCATATTTGTAATAATGGTTACTGCTTCAAAAATGTTTTCACTCTTGTCCGCGACATATCACAAGATATGATTCTCGGAACTCCTTTCCTCACACAAATCTATCCTTTTCAAGTCAATGATAAAGGTGTGTTTACCAAAATTCATGGTCGACATATCTTATTCCCTTTCATAACCCCTGTCAAACAAAAAGAAATATTATTATTGCAACATTCTTCAATATTTAAACAAATAAATATCATACACCACAAGCAACAACATATTAATTCTTTAAAGGAAGAACTTCCTTACCTCAAAATTAATGAACAACTTCTTGATCCACATTTCAAAAATAAAATCACAGAATTCGAACATTTTCTAACAAGTCAAATATGCAGTGAACTTCCAAATGCCTTTTGGGAACGTAAAAGTCATATCGTCACTCTTCCTTATGAAAAGGATTTCAATGAACGAAACATCCCCACAAAAGCTCGACCAATCCAAATGAATCAAGAATTTCTACACCACTGCCAAAAAGAAATTCAAGATCTCTTATCTAAAAAACTAATAAGACCTTCAAAATCTCCTTGGAGTTGTTCTGCCTTTTATGTATTAAAACAAGCAGAACTCGAACGTGGAGTACCGCGTCTGGTTATCAATTACAAACCCTTGAATAAGGTCCTTCAATGGATTAGATATCCAATCCCTAATAAAAGAGATTTAATTAATCGATTACATTCTGCCAAAATATTCTCCAAATTTGATCTCAAATCTGGTTTCTGGCAAATCCAAATAGCTGAGGCAGATCGTTACAAAACAGCCTTCACAGTTCCTTTTGGCCATTACGAATGGAATGTAATGCCTTTTGGACTCAAAAATGCTCCTTCTGAATTTCAACGAATTATGAATGACATCTTCAATCCTTATAGCTCTTTCAGTATTGTTTACATAGATGATATTCTCATATTCTCCGAAAATTTAGACTTACACTTCAAACATCTACGACATTTTCTCCAAATCATTAAACAAAATGGTCTAGTGCTCTCTCAAAAGAAAATGAAATTATTCCAAACTTCAATTCGGTTCTTAGGTCATGATATAACAAAAGGTTTAATTAAACCAATCCAAAGAGTTATTCAATTTGCTAATAAATTCCCCGATCAAATTAAAGACAAAAATCAACTTCAACGATTTTTAGGATGTCTTAATTACATCGCAGAATTCTTTCCTAATATCCGTCAAATATGTCAGCCGTTATACACCCGTCTTCAAAAGACTCCCCCTCCATGGACTGAAATCCATACAAGTATAGTCAAGGATATTAAGTCTAAAGTTCAAACATTACCGTGTTTAGGCATACCTAATCCCTTAGCCTTCATGATAGTTGAAACTGATGCCTCTGACATAGGATATGGAGGTATTCTCAAGCAGAGATTAGAATCCCACGAACAACTAGTTAGATTTCATTCTGGTTTATGGCTTGGCCCTCAAAAAAATTATTCCACTATTAAAAAAGAAATTTTATCTATTGTTCTTTGTATCTCAAAATTTCAAGATGATCTTTTCAATAAACATTTTCTTTTACGTGTTGATTGCAAATCTGCAAAGGAAGTCATTTTAAAAGATGTTCAAAATCTTGTTTCCAAACAAATCTTTGCTCGCTGGCAAGCAATACTTTCTGTTTTTGATTTTCAAATAGATTTTATCAAAGGGGACGATAATTCTCTCCCTGACTTCCTGACCAGAGAATTTTTACAAGGCAAATCAAATTTTCTTGCAGATGAACCCTCCAAGGCAGAAAATTCAAACAGCAAAAGATTACGAGAAACCCAAAAATCAAACCAATAAAGAGTTAGTCCCTCTTTGTTCCCCTCAAACACCTACCAAAACCCCTTCTCAAAGACCATCTGGTCAATTTCCTCCTCTTACCTCAAATTTTAATCGTTTTAGCCCTCTTCAAAATACCCCTGAACTGCCTTATAAATCAGTTCTGGCCTCTTCTTCAAAACAGGTTCCAACTACATCTCAAATCCCTGACAAAATATCTCAAATCCCTGACACAAATGATGACCATAAATATGTTCATAAGCCGTGGCCCGAAAATCTTGGGTTCGCTCCTTTCATGGAAATACCCCAACAAATCAAAAAGCAGGATTACCTGCGTCGTCGTTTCAACAACTTTCAATTCTGGGATACCACCATCCCAGCCAAAGACCAAACTTTTTATGAGCTCATCTTGGTGGACACCGATTCTGTGGAAATCGTCCACCATAAAGATCCCAAAAATAACATTCACTACTCCAAATGCATTATCAAACAAGTCATTACTTCTTCCCAATGGGATACCTCTACCCCGCCAAATAATAATTTCAAATCCCGCCCCTTTTCTGTCAACTTTGATCCTACAAATTTCAATTACTTTGATTACAAACTTGCCTGGTTTAGGGCGTTTCCCGGTGAAACGTGTGCCTTCATTTCTCTTTTTCAAACCACAAGTGGCCGACAGCATCTTCTCCACTATCTTCTCTTTTCAAAAAAGTCGGGTGCACTCACTAGTGATGATTCAAAAGAAGACAAAAACCAGCTCAAAAGTGATGTATGGTACAAGACCACTTGCAAGACAAGTCAAAAGACATTAATTGTATCGTCCAAGCCACCTCAAAAGAAGTGTATCATGGAAGCCAGCTGTTGGATTCCATTGGAAGCTTTCAATGTATTTTCATTATAAATAGAGAGTTGTTGTATCACATAGACAGGGCGAATTCGGAAGCATTTCTATATTTCTCGAGTTTGTATTCTGCACATCTGCTACAACTTTCTGCAATCTTCAAATTGTAAGATTTTAATTTTAAAAGTTTAATAAAAGTTTCATTTCAAGTTTCTATCTTCTAAATTATCCAATGCCCATATTTGTAATAATGGCTACTGCTTCAAAAATGTTTTCACTCTTGTCCGCGACATATCACAAGATATGATTCTCGGAACTCCTTTCCTCACACAAATCTATCCTTTTCAAGTCAATGATAAAGGTGTGTTTACCAAAATTCATGGTCGACATATCTTATTCCCTTTCATAACCCCTGTCAAACAAAAAGAAATATTATTATTGCAACATTCTTCAATATTTAAACAAATAAATATCATACACCACAAGCAACAACATATTAATTCTTTAAAGGAAGAACTTCCTTACCTCAAAATTAATGAACAACTTCTTGATCCACATTTCAAAAATAAAATCACAGAATTCGAACATTTTCTAACAAGTCAAATATGCAGTGAACTTCCAAATGCCTTTTGGGAACGTAAAAGTCATATCGTCACTCTTCCTTATGAAAAGGATTTCAATGAACGAAACATCCCCACAAAAGCTCGACCAATCCAAATGAATCAAGAATTTCTACACCACTGCCAAAAAGAAATTCAAGATCTCTTATCTAAAAAACTAATAAGACCTTCAAAATCTCCTTGGAGTTGTTCTGCCTTTTATGTATTAAAACAAGCAGAACTAGAACGTGGAGTACCACGACTGGTCATCAATTACAAACCCTTAAATAAGGTCCTTCAATGGATTAGATATCCAATCCCTAATAAAAGAGATTTAATTAATCGATTACATTCTGCCAAAATATTCTCCAAATTTGACCTCAAATCTGGTTTCTGGCAAATACAAATCGCTGAAGAAGATCGTTACAAAACAGCCTTCACAGTTCCTTTTGGCCATTACGAATGGAATGTAATGCCTTTTGGACTCAAAAATGCTCCTTCTGAATTTCAACGAATTATGAATGACATCTTCAATCCTTATAGCTCTTTCAGTATCGTTTACATAGATGATATTCTCATATTCTCCGAAAATTTAGACTTACACTTCAAACATCTACGACATTTTCTCCAAATCATTAAACAAAATGGTCTAGTGCTCTCTCAAAAGAAAATGAAATTATTCCAAACTTCAATTCGGTTCTTAGGTCATGATATAACAAAAGGTTTAATTAAACCAATCCAAAGAGTTATTCAATTTGCTGATAAATTCCCCGATCAAATTAAAGACAAAAATCAACTTCAACGATTTTTAGGATGTCTTAATTACATATCGGAGTTTTTTCCCCGTTTACGTCAAATTTGTCAGCCTTTATACACTCGTCTTCAAAAAACTCCCCCTCCATGGACTGAAATCCATACAAGTATAGTCAAGGATATTAAGTCTAAAGTTCAAACATTACCATGTTTAGGCATACCTAATCCCATAGCCTTCATGATAGTTGAAACTGATGCCTCTGATAAATATTCGAAATCTGGGTTGAATTCTTTTCCAGAGGTGATCATCATGACCATACTGGAGATTGAAGGAGATGTGGGAGGAGAATAATTCTGAGGTGATGAAGGGCCGGAACGAGGCTTTGGAATAGGTGTAACAAAATCGTATTTTGAATTGGATTTAGAAAAAGTTGAAAATGAGTGTCGTGATTGAGATCGACGCAAAATTGGAGTAGGAGTATTTTGTTTAGATGAATTAAATTTAATCGTAATCTTACCATCTTCTTCTTCAATTATTTGAGAAATATCTCGACGTTCTATATTTCTTGGGATTTGAGGAGTATTAATTATGAAATGTTGTGGAATGGTTATTTCATTCCATTTTAGTCTTTTTGGTGTGAAGACCGTAGGTCTTTCAGCATCTATTTGTAACAGAACTGTTTCTTCTTTTGAAGTAGGTAATCTGTTGTATTTGGGGTTTAGTTGAGAGGACAGAAGTCTAAAGTAGACTCTGTAAATTATTGCAAAGTTTTTACAGGGATGAAATTCATCTCCCTGGATATGAACATCTAGGATTAAAGAATCTAGAATCATAGGATCTGTAAGATCTACAGAGAAATTTGGAGAACAATTAAAGTATATTGGTCCGTTACAAATATTAGTTTGGATCATAGACAAAAGAGATGTTTGATATCTTTTAAGTCTTTTATCTCTTAGGGCTAAGTAAATTGGAGTATCAACTCCGATATGAACTAATGGTTTAACAGCTATTTGAATTAAACCAAAGTGTAGATATCGATAATTCTTTTGAATGTATTTTTGAATTGTTGTGTTATTTAAAAGAGCGATACTTTGAGAGTCTTCTTGGATAGATAAGGTTTCTTCATGAGTTTTAACAGAGAAGGCAGTTTTGAAATCTGTAAATCCTATTTTTGTATATGTTCTCTATTTGTTCTTCTGGTATAGTCCAGTTTGAATAATCTATAGGCATATGAGTTTCGAATAAAAGAAGGGCTAAAAGATAATTCACTATAGGCTGTATTTCCTATAACTTGAAAAGAACAAAACAAACGACAAGCTCAAGAATCAGCAGGTACTTATATTGCGCGCTAACTGCTAAAACATTTGCGAAAAAACAGTTTGTATTGATAATTTCAATTGCGATTCAGCTGCTATTCTAAGTAAATATACAACCGTTGCTACTGATCTAATACAGTACAATCTATTCAAAACGATACAACTTAGACACGGAAAACGTAGGCCTTGGATAAACACAACGCCACCCATCTGCTGGTTTTCAAGTTTCACCTGCTGTTCCTCCTCCAGTTGTCGTACCTGCACCATTTTGAAAAGCTAGTGAGCCTAAAGGCTCAGCAAGTAAAATCTGAGTAGTAACAATTTCATAAAACGCAGGCAGACATCTGTACAATTCATATGTTAAGGAACTTCAATATACAAAGTCATTTTCGTAAACATTTCAATAAACATTCAATGGCAGAAACAGGGGATGATAGCCCAGCTTCTCATTAAGTTCAATATCATTTTCAGTTGATCATGGCATATAAGTTCTATGTGGTCCAGTTTTCACTTTGATCAAAATGACTCCCGATATCAGTTTTAGCATATAGCTCATATGAAAGGGCAGTTGACATCTAGACAACTGCTCACCCTTCTCCTTGGTGACCGTAACTATCTATGCCATAATCTAAAACATCTTTTGTTCCTTAACAATCCTTTCTTTAAACATTTCTGTAAATCATCGGGTTCCATCATTTTAAACACTTGCTTCCCATTTTTAAAACTTTACCGAGTATCGAATTCGACTTTGGAAACATATCGTTAAAATGGAACTGGTTGAAAGAAAACCAGTCGCAAAGGAATAGTATCAGTCGTAAGACTAATATCTGCTGAAATGAACAGCACCAGTCGCAACAAATAGGAACAGTTGCTAGGTCTTTTAAATAAATATAAAATGAAACGATGTCGTTGGAGTGATCAGCAGATGAAATAAGATTTTAAAGTTTTAATAAAAGTTTCAATTCAAGATACCATAATATAAACAGGATCATAGAATATTAAACAAAGATAGAAACTTGAATTGAAACTTTTATTAAAACTTTAAAATCTTACAATTTGAAGATTGCAGAAAGTTGTAGCAGATGTGCAGAATACAAACTCGAGAAATATATATAAATGCTTCTGAATTCGCTCTGCCTAATTAATACAACCACTCTCTATATATAATGAAAATACATTGAAGGTTTTTCCTAGCCTTATCCCTCGATGACAAATTAAAGATATTAAATCATACGATTCACAATGAAGATGATAACGGTGTTATCACTGAACAAAATAATTCCTGTGAAATATTGATAGTTACTATCTCCATGTATTTCATCGGCAATCCAACTGAAGAATTTAATTCCTCAAAAATCATTCTGACAAATCTTAAATGCCCTTCTTTATCCGACTACCGTTGGTATAAAGATGTTTTCTTAACTCAAGTTCTTCGTCGAGAAGACTCTAATATGTCTTTTTGGAAAGAACGTTTCATCATGGGTTTACCTCGCCTCTTCGGGGAACGTATTATTCATAAATTAAAAACAGCTGTAGGAAGTGAAGATATTCCTTTCGGTGACATGACATTTGGTCAACTGTTTGCCTTCATTAAGAAAGAAGGTTTATCATTATGTTCCGAACTCAAACTTCAAGCTAAATACAGATCTGACCGAACAACAACTCGTAAGGAGTTGGGTAGCTTCTGTTCGATGTTCGGTATAATGAATATTGACCCCCCCTCTATCCGAAGGAAGAAGAAACAAAAGACTTTTCGCTCATATGATCGAACATCAAAATTTCCTAACCCAAGATTCCGAAAACATAAACGCACTCCTACAAAACCAAACACATTAAAATGTTGGAATTGTAATCAACCAGGACATACGTCAAATAATTGCACTAAAAACCCGAAAAAACCTCATAAAAAATATAGTAAACAAAAAATTAATGAATTAATTGATGACATTCCCAGTGATACTAGTACTTCTACAAAAGATGAAACCGAATCTGAAAACGACCAACCTTCAAAAGGAATCTGCCATTTATGTGTTATTTCAAAAGATAAAAGAGAAGCAATCCTTGATTTGGTTCAACAAATTCCAGACCAGGAAATTCAAAAACAATATCTTAATAAGCTAAAAGACTTGATCATTGAAGAATCAAGTTCAAAACGTGACCCAGTCAAAGAACACTTTAGTCTAACCACTTTATTTGATAAATATCCTCAACAAAGTATCCTCAAACAGATTACAACCAAAGATTTACAGACAGAAATCAATATGCTTAAAAAACAAGTTAATCAACTTCAACAAGATCTTTTCTCCTTGAGAGAAAAAGATTTGGAATTGGAAACCAAATTATTACTCCTCAGCTCAACCCAACCACCAACAGAACAAATTGATGAAATCAACCTCGATCCCCTTAATCAAACTTCACCAAGTAATTTCATCAACTCTATCCAAAAAATTGAATTTCAGAAATGGTATGTCAATATAGATCTTGTCATTAATAATTTCAAAATCACTCTTATCGCCCTTGTTGACTCTGGGGCCGATCATAATGTTTTACGCGAAGGCGTAATTCCTTCCAAATACTATGAAAAGACAACCGAAAAACTATATACTGCTAATTCAAAGCCTCTCGACATACGATATAAATTATCCAATGCCCATATTTGTAATAATGGTTACTGCTTCAAAAATGTTTTCACTCTTGTCCGCGACATATCACAAGATATGATTCTCGGAACTCCTTTCCTCACACAAATCTATCCTTTTCAAGTCAATGATAAAGGTGTGTTTACCAAAATTCATGGTCGACATATCTTATTCCCTTTCATAACCCCTGTCAAACAAAAAGAAATATTATTATTGCAACATTCTTCAATATTTAAACAAATAAATATCATACACCACAAGCAACAACATATTAATTCTTTAAAGGAAGAACTTCCTTACCTCAAAATTAATGAACAACTTCTTGATCCACATTTCAAAAATAAAATCACAGAATTCGAACATTTTCTAACAAGTCAAATATGCAGTGAACTTCCAAATGCCTTTTGGGAACGTAAAAGTCATATCGTCACTCTTCCTTATGAAAAGGATTTCAATGAACGAAACATCCCCACAAAAGCTCGACCAATCCAAATGAATCAAGAATTTCTACACCACTGCCAAAAAGAAATTCAAGATCTCTTATCTAAAAAACTAATAAGACCTTCAAAATCTCCTTGGAGTTGTTCTGCCTTTTATGTATTAAAACAAGCAGAACTAGAACGTGGAGTACCACGACTGGTCATCAATTACAAACCCTTAAATAAGGTCCTTCAATGGATTAGATATCCAATCCCTAATAAAAGAGATTTAATTAATCGATTACATTCTGCCAAAATATTCTCCAAATTTGATCTCAAATCTGGTTTCTGGCAAATCCAAATAGCTGAGGCAGATCGTTACAAAACAGCCTTCACAGTTCCTTTTGGCCATTACGAATGGAATGTAATGCCTTTTGGACTCAAAAATGCTCCTTCTGAATTTCAACGAATTATGAATGACATCTTCAATCCTTATAGCTCTTTCAGTATTGTTTACATAGATGATATTCTCATATTCTCCGAAAATTTAGACTTACACTTCAAACATCTACGACATTTTCTCCAAATCATTAAACAAAATGGTCTAGTGCTCTCTCAAAAGAAAATGAAATTATTCCAAACTTCAATTCGGTTCTTAGGTCATGATATAACAAAAGGTTTAATTAAACCAATCCAAAGAGTTATTCAATTTGCTGATAAATTCCCCGATCAAATTAAAGACAAAAATCAACTTCAACGATTTTTAGGATGTCTTAATTACATCGCAGAATTCTTTCCTAATATCCGTCAAATATGTCAGCCGTTATACACCCGTCTTCAAAAGACTCCCCCTCCATGGACTGAAATCCATACAAGTATAGTCAAGGATATTAAGTCTAAAGTTCAAACATTACCGTGTTTAGGCATACCTAATCCCTTAGCCTTCATGATAGTTGAAACTGATGCCTCTGACATAGGATATGGAGGTATTCTCAAGCAGAGATTAGAATCCCATGAACAACTAGTTAGATTTCATTCTGGTTTATGGCTTGGCCCTCAAAAAAATTATTCCACTATTAAAAAAGAAATTTTATCTATTGTTCTTTGTATCTCAAAATTTCAAGATGATCTTTTTAATAAAAGCTTTCTTTTACGTGTTGATTGCAAATCTGCAAAGGAAGTCATTTTAAAAGATGTTCAAAATCTTGTTTCCAAACAAATCTTTGCTCGCTGGCAAGCAATACTTTCTGTTTTTGATTTTCAAATAGATTTTATCAAAGGGGACGACAATTCTCTCCCTGACTTCCTGACCAGAGAATTTTTACAAGGCAAATCAAATTTTCTTGCAGATGAACCCTCCAAGGCAGAAAATTCAAACAGCAAAAGATTACGAGAAACCCAAAATTCAATCCAATAAAGAGTTAGTCCCTCTTTGTTCCCCTCAAACACCTACCAAAACCCCTTCT
>KQ991652.1:0-13257 GCA_001598015.1 Dorcoceras hygrometricum
GTTGACCTTTAGGAAGTCATACTTCCCGAAATCCTCTTCTCGTACTCAACACATTGAGCTGAGTATCCGTGTGGGAGTTTCGAATCCAGTACTTGTGTGACCCTCAATGGTTCAGGGATACAGCTAGCCGTGGGCCCACAACCATTGTGGCTCCGGAATCACAATTCCGGACCTACCCAACGGATCATGGTAAAGCGTCTAGCAACATCGCCCCATGATCCCCTAGGTATCACTGATAGTGCCTGCAAGAACCAGTCGGTCGTGGTTAGCGTACTGTACGGTCCTTTCAACACATATATCCCGATCAGATCAACGACCATTGGTAAATCGAGAGTCGCTAGAGATCCGATAGCTATGCATACATCTTGGAGATCGAATAGTGACATCGCGAGTGTAACTAGGTAAACACATTTACCTAAAACACTTGTAGTACTCTGGCCAGAGATTTGCACACTATTATCCCCTCAGATAGCATAGGATATCCACGCATGTCTGCGAGCGGTGAATCCTCGACAACGATGCATCGACTCCTACATGCATCGGGGTCTCACCCAATCCCGACGCCTGGTGACCCCAAGTGAGTCGGCAAACGGGTCAAAGTGAGACGCCTATCATGCAGAGTCTCAATGACGTTTCGAGTCGTGAGGACTAATCAGTACAACCAAGACCTCGGACCTTCCACTCGACAAATGGGAACCACTTGGAAAGTCCGAAGGAGGGTAGTTCGATAGATCACCAGGTCACTATCTATCTGCATGCTCAGAACATCACAATGTTCCCTACCAATGAAACATGGTACTTCGCATCGCATATACTAGTCTCGAACTCGGGCGGCCTTATCCTCGTTTTGACGGCCCCATCGACTAGGAACATGTTCAGAATACACAGCGACTATTAGATGTGTTTCATGATAGCCGTCATACCCACTATCACATCTGACATACGCTTTAGTGTAATCTAGGTCTTTACTCAACACAATTGTAAATCATTACACACATAATGAAAGTAAAGAATGCCATATAAAAGAATGCGAATATCATATATAAAGATCGTTTGTACAAGAGTCAATGAAAACCCACACGCCACAAGTTGGCTAGTTGGGCATCTACTCTAACACATCTGAACAGCGCTAACAACATAAGTCAACTCAGATTTGTTGACCAACACGTGGCAGCCTCTCGCATCCGCGTGCTAACGCTAACAGATGTCTCTCGCTACTCTCATATCAGCGCTCGCTAGCTACGTATTACCGTTGACTAACGTTGACATCTGGTCACGCCATTGAACAGATTTCACCCACTAGCGAGACATCTAAAATTGCAAAACGACGACGCATCACTACTCGCGCTAGTCTCTACTACTCAGATGTCACTCGCTAACGCCTCAACTGTGTGTTCACATGTTATGCTCACTAATTCCCGCGCAAGAACGCTGCTGGCCCATCTTCTTCCAGCGATGATCTTCAAGTCTAAAATACTACGGGAATCACATCTCTTATCAAAAATCTCAATGAATAAACTCTAAATTCAACGCAGATTTCTCCCGATAGAAACCAACAACTCAAAGCTGAACAGCTCTATGTCAAATCTGAAAATCACCAACCAGATTCGACCAAAATCCTCAAGTCTGAAATTCGATAATCCTGACTGCCGTGACTAACCCTTAGCCAAATCTGGTTAACCACTAATTATCGAATCTCAATCCTCACACAGTTCCTCAGCTATTATCTCTATCCGGACTCCTTCCAACTCAAACTGGTACAAGAACGTTGGTCTCGAAGAGGGATTTCCAATCGATGTACTCTCACTCAAATCTGACCAGCCAATCACCGACAATCGGAAGACAAATGTGTCGGGTGAACAGTAGCAACGAGGGTTTGAAGATATGTGTCGGGATACTAGGAAGAAGATAAGATATGTGTGTCGTAAAATAACTAAGTGTCGGTCAACATTTATATATATATACACTCCCAGTCAAAGCTACAGTAAATTCAAACTAGCTCAGACTTTACTACTGTACCAGCTCAGGCACACAAACCAGCTCAGGGAGTACGCTGTTCTCAACCAGCACAGCGCTCAGCTGACCAGATCAGGTACTTCAAGCAACACACATCCAGTTTGGATCACTCACATGAACCTGGTCTGGTCTACAACGCTCAGATTAGTTCAGACCTCTCCAGTGTTCCAGCTTAGGTACACAGACACTAAAACAAGATCGCGCTCCAACAGACCAGCTCGGAGCATCCAGCACATCCCTAATCTGAATCCAGCTTGCACAACACAGTAAATTTCAAAGTGGATCACCTCTATGCTGGGGTCCCCAAAACCAGCTCTCCGTAGAACTCAAACCAGCACAACGAAACATCCCAGCTCAGAGTTAATCTCTCAGACCAGTTCGCACCTGATCTGATCTATGGAAAACTGGAAGATCACCAACAGCTCACAGGATACCATCCAGCTCAGGACTAATCTGCCCAACCAGCTCACACCAAGACTGATCTTGGCTTATCCTCAAAACCCACCAGCAGACCTCTAAGTTGGTACCAGATTACACTGGACTTGGAACAGGTTACCTCCACCAGCTCTCAGCAACACCTCAGACCAGCTGAACAACTCTAAATTCTAAATTCAACTCTAAATTCAACGCAGATTTCTCCCGATAGAAACCAACAACTCAAAGCTGAACAGCTCTATGTCAAATCTGAAAATCACCAACCAGATTCGACCAAAATCCTCAAGTTTGAAATTCGATAATCCTGACTGCCGTGACTAACCCTTAGCCAAATATGGTTAACCACTAATTATCGAATCTCAATCCTCACATTCTCCCCACCTTAAGAGATTTCGTCCTCGAAATCAAAGGCAAACACAGGGAAGAAACCATCAAAACACTAAAACTAACCAACACAACTCCACTGTCAAAGCTCAAACAGATGAGGCCATTCTTGTCTCATTTTCTCCTCTACCTCCCAGGTAGCTTCTTCCCGGCCATGCTTACTCCATTGAACCATCACCAACGGAATTATCTTATTCCTCAATTGATTCTCCTTCCTATCCAGAATCTGAACTGGATATTCAATATAGCTCAAAGCAGAATCTAGCTCAACTTCATCAGTCCTCAACACATGGGACGGATCTGGCTCATATTTTCTCAACATTGACACATGAAAAACGTCATGTATCGCTGCTAATTCATCAGGCAACTGCAATATATAAGCCAACTGTCCAATCCTTTCAACAATTTCAAAGGGACCAACAAATCTAGGAGCTAACTTGCCCTTAAATCTGAACCTCATAACACTCTTGAAAGGATAAATCTTAAGGAACACTCGATCACCAACTTCAAATTCCAGAGGTCGGCGTATTCTATTAGCATAGCTAGTGAAGCGATCTTGTGCAGCCTTCATTCTACTTCGAATCAACGAAACCTGATCTCTCATATGTTGCACAAACTCAGGGGTCGAAAGCTGTTTCTGACCAACTTCTTCCCAACAGATCGGAGATCTACACGTGCGACCATACAACGCTTCAAATGGAGCCATCCCAATAGTCACTTGGTAGCTGTTGTTATAAGAAAACTCAACCAAGGATAGCGAATCCTGCCAGCCACCATCGAAATCCATCACAATTGCTCGCAGCATATCTTCTAAGGTCTGAATGGTTCTCTCAGATTGGCCATCTATCTGAGGATGATAGGCAGTGCTCATTGCCAATCTCGAACCCATAGCTGCTTGCAAACTCTTCCAAAATTGAGATGTGAATCGTGGATCTCTATCGGATACTATCGACATCGACACTCCGTGCAATCTAACCACATGGTCGATGTATAATATCGCCATTTTTTTCATCGAACACCTCACATCATAGGGAATGAAATGGGCTGACTTCGAAATTCCATCGATCACCACCCAAATCGCATCGCATCCCCTACTCGATCTAGGTAAATGAGTCACAAAGTCCATGGCGATGTGCTCCCAATTCCACTGAGGCACTTCTAAACTCTGCAACAATCCACCAGGTCTCATCCTTTCGGCCTTGACCTACTGGCAATTCAGACATCGAGCGACAAAAATGTCGCTCTTCATGCCTTCCCACCAGTAGTGAGACTTCAAGCATGGTACATCTTTCTCTCGCCCGGATGCACACTGTACCGACTACAATGCGCTTCATTCAAAATAGTCTCCTTCAAATCTATCAGGTTCGGAACCACTAATCTTCCTCGAGATCTCAAACATCCGTCAGGAGCAACAGTAAAATCATCAGACTGACCATTCTGGGCCTTAATCTTCAATTCATGGATATAAGGATCAGTCCTTTGTGCCTCTCTGATGTTCATCACAATCTGTGGTTCAACCTGAATAGAAGAAACTATGAAGTACTGATTACTCGGTTGAAATCTCCAACCAGAAGTACCCAACTGCTCGTGGACTCTCGAAATACTCAAAGAAGTTAGCATCGTAGACTGGGCTTTCCTACTCAAAGCATCGGCTACTAAGTTCATCCGCGCAGGCTGATACTGAATCTCACAATCAAAGTCCTTGAGAAACTCCATCCAACGACGCTGTCTCATATTCAGATCTGACTGAGTGAAGATGTACTTCAAACTCTTGTGGTCGGTGTACATCACAAACACCATACATGTAGTGACGCCAGATCTTCAAGGCAAATACAATTGCTGCCAATTCTAAATCATGAACGGGATATCTTGTCTCATGGGGCTTCAACTGTCGAGACGCATACGCAATCACATACTCGTTCTGCATCAGAACACATCCCAAACCACTTAGAGAAGCATCGGAGCAAACAACGAAACCTCCAGATCCAGATGGTAAAGCCAACACAGGAGCAGTAGGCAACTTCTCCTTAAGTGTTTGAAAACTCGACTCGCACTCATCAGTCCAAACAAACTTCCTATCCTTCTGAGTCAACTGCGTCATCGCCTTGCTATTGAAGAAAACTTCTCAATGAAACGCCTATAATAGCTGGCCAAACCCAAGAAACTGCGGATCTCAGAAACATTCCTAGGTCACTTCCAGTTAAGAACTGTTTCGACCTTACTAGGATCCACGGAAATTCCTTGTGCAGAGATGACATGACCCAAAAAGATTATTCTATCTAGCCAAAATTCACACTTGCTAAATTTGGCATACAACTGCGAGTCTCTCAACTTCTGCAATACTAGTCTCAGGTGCTCCTTATGCTCTCTGAAACTCCTTGAATACACCAAGATGTCATCTATGAAGACAATCACGAATCGATCGATATACTCACTGAAGACGCGATTCATCAAATCCATGAAAACAGCAGGGGCATTCGTCAACCCAAACGGCATCACAAGGAACTCATAATGCCCATATCTCGTCCGAAAAGCTGTCTTCGCTACATCAGCGTCTCTAATTCGCAACTGATGATAGCCAGAGCGCAAGTCAATCTTCGAGTATAGGGCCGATCCTTGCAACTGATCAAACAAACCATCAATCCTTGATAATGGATACTTATTCTTGATCGTTGCTTTGTTCAATTGCCGGAAATCAACACACATTCTCATAGACCCATCTTTCTTCTTCACAAACAAAATCGGAGCTCCCCAAGGCGACATACTCAGTCTGATGAAGCCTTTCTCCAAAACATCTCTCAACTGATCCTTGAGCTCTTTCAGCTCAGCTGGCGCCAATCGATACGGTGCTTTATAAATCGGGGCTGTCCTTGGCCAACTTTATACTCAAATCAATATCTCTTCTCGAAGGGAATCCAGGGATCTCGTCTGGAAACACGTCCGGAAACTCTCTGACAATCGGGATATCGCTCAACTCCAAACACGACTCTTGGGAAACATCGAGCGCATAAATCATGAATCCAGCGTTACCCAGCGATAACAGACTAAACATCTCCATGACAGATATCAGTGGAATCTTCGAGCGTGAATCAGCACCGTAGAAATCCCAGTTCTCTCCCGACTCGGGGCGAAATCTCACCACACCATGGAAACAATCAACAGTAGCCTTATAGCTGGACAACACATCCATTCTCAAGATACAATCAAAATCCCTCATCTCCAGCGATATCAAATTCACCACTATCACATTCTGATCAAACCGAATCACACAATCCACCACAATCTCACGAGACAACAACCACACACCAACAGGAGTCGACACAGACACCTCATCACACAGTGGGGTAACTCTCAACCCACACTCATGCACAAACCATGCAGAAACAAAGGAGTGTGACGCTCTTGTATCAAATAAAACTCTCGCAGGAACATCAAAGATATAGCATGTACCTGCGATCACGTTACTAGGTATCTCATCAGCCTGCTATCTCGACAAAGCATTCACCTAGGCCTGCTGCGGTCCCGGAAACTGTGGTCTCGAGGGTCCTCCAAACCTGACGGTTCACGGGGTTGGAATCCAGATCGGTTGGTCGGGGCAGGAGGTTGCGGCCTCTGCGAAGAACCACCATCCGAACCTTGCCGTGAAGGAAACGAAGACTATCCCCTCAATGAAGGACACACTCTAAGAAAGTGTCCAGGCTACCCACAGTTGTGGCAATTCCCCTGAACTCCATGGCACTGCGAAGTCATGTGCTTAACACCGCATTGTCCACGAGACACTCCTCCTGAACACTGCCACCAGAGCTCACAGAACTAGAGGAACTAGAATTCGACTTCTTTTTAAACTGCTTCCCACGAGGCCTGAACCTCTGACGGTTCGATTGCTACGAAGTCTGAGGAGACTGGGAAAATGCGTACCTTCAGGCGCAGGAAGGTAACCTCGTCCAAATGTCATCGGAACCTGCGCTGGAGCATCCAACAAACTCTCCTCAATATCAACTGCCCAATTCACAGCCTCATCATACGTCGATGGGGCTCCAGCCAACACCAACTGAAACAACTCTGGTCTCAATCCCTTAATAAACTTGTTCCTCTTCGTTCGCTCCTGGCTAGCAACATGGGGAACATACGCCAGAAGGGAAGAAAACTGTCTGGCATACTCAGCAACCTTCAAATTGCCTTGCTTCAAGTTGTCGAACTCCCTCTCACGGTTGTTGAAGTACGACTCTGGGGTATACTTGTTGGGGAACCGCGGCGGATCCGGATCACGCCTCCCGACGAGGCAGCGGAAGAACAAAAATTTGGCCGGGAGACGATCAATACAATTCAATAAACAATAGGCTATGACATTCATAGGGTGTTTAGATGACTACCTTGCTGGCAACTCATGCCTGGCTCAGACCAGTTTCTCGAGGAAACCGGCACTTCACGGTAGATGGAGGTAGACTACGTCAATCAGGTCCACGACCGGATACGAGACTCCTTCGTCAGCCTGCACTAGAAGGTCTGATGAGATCGGCGCGTATGGATTCTCCTCATCAAGTTGGCCAGAAAAAGTTCCGGTGAGGGAGGCAGCGGCGGCGGCGGCGTGCACCGGCGGCGGCGGCGGCGTGAGGTTTGAGGAGAGGGGGGCGACGCCTAGAGCTTAGGGTTAGGGTTAAGAGAACAATTGAATTAATTGATTAAAGCCTAAGTCTATATTAAATAGACTTAGTGATGGATTTGGATCCGGCCCAACGGGCCCGGGTCCAACGGATGAACATTCGGTTCATCCCCATCACCGAGACTTCATCGTAACTCCGATCGATCAGATCGGACCGATCGACTCAATTTCCAAAACTGAATACTATGATCTGAAAAACCATTTTTCAGAACCCCAGTGCAAAATGACCGTTTTGCCCCTCAACAGTGGGAAATCACGATTTGACCCCTGTTGACTTTTAGGAAGTCTCACTCCCCAAAATCCTCTTCATATGCTCAACACATTGAGCTCAGTTTCCGTGTGGAAATCACGAATCCAGTACTTGTGTGACCCTCAATGGTTCAGGGATACAGCTAGCCGTGGGCCCACAACCATTGCGGCTCCGAAATCATAATTTCGGACTTGCCCAACGGATCATGGTAAAGCGCCTAGAAACATCGCGCCATGATCCCCTAGGTATCACTGATAGTGCCTGCAAGAACCAGTTGGTCGTGGTTAGCGTAAAGTACGGTCCTTTCAATCCATATATCCCGATCAGATCAACGACCATTGGTAAATCGGGAGTCGCTAAAGATCCGATAGCCATGCATACATCTTGGAGATCGAATAGTGACATCGCGAGTGTAACTAGGTAAACTCATTTACCTAAAACACTTCTAGTACTCTGGCCAGAGATTTATACACTATTATCCCCTCAGATAGCATAGGATATCCACGCATGTAAGCGAGCGGTGAATCATCGACAACGAAGCATCGACTCCTACATGCATCGGGGTCTCACCCAATCCCGCCGCCTAATGACCCCAAGTGAGTCGGAAAACGGGTCAAAGTGAGACGCCTATCATGTAGAGTCTCAATGACGTTTCGAGTCGTGAGGACTAATCAGTACAACCAAGACCTCGGACTTATCCACTCGACAAATGGTAACCACTTGGAAAGTCCGAACGAGGGTAGTTTGATAGATCACCTGGTCACTATCTATCTACATGCTCAGAACATCACAATGTTCCCTACCAATGAAACATGGTACTTCGCATCGCAGATACTAGTCTCTAGCTCGGACGGTCTTATCCTCATTTTGACGGCCCAATCGACTAGGAACATGTTCAGAATACACAGTGACTATTAGATGTGTTTCATGATAGACGTCATACCCACTATCACATCTAACATACACTTTAGTGCATTCTAGGTCTTTACTCAACACAATTGTTAATCATCATACAACACAATGAAAGTAAAGAATGCCATATGAATAAATGCGAATATCATATATAAAGATTGTTTCATACAAGAGTCTATAAACCCACACGCCACAAGTTGGCTAGTTGGGCATCTACTCTAACAATATCCCACTTGCCCTAAAGCCAACTACTCATCAGACGCAGTCCCATTGTTTTGCGATGTTTTTCAAACAACGGTCCAGGCAAGGGCTTCGTAAGTGGATCAGCAACGTTGTCCACAGAGGCGACTCTCTCAACTGCTATGTCACCTCTAGCCACAATATCCCGGATTATGTGGTATTTCCTCAGTATGTGTTTGGATCTTTGGTTAGACCTAATGTGAATTACGTGAATCAGTATGTTGAATGATTGAGTTACATTCTGTTTTACGTATTGTGCATTGTATGCATTGAGCATTGATATTGATTGGCATCATGCATACATATTGAGCCTTTGACAGATTGATTTGATTACCTGATTGGGTGCCACGTTGTGACTGGCCGACTGTTGAGTCGTGTCCGAAAGGTCCAACGCTATCGTCGGAGTGGTGACTACCGGATTCGAGTGTCTACCACCGAGCTGTGATGGGCTGACGGGCCCCGATGATCATGGACCGATGATTTCCCGATTGATAGACCGTGGTATAGAGGCTTGATTTGAGTTGCCAGTTGATAGACTGGTCTAGCTATCCGATTTCTTGATAGCCCTCATGCATTCATAGCATTGATTAGTAGCATGTTGCATGTTTACCTGCTTTGATAGCTCTTCGTACTGAGGCTTGACCTCGTACTTGTTTCCTGATTTTGTTTTGTTTGGGTCTGTGTTGCCCATTTGCAGGTGCTCTAGGTAATCAAGCTGGACCGAGTGGAAGTTCAGTTGGTCGATCCCCGCGTCCCTGAGTCCCAGTTTATATATATGATATGTATTGAACCGGGGGATGCCCCGTGTTATTGTTAGTCCGTTTTTGAAATAAGGATCACTAAAGAGATCAGCAGCTGCGCGTTTGATAAAAACCTTTCTAAATTTTGCTCGCTGCCGATACAAACTTGAGCTGCAATAGCTCGTTGTTCTTGAACATTTAAAATAAACAGAGCACCGGAAACAGATCTGGTATGAAATTAAAATCATGCGGAAACACCAGAACTGAATCCTTAGTATTTTAAAACAACTCAAACAGATTTATGTACAACATAAATCTGTTCGAGACTTGTGCTTGTGTGCTGCTGAAATGTGATGCTAAGCTGAACTGCAAATGCGTATGCTAAATACATAACAAGTGCTGATATGCATATGCGTGCAATGCGTGCTAAGTAAATATGCAATACAGAAAGCTTAAAGAACACGATACTCAGCACAGCATATTTGTTTACGGAAGTTCGGATATCAATCATCCTACATCTCCCCTTCTTCCACCTCGGAAGGATCCACTACTTCATAACTGCACATCAGCCTTAACTGTGTGACTAACTACATACACAAGAGTTTTACGTCTTCATGCTTGGACGGGATCTGTGAACATATTTCGAGATTCATTCACAAACATATGTGAATGAATCCGGGTGTGTGAGATTTACACAATGAACGCTCAACTCTCTGTTTTTCTCACACACGAGGGACATGCTCTAATACAAGCTAATCTAGACTTAGCAATCAACACTCGTGAAAAACTCCTCTCTAATGGCGGTTGATTGCTTCGTCTATCTCTCTATTTTTCCCTCTGTTGGTGCACTGTATATTCAATGTAATTCTACCACAGTATGTAGATGCACCAACGTCGTCTCTCAACTGGACGACGACGACCAACTACTTCAATGGGCGTTGCCTCGAATATATAGCCTCTGTAAAATTCTTCCCGTTGGAAAGCTTCCAAAACTGTTCAGCGCTCCAGAAGGCTATCTTGTTTTCTTTCCACTTTAATGCAACGCTCCTCTGTAAAGTAAAAGTACTTGCGTCCTTTACTTTTGCAGGCTTCTGTCGCTTTCTCCATTTTGAATTGAGCTCAGCAGTTGACATCCAGCTTTGATAACTCTTCGTCAACTGCTTCGCTCCAGCTGATTAATTCCTACGACTGCTGCACTTTGCTCCTTCTTCAATTCTTTGCGCCTGGGAACCAAGTCGACTGAATATGCAAAGCTTGCGACTGGTTGATTAGCAACAGCTGATTCATATGAGCTCTCGACTGGATGCTGCTGTTGCTTGCGACTGGTTCATCAATTGCTTCGCCTGAATCTTCTTGCGACTGGATAACTTTGCGTTGCGACTGGATGCACTGTAGCTTCGTCTGCTGAAATAACAACGCAAAGTCTTCCTGCTGATTCTTTATCGCAAGAGCAAAACGCTGTCGTATCAACTTATGTAAACGACATCGTTTTGCTATCGCTAACTCCAAATAGCTTCTGCTGAATGCACTGTAGCTTGCGACTGGATCTCCTCTACGACGTTGCTTCCTCTTGCGTTTGGAATGCAAGCTACCTGCTGATTCTTGCGACTGGATGACGTCACCGATGAAGTCATCACCAATAATCCATCTGCTGAATCTCAACACGACGTCGCTTCCTCTCTCGCGCTTCGCTCCATCTGCTGATTCTCAACACGACGTCGCTTCAGCTCTCGCGCTTCGCTCCATCTGCTGATTGTGATGACATCAAGGCTGATTTCATACAACAATCTACGCTCCAGCTGATCTTCATCATCTGCTACTTCGCTTCAGCTGATCTTCATCATCTGCTGATTTTCTTTGCTCCAGCTCCATCTACGCTTCTTCTTCTTCTTGAAAGGCGACTGTTAATAGATTTATTAACAGTACTTATAATTGCGACTGCTGATAGATTCATCAGCAGTACTTATAATTGTGACTGTTGATAGATTCATCAACAGTACTTATAATTGCTTCCTTCCTTGCGCCTCCAGCTGATCTTCATCATCTCGAACTAACTCTTCAGCGCGCCTCTCTATTCATGTACCAGCTGGTTCACCTGCTCTTTAGCGCTTGCAGCTGATCTTCATCATCTGCTGGATTATTATGCTCCAGCTGGTTTCTCTTTGGCCTACGCCTGATTACGAACAGCTGATTCAACTCTGGACGTCTCCATTGCTAAATCTGCTGCCGATTCCATTGAACGCACCAAACCAACTGCTGCACATTTATTGTGAACCAACTGCTGAACATTTCTTCGATCTGAAATCTGCGCACTTGAGTAGAATTGTTAGAATAACAACAATAGGTTTTGTGTAATTCAAAACTTAATTAGGATCTGTCAAAACAGATCCAACAGTTATCATGTATCGGGGATTTATATTTTTGATTGATACTTGTTGTGTTGGAATTGAATCAACTCGTATTTTATTATTGCTATTTTGAATGTATGATTTGAATTTCAGGCCCATTGTATTTCGAAAAATTTTTAAGCCCTGATTTTTAAGTTTCCGTGTTTATGCGCTTATTACGTGTTAATTGTTAGTAATTAGCACGGGGCCTGACAAGTTCAGGTTGTTTCAGCAAGATTTTTTTATCTTACCTGATCTATTTGTCGGTGCACAAACCTTTCAAAAACATGATCTATTGCAGCTCAAGATTTAACATACCAGATCTCACTCGATCTGGACCAGCTCATAGAGATGATGGTCCAGCTCAGGCGCGATCTGATTTCCCTACTGCGTTAAATACAAAAAAAATTTTTAACGCATGTAATCTGGTTGTTAATTCCAAGTTCCGGTGTCCGAGCTGTGTGAGAGCTCATAGCACCCCTTCCAACGATCCCTGTTGGGGATCCGGATCCGCCCCCCGGCGAGACAGCAGAAGAACAAAGAATATAAGCCGGGAGACGATCAATACGAAAAATCGATAACAGTTTATCAACATACATAGGGGGTTCAAAACCACTACCTTGCTGGCACTTGTGCCTGGCTCCAACCGTAGTTACAATAACGTCGACTCTTCTCGGTAGACTGCGGTAGATATCGCCAATCCGGTCCACGACCAGAAACGAAACTCCTTCGTCAGCCTACACTAGAAGCACTGACGAATTCTGCACGAACGGCTTCTCCTCGAAAAACTAGGCCGGAACGATTTCCGGCGAAGCCGCGGCGGCGGGCGGCGCACGGCGGCGGCGTGAGGTAATTTGAAGAGAGGGGCGGCGGTTTGCACTTAGGGTTAGGTTTAGTTGTAACACAAGTATTTAGGTTAAGTCATAATCCCATATTAAATAGAATAGGTGATGGATTTGGATCCGGCCCAACGGGCCCGGGTCCAACGGATGAACATTCGTTTCATCTCCATCACCGAGACTTCACCGTAACTCCGATCGCCGATCAGATCGAGTTAGGTTTAGTTGTAACACAAGTATTTAGGTTAAGTCATAATCCCATATTAAATAGAATAGGTGATGGATTTGGATCCGGCCCAACGGGCCCGGGTCCAACGGATGAACATTCGTTTCATCTCCATCACCAAGACTTCACCGTAACTCCGATCGCCGATCAGATCGAACCGATCGA
>KQ991652.1:22110-37384 GCA_001598015.1 Dorcoceras hygrometricum
TTTACTATCACGTGTCAAGATTACCCATCAATGTTGAGTCGTGAAGGACGGTCCCCTTAACGTCCCCAATAATATGAGCCAACGTTAAAGGAAGTTCCAACCGACTCACAACAATTGTCAATGACGTGGACAGCTTTCCGGCATACATGACCCCCTCAATAATATGAGCCGGGCAATGTATACGGGTAGCATCGACGTACACCCATTGTTGATGGAAGGTAGAGAAATTTAAACAATTTTAAATATCCTTTAGTTTATCGAATAAACATTTGTCTTGATATTAGTTTTAAATCATATTTAAAACGAGGGATTTTAATTTTGAAAATTTGGTCTCATGCATTTATTTTAAATCAAATTTAAAAACATGCAACATGCGGATTCAACTTAAACTATATATCAACATATATAAATATTGGGATAATCGATCGCGAGAGCTATGCGGTCCGTGGGTGCCAGCCACGGACCTGGGTTCAATCCTAGGGGTAATGCAATATGCAATGCAATCCTATTACAATGCTTCCCGTTTTACAGATCTTCGGTCTTCAATATTCTTGATCGTCATTGTCCACCGTCTTCGGATGTCCTCCCACTAAATCTAGTAATTTACATTTAAATTTACCATGATATACAAGGAATACATTTTTCAAGGGGTGGGAACGGGCCACAAACAGGCCCACTTTAAATGATAATCAAAATATTTACAAACCGAATCACAAAAACCTATCGCATACACCTAACAAATTGGGCACGGCTCTCGATCATCCCAATCATGCAGATAATCTAATTAACATGCATAAATTAAATAATCCTATTATTTATCGCAAAATCATATTTTAATCATAAAATCGCATTTTATAATAAAATCGTATTTTGTCGATAAAATCAAATTTTAATCAACAAAATCATATTTCATTATAAAATCATATTTTACAATTGAAATCACATTTTGCTCATTTTAATTATATCATATTAGGCTTAAAACAATTTTAGGCCCAAAAATCTCAAAATTTCAAAATTGACCAAAACGGGCCCGATATCGTATACCGGCCCGAAAAACTTCACTGGCTGCCCGGGACAGGCCCGAACCAAACCCTAGAAGAATTCAGCCATCACGACATCGCCGGAGCTTCGTCGGAGCGGTGGCCGCCGCCGGCGGCCGCCACCACGAAATCACGCGCGCGGCGCAAGGCCACGCACGCGGCCGCGACAAGCGCGGCGCTCCATCGCCATCGTGCGCCATCGCGTGTCGCACATCGACCCGCGCATGTGCGCGCAGCGGCAGCTGGTCATGGCCGGCCACCATGCGCGGCCAGCGCGCATGGCGGAAGCCGGCCGGTGGTTTTTTTTTAAAAAAAAAAATTTGTTTCGACTTGAAATTTGAGAAATTTGATACAATATGGCATTATTGTATTGATCAGATCCGAAAACCTGGCTCTGATACCACTGTTGGGGAACCGCGGCGGATCCGGATCACGCCTCCCGGCGAGGCAGCGGAAGAACAAAAATTTAGCCGGGAGACGATCAATACAATTCAATAAACAACAGGCTATGACATTCAAAGGGTGTTTAGATGACTACCTTGCTGGCAACTCGTGCCTGGCTCCGACCAGTTTCTCGAGGAAACCGGCACTTCACGATAGATGGCGGTAGACTACGTCAATCAGGTCCACGACCGGATACGAGACTCCTTCGTCAGCCTGCACTAGAAGGCCTGATGAGATCGGCGCTGACGGATTCTCCTCCTCAAGTTGGCTGAAACAAGTTCCGGCGAGGGAGGCGGCGGCGGCGTGAGGTTTGAGGAGAGGGGGGCGACGCCTAGAGCTTAGGGTTAGGGTTAAGAGAACAATTGAATTAATTGATTAAAGCCTAAGTCTATATTAAATAGACTTAGTGATGGATTTGGATCCGGCCCAACGGGCCCGGGTCCAACGGATGAACATTCGGTTCATCCCCATCACCGAGACTTCATCGTAACTCCGATCACCGATCAGATCGGACCGATCGACTCAGTTTCCAAAACTGAATACTATGATCTGAAAAACCATTTTTCAGAACCCCAGTGCAAAATGACCGTTTTTCCCCTCAACAGCGGGAAATCACGATTTGACCCCTGTTGACTTTTAGGAAGTCGCACTCCCCAAAATCCTCTTCGTATGCTCACACATTGAGCTCAGTATCCGTGCGGGAATCTCGAGTCCAGTACTTGTGTGACCCTCAATGGTTAAGGGATACAGCTAGCCGTGGGCCCACAACCATTGCGGCTCCGGAATCACAATTCCGGACTTGCCCAACGGATCATGGTAAGAGCGTCTAGCAATCGCCCCATGATCCCCTAGGTATCACTGATAGTGCCTGCAAGAACCAGTTGGTCGTGGTTAGCGTACAGTACGGTCCTTTCAATCCATATATCCCGATCAGATCAACGACCATTGGTAAATCGAGAGTCGCTAAAGATCCGATAGCTATGCGTACATCTTGGAGATCAAATAGTGACATCGCGAGTGTAACTAGGTAAACACATTTACCTAAAACACTTCTAGTACTCTGGCCAAAGATTTATATACTATTATCCCCTCAGATAGCATAGGATATCCACGCATGTCTGCGAGCGGTGAATCCTCGACAACGATGCATCGACTCCTACATGCATCGGGGTCTCACCCAATTCCGCCGCCTAATGACCCCAAGTGAGTCGGCAAACGAGTCAAAGTGAGACGCCTATCATGTAGAGTCTCAATGACGTTTCGAGTCGTGAGGACTAATCAGTACAACCAAGACCTCGGACTTATCCACTCGACAAATGGTAACCACTTGGAAAGTCCGAACGAGGGTAGTTCGATAGATCACCTGGTCACTATCTATCTGCATGCTGAGAACATCACAATGTTCCCTACCAATGAAACATGGTACTTCGCATCGCAGATACTAGTCTCTTTCTCGGGCGGTCTTATCCTCATTTTGACGGCCCAATCGATTAGGAACATGTTCAGAATACACAGTGACTATTAGATGTGTTTCATGATAGCCGTCATACCCACTATCACATCTAACATACACTTTAGTGCATTCTAGGTCTTTACTCAACACAATTGTTAATCATCATACAACACAATGAAAGTAAAGAATGACATATGAACAAATGCGAATGTCATATATAAAGATTGTTTCATACAAGAGTCTATAAACCCACACGCCACAAGTTGGCTAGTTGGGCATCTACTCTAACAATACTCCTGTCGAAACGCGGCACAGAAGCCCTTCCAAGAAACCAAGACTCCGGTCTCTCTCATCACTCTGGAAGTACCCTTCCACCAACGTTGAGCATGCTCCCTCAACTGCAAAACGGCCAACTTCAATCTCCGTTCTGCGGTGTACTCCAAAGTATCGAACAAGTCCTCCATGTGCTCCAATAAGCCTTCAGCCGAAAGACCACCCTCGACGCCAGTGAACGTAGGGGGATTCGTTCTCTGAAATCGGGCCAAGACTAACTCCATCTCATCTATCTGTCTAGTCACGTCCTCCACCTCTGTCTGTCTCTCTCTACGAAGCAAAGGTACACTCTGCTGAGTCTAGTCACGTCCTCCACCTCTGTCTGTCTCTCTCTACGAAGCAAAGGTACACTCTGCTGAACATCCTCGTCACTCTCCGAGGCCCTAGACTCCTCAGCGGAACGTCTAGCAGTCCTACCTCTACCTATCCTCGGCGGCATCTAATCAAATCTCAAGGTAAGACTAACAGCAGATAATCGCAGAGACAGATATCAAATCAAGCAAGTCACAGAGTCACGCAAGAAATCAAATCAAAACTCTGTGCCTAGACTCAAGTGTGATCAAAGGAAAATGAGATTATCCCAGTTTAAGCTCTGATACCAAAAATGTCAGGTCCCGTGCTAATCAACTAGGATTAACGATACAATTAAGCACATAATCACGGAAGCATAAATTAGGGCTTAAAAATTTTTCAAATGTTTTGGCCTGAACAATAAAACATTCATTTAAAAATAATACATACTCAAAATAGGATTTACTCAAAATCCAAACAACAGACATGTAATCAAATAAACTCAAATACAGATCCCCAAAATACATAGAAACTCAATGCATCCCCTGGTTCGATACATATATAAGTACATTGGGACTCAACTAAACGGGGATCTACTAGCTGCAGCTCCACTCTGCCCAGCCAGATTACCTGTGGCTCCTGCAATGGGTAACACAGACCCAAGAACACAAAAGCAGGAAAAGAAATACGAGGTCAAACATCAGTACGAAGAGCACTAAGACAACAGCAACTCATAAACATGCAGTGTATTAAAACATGAATGCATGAGGGCTGTCAAAGAATCGGTAAATCTAGGCCAAAGAGTCAGCTGAAAAATCAAAAGCGAGCCTCTATACCACGCACAGCCAATCAGCCGCGGAAATCATTGGTCAGTGATCTTCAGGGCTGGCCACTCAATTACCCATCACAGCTCGGTGGTATTCAGACCCGACAAATAAGTCGGCCACCACTCTGATGATAGCGTTGGACCTTTCAGGCACGACACATCTGTCTGCCGATCTCAACGTGGCTCTTTCTCAGGTTCTCAATCAATAATTAGGCTCAACATGTATGCATGAATGCCATGAAATTCAAATCTGATTTCAAAATGCATAATTCACGTAAACAGAACAAAAGAGTCAGTCTGAAAAATCAAAAGCGAGCCTCTATACCACGCACAGCCAATCAGCCGCGGAAATCATTGGTCAGTGATCTTCAGGGCTGGCCACTCAATTACCCATCACAGCTCGGTGGTATTCAGACCCGACAAATAAGTCGGCCACCACTCTGATGATAGCGTTGGACCTTTCAGGCACGACACATCTGTCTGCCGATCTCAACGTGGCTCTTTCTCAGGTTCTCAATCAATAATTAGGCTCAACATGTATGCATGAATGCCATGAAATTCAAATCTGATTTCAAAATGCATAATTCACGTAAACAGAACATATAAATTCAGGTATGAGCCACAACGGCTCACGTAAAACATAATAATCACACAAATAGATTCCACAGAGCATCATTCATGCTTCAACACACTACACGCTTATGCCAAAGCTGTAATCAGAAGCTCAATTCGTACCTCTGATCTCAGTTTCTCCCTCAACAGTTCTCACTAGGGCACGACAAACTCAACCTTCTCCAATCTGCCCCCTTCGCTAGTCTCGGAAAACACAGTAGGAACTGCCTGGGAACTCAAATCCAGAAGCTTAAACGAACTAAGGAATTCTTGGGTCAACTATCCCAGAATTTCACGAACACTGAGATTCCTTAGCGCTTCTCCTACGCGTCGAATCAGGTCGCCTAACTGGTAACAATCGAAATAGCTAAGCAAGACAAGCTCAGCGCCACCAGCCTTGCTCCAAAAAACGGTGCAAATCGACGACAAATCGGAGAAATAGTGCTCGGTGAACAGTAAGGGTTTTGAGGGTATCGGGGAAGGAGATAGGAAATTTCGGATTCGAAAAATACGCTAAGTGGCGATCAGCACTTGTATTTAAATCCTCGAATCCAGCTTCTGCTCTTAACAACTCAGATCCCATCTTGCACTTAAGCAGGAATCCTCACATCTGAATCCAGCGCTCACTCACAGCTGGCTCGGCTGTCACAATTCAGACTTCGCTACGCTCCACTAACGCACAACAGCAAACGACGTCGCGCTAACTAATAAAAACGACGTAGCAGAGCTTCAACATCTGGAACAGATCTCTCTCTCGCTAGCAACATCTGAACAGCGCTAACAACAACAGTCAACTCAGATGTGTTGACCAACACGTGGCAGCCTCTCGCATCCGCGTGCTAACGCTAACAGATGTCTCTCGCTACTCTCATATCAGCGCTCGCTAGCTACGCATTACCGTTGACAGACGTTGACATCTGGTCACGCCATTGAACAGATTTCACCCACTAGCGAGACATCTGAAATTGCAAAACGACGACGCATCACTACTCGCGCTAGTCTCTACTACTCAGATGTCACTCGTTAACGCCTCAACTGTGTATTCACATCTGAATGCTCACTAATTCCCGCGCAAGAACGCTGGTGGCCCATCTTCTTCCAGCGATGATCTTCAAGTATAAAATACTACGGGAATCACATCTCTTATCGAAAATCTCAATGAATCAACTCTAAATTCAACGCATATTTCTCCCGATAGAAACCAACAACTCAAAGCTGAACAGCTCTATGTCAAATCTGAAAATCACCAACCAGATTCGACCAAAATCATCAAGTCTGAAATTCGATAATCCTGACTTCCGTGACTAACCCTTAGCCAAATCTGGTTAACCACTAATTATCGAATCTCAATCCTCACACAGTTCCTCAGCTATTATCTCTATCCGGCCTCCTTTCGACTCAAACTGGTACAAGAATGTTGGTCTCGAAGAGGGATTTCCAATCGATGTACTCTCACTCAAATCTGACCAGCCAATCACCGACAATCGGAAGACAAAGGTGTCGGGTGTACAGTAGCAACGAGGGTTTGAAGATATGTGTCGGGATACTAGGAAGAATATAAGATATGTATGTCGTAAAATAACTAAGTGTCGGTCAACATTTATATATATATACACTCCCAGTCAAAGCTACAGTAAACTCAAACCAGCTCAGACTTTACTACTGTACCAGCTCAGGCACACAAACCAGCTCAGGGAGTACGTTGTTCTCAACCAGCACAGCGCTCAGCTGACCAGCTCAGGTACTTCAAGCAACACACATCCAGTTTGGATCACTCACATGAACCTGGTCTGGTCTACAATACTCAGATCAGTTCAGACCTCTCCACTGTTCCAGCTTAGGTACACAGACACTAAAACAAGATCGCGCTCCAACAGACCAGCTCGGAGCATCCAGCACATCCCTAAGCTGAATCCAGCTTGCACAACACAGTAAATTTCAAAGTGGATCACCTCTACGCTGGGGTCCCCGAAACCAGCTCGCCGTAGAACTCAAACCAGCACAACGAAACAGCCCAGCTCAGAGTTAATATCTCAGACCAGTTCGCACCTGATCTGATCTATGGCAAACTGGAAGATCACCAACAGCTCACAGGATACCATCCAGCTCAGGACTAATCTGCCCAACCAGCTCACACCAAGACTGATCTTGGCTTATCCTAAAAACCCACCAGCAGACCTCTAAGTTGGTACCAGATTACACTGGACTTGGAACATGTTACCTCCACCAGCTCTCAGCAACACCTCAGACCAGCTGGCATCAAACCGATTCCTATCAGTCCGAATTCTCAAACTATAACCCAAACAGCTTGTACTATCAGCTTAGCGCAATACCTTGGACCAGCACGCATCTCAGCTCTCTCCACCAGCAGCTTATCAAGCTGAAGTATCTCTAAGTATTAAACACTAATCTGATCTGGTTAACTCGAGATTACCATCTAACAATTCCAGTTCTCACATCCTCTACGTGAAGTTTTTGTGAATGAGGGTGCACGATGCATTTTGATAGTATTTATATTAAAATTCTAATGCCACAATGAGTGAAAACACGATTCTAATAAAGTGTTACCCTGTTTTAAAACAATTAAAAATACAAATCGAATCGATTTGATTAAACGACGGAACGATCCGGCTTGCTTGGACCAGTAGATAACTCTTGCAACCGTGCCTTTTATCTGAAATAAGATCAACTCAGACGAACTGATTAATAATAGAATTGCAAATAGATTTCTCAAGACTTTAAACTTTATATTTGTGAATTTATGGATTTTTGGGCGTTATAGATATCGTTGTATTCTTCCAGCTTGGATTAGTTGGATACGGCTTGCACATAAGCAAGGATTTGCTAGACCGCTCGATTGGAGGATTGACAACGTTTAGATGAAAAATTAGACATATTGATGACAAAGACTTGACACGTATTGAGAAACTCGATTAAATTATGAAAACTCAATTCAAACTATCAAATGCTTCACCCATGATGGATCTTAGCCCAAACTCAGGTCCGAGAATTAAAAACTAGACTATAAAAAACTTTAGTCAAACTTGACCAAGAGTTTTTCCGATTTTATATGTTATTTCAATGTAATGTTCATTATTATCTAATTAACATGATCGTAAGCGTTCTTTCATAGCTAGAATGTTGGACAACGTTCAAATCAACACTATTTAAATCACTTCCTTTTTACTTTTAACAGTAACAACCATATTAAAAAACTAAATATAATTAAAACCAATTTAACCAAAATAAAAAATTACCACTGACCAACCCAATTAGAAATAAAATGAGTCATTATATTTTACTAACCAATTTTTTTCTATTTATTATGACCACTAACCACCTGGTTCAGTTCTCTACTTTTTGTTTTTGCTTTTATCTTTTAGTTTACGTATATTTAAATAAAATTATTTTTTTTCATCTTGCCATCTTCGTACTCCATCTCTACTTTTTAGGGATAATAATAATAAGAGTTGAACCATGGAAGCCCTGGATCAGATAATTGTAAGTAGAGCATAGAAATTGAAATAACTCAATCAACTCAACTTCATTAAACATATAAATATTTTCGCCCAAAAAATTAACCGAGTGATCTGTAAATTTCGTTCGAAAAGATTATAAAACAAAAAGTAGTAAAAATGTCTGAAATCTCGACGAGGCATGTGGGGACGATGATTATTGAAGAATTTCAATTGGAGAGGTGAAAAACAATTGCCCATCGTCCCCAGGTCAAATCGATTTTGCAGAGAACACTTTCGAGCAGAGTGCATTCAGATTCGCACAACGCCGATACACACAATCTCTGCTTCGCAATCAAAATTGTTACAAGATAAAGACAATAAATCGGCAACAATTCAAAAAAGAAAACCGGAGCGAAGGCAGAAGAGAGACACTAGTATAATAGCAGCATTTCACAGCTAACACACATATATATAGTGTAGGTGGCTGCACTGCACGCACGTTAGGGTTTTGAGGAGCGGCTATTACCCAAACTGCCCTTTCCCCGTCTCTTTTCTTTTCTAATTTGTATTAAATTTTCACCTAAAAATCGGTGAAAACCAGCATTGAAGATTTGAAGTTTCCTTTTGTTCTCGTACAATTGGGGAGGAGAATTACTGGAGTCTGGAGACAATGTAATTCTAATATGCCTGTGGGAATTATCGAGAAATCGAAGATGAAATAGCAAACCCAAACTTTATAAACTGAGTCTTCACTTTGGTCATTTTTAGTCAAGAGTTCATTGCTAATCGACATTGGAGTTAGAGCATTCTAATTCGATACGGTGAGTTATATAGTTTTTAACTTTAATATTTGCAATATAATCAAGGTAAGCATAATAGTGAGGTCGAATTTACCTTGAATATTGTGAACTACATTTTAGTTTGATGGTTTAGATTGTATGGTATTTTACTCAGATTAATTATATCAAATGACTACTATTATTTTCAAATAAATATTATAACTATTAATATTTTAATTCATCTTAAACGGTAAGAATGATGATCATAAATTTCTTTTTATAGTATTCTTGTATTTGAATTTAAAAGATATCATAATTACATTATGACTATTGGATTGTTTTTTTTTTTTTCTGAAACAATTCAGGGAAATACTCTCAGCTCGGCATGAATATTGCATGTAAATGTAAATGTAAATCAAATATTTCATTTATTTTCTAAAACAAAACAGATCGGAAAAGAAATTATTTTGACCATCATGCCTTTTAAACTAAAAACGCTACAAAGTTCAAACTTCCAAAAATTACAAATTATTATTTTTCCTCCAAAAAACTTTGATATCTGTAAAACGCATGCAATCTGATCTGGTCTAGTGCAGAAACGAAGGTCTTTGATAAGAACAGCCCCTCACTGTCCAGTTCGCGTCAGCCCGATCCACCTAGCTGTCCCCACCTTTATCTATGAAAACTAATGAACCTGGGGGCCAACAAGTAAAATACGGTAGTATTAAGGCTTTTAAAAATACGTGCACAAGTAACAGTAGTGAAAAATAGATCACGTAAACTTCTGAGACAGATCACAGAAAATCCTTTAAAACATTCGATTTCTATTTTATGAAGTGTGGCTCGAAAGCTCTCCTTAGGTTGTCGCCGTTTGATCAAGCTCATCTAGAACCAGGATATAGGGAAAAGATTCCCGATCTGTACTATATTGAAGGACCCCCCCGGTTCGTCAACCGACATCCACATTCCCGTAATTAGGCAGGATACTCCGGCCTGTTCGACATTCACACGCCCGTAAGTTGACCATCTGTTATTTTTGCCACAAGTCATTTAAAACCTTTGAAACAGTTCCTGTTCTGTTTCAAATCTCTCATAACTTTTCCATAAAAATTTACCTTATTAACTTTTTTGTTCTATTAAAACACTATTGGGAACACATACGAATCCAACTGGTGAAATCTGGAACCAGGTAGGATTGTAATTTCAAAGGTTCGTAGTGTTAGGCCCGATGCTCATAAAACAGAAAGAAGCACATAATTAACATTACAATGCGGAAACTTAGAAAAGTGGTTAAAATTTTTCTTTGACCTGAACAGAAAATACATCTTCAAAATAGTCACATATTCAAAAACTAAGACTTTGATTCAAAAGTCAACAGTAAAACTCTTCAACCACAAAATATATATCGATACAACTATCAAATAAGCAAAATCATGTTGTTGGACTGTTTCTACAGATCAGCTGAATTTTGATTAACACAAAACCTATTTATATTTGACTAACGGCTTTCGTGCGACGTGCAATGTACTTGATTGAGGAAACAGGGAGATGTTCAAGCTGGAACAGTGAGGAGACGTCCAAGCTGGTCAAGCAAAGAACATCTAAGTTGGAACGGTTAGGGGACGCCCAAGCTGGTCCAACATAGGATGTTATGTAGGTTCTGCAGGAATTCGAGCGCAGGAAGCATCGAGCTGGTTCACCACTTGATGAAATAGAAGAACAGTGATCAAGCGCAGTGTGATTCAGTGAAGAGCAGAAAGGTTCAAGGGCAGATTAAGTGCAGCGTACAAGTGCAGTGATTGAGTGTTGTTGAATAGACAAGCACAATGATCGAGTACAGGTCAGATCACTAAGCTCAACAGTGTGCTTGCTGATGGTTTGGATGAGGTGTCCGAATGGATCAAGAGGACAAACAAGTAACACGGGGGCTCTTGAGGAAAAAGAGCCAAGCTGGTAAACCAGATCGGGGAATAGAAAACCTGATCAGGGATCTCAGCAGCTGGATGCCTACAATGAAGAAGCAGAAGGCTGTTGTAGTGAATAAAGCAATCAGCTGGGAAGGAAACCAGCTGAGAAACCAGCTCAGTAAAGTGACCTGCTTAGTGGAATGAACAAGCTGGCTTGAAGCAGCTCAAGAGCAGGAAAGAACAGAACAACAACAGCTGATATCAAGAGCAGATAGAGAGGAGAAGAAGAGAGCATTGAACAGCTCAACTGTTAGAGTAGATGCCCAACTAGCCAACTTGTGGCGTGTGGGTTTTATAGACTCTTGTACAAACAATCTTTATATATATGATATTCGCATTCTTTTATATGGCATTCTTTACTTTCATTATGCGTGTAATGATTTACAATTGCGTTGAGTAAAGACCTAGAATGCACTAAAGCGTATGTTAGATGTGATAGTGGGTATGACGGCTATCATGAAACACATCTAATAGTCGCTGTGTATTCTGAACATGTTCCTAGTCGATTGGGCCGTCAAAATGAGGATAAGGCCGCCCGAGTTCGAGACTAGTATCTGCGATGCGAAGTACCATGTTCATTTGTAGGGACATTGTGATGTTCTGAGAATGCAGATAGATAGTGACCTGGTGATCTATCGAACTACCCTCGTTCGGACTTTCCAAGTGGTTATCATTTGTCGAGTGGATAAGTCCGAGGTCCTGGTTGTACTGATTAGCCTCACGACTCGAAACGTCATTGAGACTCTACATGATAGGCGTCTCACTTTGACTCGTTTGCTGACTCACTTGGGGTCATAAGGCATCGGGATTGGGTGAGACCCCGATGCATGTAGGAGTCGATGCATCGTTGTCGAGGATTCATCGCTCGCAGACATGCGTGGATATCCTATGCTATCTGAGGGGATAATAGTGTATAAATCTCTAGCCAGAGTACTAGAAGTGTTTTAGGTAAATGTGTTTACCTAGTTACACTCGCGATGTCACTATTTGATCTCCAAGATGTATGCATAGCTATTGGATCTTTAACGACTCTCGATTTACCAATGGTCGTTGATCTGATCGGGATATATGGATTGAAAGGACCGTACTGTACGCTAACCACGACCGACTGGTTCTTGCAGGCACTATCAGTGATACCTAGGGGATCATGGGGCGATGTTGCTAGACGCTTTACCATGATCCGTTGGGCAGGTCCGGAATTGTGATCCCGGAGCCACAATGGTTGTGGGCCCACGGCTAGCTGTATCCCTGAACCATTGAGGGTCACACAAGTACTAGATTCGAGATTCCCGCATGGATACTCAGCTCAATGTGTTGAGCACGAGAAGAGGATTTCGGGAAGTGCGACTTCCTAAAAGTCAACAGGGGTCAAACCGGGGTTTCCCGCTGTTGAGGGGCAAAACGGTCATTTTGCACTGGGGTTCTGAAAAACGGTTTTTCAGATCATATTATTTAGTTTCGGAAACTGAGTCGATCGGTCCGATCTGATCGGCGATCGGAGTTACGGTGAAGTCTCGGTGTTGGAGATGAACTGAATGTTCATCGTTGGACCCGGGCCCGTTGGGCCGGTCCAAGTCCAACACTTAAGTCTATTTAATTGGACTTAAGCAAGACTTAACCAAAATAACAATACAATTTTGAATAACCCTAACCCTAAAACCAGCCGCCTCCCTCCTCTCAACTCACGCCGCCGCCGCCGCCGACGATCTTCACCGAAAATTGTTCCGGCCTAGTTTTTCCAGGAGTATTCGTTCGTGCTGATCTCGTCAGTGCTTCTAGTGCAGCCTGACGAAGGAGTCTCGGTTCTGGTCGTGGTCCGGATTGGCGTAAACTACCGCAATCTACCGAGAAGAGCCGGATTCTTGTAACACCGGTTGGAGCCAGGCACAAGTGCCAGCAAGGTAATTCATTTTTTAACACCCTATGTATGACGATTATTGAATTGTCTGATTTTTCGTATTGATCGTCTCCCGGTTTTTCATTGTTCTTCCGCTGCCTCGCCGGGGGGCGGATCCGGATCCCCCAACAGTGGTATCAGAGCCAGTGTTTTTCGGATCTGATCATACGAATAATGCCATAATTGTATCTAATGTTAATTTTTCAAATTGGAAAAGACCAAAGTTCCGGCGACAACCATCGGCCGCCGCCACGTGCGGCGGAGCCTCTCCTCGCGCGCGCATATATGCGCGCGACTAGCGCGCTGGTCGCACGACGGGCCGCGCTTATTTCGCGGCCGGAGGGTGATGTCGTGCGCAACGCGTTGCGCAACCAGTAGGCGGGAGACGGGCAGATCTTGCGTGCAAAATTGGTGCGCTGGTCGGAGGCTGGGCGATGCGATTTGGTGCGCCGCTGCGCGCGATGGCCGATCGTCTTGCGCAGGTGGAGACGTGGCCGGCCGTTGCAAGCGAAGTGGCGCGACTGAACGCGCACTGGCCGATGAACTCGCACGGTTGTGCGCTACTGGACGCGTGACGTTCGCACGGTTGCGCCGCGCCTTGTCGCGGCCGCGTGCGCCCTTGCGGCGCACGTGATTTTCGATGGTGGTCGCCGGCCGGCCGCCGCTCCGGCGATGCTCCGGCGAGTCTCCGGCGATATCGTGACGGCTGGTCTGAATTTCTTCTAGGGTTTTGTTCGGGCCTGTCCCGGGCAGCCCGTGAAGTTTTCGGGCCGATATGCGATGTCGGGCCCGATTTTGTTCGATTTTGAAATTTTAAGTTTTTGGGCCTAAAATTGTTTTTAAACCCAATATTGATAAAATTATAATTGGTAAAATGTGATTTTAATTATGAAATGTGATTTTGTAATAAAATATGATTTTGTTGATTAAAATTTGTTTTATCGGCAAAATGCGATTTTATTATAAAATACGATTTCGTAATTAGAATATGATTTTACGATAAATAATTAGATTATTTAATTATGCATGTTAATTAGATTAATTGCATGGTTGGGGTGATCGAGAGCCGTGCCCAATGTGTTAGGTGTATGCAATAGGTTTTATTTGATTTCGGTTTTAAATATGTGATTATCATTTAAAGTGGGCCTGTTTGTGGCCCGTTCCCACCCCTTGATAAATGTATCCCTTATCAGTCATAGTAGATTTAAATGTAAATTACTAGATTTAGTGGGAGGACATCCGAAGATGGTGGAGATGACAATCAAGATATTGAAGACCGAAGATCTGTAAAACCGGAAAGCTTTGTAATAGGATTGCATTGCATATTGCATTACCCCTAGGATTGGACCCAGGTCCGTGGCTGGCAACCACGGACCGCATAGCTCTCGCGATCGATCATCTCAATGTTACTTTATATATGTTGATATATAGTGTAATTGAATCCGCATGTTTGCATGTTTTAAATTAGATTTAAATATGCATGAGACCAAAATTTTTCAAAAATAAAAATCTCTCGTTTTAAATTTGATTTAAAACTTATATCAAGATAAATGTTTATTCTATAAACAAAAGGGTATTTAAAATTGTTTAAATTAACCCTACCTTCCATCAACAATGGGTGTACGTCGATGCTACCCGTATACATGGCCGGCTCATATATTGAGGGGTCATGTATGCCGGAAAGCTGTCCACGTCATTGACAATTGTTGTTGAGTCGGTTGGAACCCCTTTAACGTTGGCTCATATTATTGGGGACGTTAAGGGGACCGTCCTTCACGACTCAACATTGATGGGTCAATCTTGACACGTGATAGTAAACGGCGTCATATTATTGGGCCCTTACTGGACGTGAGGTGAATACATGGAGGTTGCACCGGCTGCAATCGGAAACTACCTTTTAGGGGTCATGGATGGCTGATATTATTCGGGTCCATGATCGCTTGATTGGGCTCCGTGTACCCACTAAAGAAACCTATTGTCTCGATTTCATTAGAAGGTGGTGAAATCGTTAAAATAGTGGGAGGGTAATTCATAAAACTAAATGACCATGTTTTATGTCTTAGCTTATATCTTATATAGTTAGTGACGTATGTCCGTTTTCCTTCAGTATTACTGCATATAAAATGGTTTCGATGAAAAACCCGCTCGCTGCTATACTGGATAGCAACAAATTC
>KQ991652.1:57713-74364 GCA_001598015.1 Dorcoceras hygrometricum
TTCGACGAGGAGAATCCGTTCGTGCTGATCTCGTCAGCGCTTCTAGTGCAGCCTGACGAAGGAGTCTCGGATCTGGTCGTGGACCGGATTGGCGTAAACTACCGCAATCTACCGAGAAGAGCCGGGTTCTTGTAATTCCGGTTGGAGCCAGGCACAAGTGCCAACAAGGTATTCATCTTTGAACACCCTATGTATGACGATTATTGAATTGTCTGATTTTTCGTATTGATCGTCTCCCGGTTTTTCATTGTTCTTCCGCTGCCTCGCTGGGGGGCGGATCCGGATCCCCCAACATCAACCAGCTCAGTGATGAAACGGCTGAAGAAAACCAACTGGAATGATACCAGCTGGTAGACCAGTTCAGAAGTCTTGTGCCAGATCAGATAAATTAGTTTGTGCAATCACATATTACTAGAAGATAAACTAATTTACTTGATCGAGACGAACAGAGCTCGATGTTAGCAAAAGCTGCAGAAGCGCCGATGAAAAGATCTCAAGTCAAGGAAAAGCCTGTGTAACGCCCAGAAATCCTAATTACATGAGAATGAGTACATGACTAGGGAGAAAATTATTTTAGAAAATTATATGTCATTTTATGTGATTAAATGATAGTTTTAATTTTTCATGATGTGCATGACGTTTTTTAGCATGATTGAGTTCCGAACGCGTGGACGAGACTAGGGACGACCTAGATGAAAATTATTTGAAATTTTTAAGCCTTCATATTTTTAAGAGCTAATATTATTTTAAGCAGTCTTTTCGAAAAATGAGGTTTTTATAATTATTGGTCGAGGAAAACCCGTATTTCGCCTATATGGGCTATTTTAATGAACTTTATTGCATTCTAAAAATTGAGGGATTTTATATTAGGAAAATTAGGAGTTCAAGGGTGGATTTTATGAGTTTTAATCAATATATGTTAAATAGTGAGGGTAATTAAGGGAAAAACCTTTTATTTCCTAATTAAGTCATTGTAGGGGGTCTTTTGGTACACTACTCATTCTTTACACCCTAATTTTCGAAAAACTCCTTCTCCCTAACTCCCAAACGGCGTCATATTCCCCACTCCCCTTGTGCTCGAGTTTCTTCAAGCTTTTGGTGTGAATTTCAAGGTTTGATCGTCCCATCTCTTATCCTCCGTCCCGGTAACGTATTGTCATGATTCTTCAATCAAGGCATGTTCTATCTCTCTATTTTTCTCACCATTTAAACTCTAATATACTATTTTTAATTAATGATTGCATGAATTGCATGTGTTTTGATTAGATCCATGGTTAAGGATTGAGATCCATGCATGTCTCATGTTTTGCAACACGTGTGTGATTCATTCTTGGTGTGCATCGGTCCTAGACGGTTCATGGGGCTTGTGTATGGTTCATGGAAGTTCAAGGTGGTCCAGTGGTGGTCCTAGGATGAGTCGAAAATGGGGGCTCGACCGGCTGGTCGAGCCAAGGTCAAGGCACGATGTGGCCCTCGACGTGCGGCGTACGTGGGTGGCTCTTTGCGTGGCTCGTGCGTGCGTTACAGCCGATGGCCCGAGCCATGGATCGGCCTGGTGGTGCGGCTGGACCTGGGGTTGCTCCATCCGGCGGGGCTCCAGCCATGGGCGGCTGGAGCAGGTCGTGCGAAAGGAGGAAGTCGCGGGTGTTTGGGTGGGCGATGAGTGTGCGGCTAGGGTTTGGATGGGCATGGGCCGTTTCGGTTGGGCCGATGGGTCGGTTCAATCGGACCGGGTCGAGTCAGTCGAGGGTCGGATCAAATATTTTAAATTGGGTCCAAGTTATTTTATTTTTGGGCATGATGTTTTTATTTTAAAAGATTAAGTCTAATTTTTAGCGCATGGGGTCGAATATTTTAAAGTCAAAATCCTTTTGATTTATGGGTCTAATACTTTTATTAAGTTTTAAAGTCCAAATTTAGTCAAGAGGACCTTTATTTTTGTCACGAAGGACTGTGTATTTAATAAATTTTTAAAGTTTAATTTTAAAGTTATGGGCCAAGTCATGTTTGGAATTAAGTTTCATTTTAAGGTTAAGTCTAGGCTTTTGGGCTTAGAAGTAGTGGATCAGGCACATGAACCAGTCGTTGACCGTAGGAGAAAATGTAGAAGCCCGTGAATGTATATTTAATTATATATTTAATATTTTATGTATACGAATATGATAATATTTTAAATGAAAGAATTAAATATATATTGACGGGCTAAGCCTTTTAAATTGCATGTTTTTATGAAATGCGCGCATCATGAAAGTTTTATGAAATGTTAAAGACATGTAAGAAAAGAAAATAATTTTGAGGGATTGAAGTGATTTTTGGCAAAGTGGACAATGAGCGGATCCGGGATGCCGGGTCCGGTGAACCTCTTTTAATGTATAATGAAAGACGATGAGAAGATCCAGGATACCGGGTCCGATGAACCTCTGTTAATGTGATAATGAATAAGGTCGGGTGAAACCGTACCGCCACGTACGCTGGTTTCTTATGATTGATCAATCATTAATGTAATGGCACACACTTCATGGATACGACTCACACGTTTTTATGTTATGCTATGTCATGCCTTATTACGTATGCTGTACGATTATGTATTGTTACGACTGATTTGCGAATCATATTTTACGATCATTCATGCACGCATATTTTAAAGTTATTTTACTATACGTATGTGCTTGCATGTGGGTTTATTAAACGTACTTTGTTAATATCAGTTAGAGCATGCTGGGCCTTTAGGCTCACTAGGTTTAAATGATGCAGGTGAGTCTGCAGATGATTTCTTTCCCACTGGCGGTGAGGACCTCTGAGCGCCCGTTGCAGCTGTTACCCCGTGACCACTCTGACGTCTTTACTTATCCTATGAAATATTTTCAGATATTTTATCAGTCATGTTCAGTTTCTGCAACTTTTACTTACTCTGATTTTAAGCCGTATGGATGATTTAATGTTTTGAGATACTTAATTATTATGTTTTAAAGTGATGTTGAGAAAGTTTTAAAGGGACGAGCTATAATTTTTAGAATGTTTGTTCCGCACATTATTTTATTTCAAAAAAAATTTTTCTAGAGTCCGATTCGTCTCAGTTGGCATCAGAGCTAGGTTGTGGAGGGGTACTAGTCTGCTGTGTGGAGCTTGGAAGTCGCACTGCCAGTTTCTAAGTTTTAGAGATTTCACGATTCACATTTTCGCATGATGCATGTTCTATTTTCAGCAATATTTTTACCTTAAGAGTTTAAGAGTTAGACGCTTAGTTATGCACTTAGACTTACGTGAATGAATTTTGCGTGACAGTATGCCTCCCAGACGCGACAGGAGCCAGCAGAATGATGATACGCCTCCTACTCCTCTCCCAACTCCACAGATGACGCTGTACGAGAGGGCTAGTGTGGATATGCTATCCGGGATTACCAGGATGCTGGAGAGACAGATCGGAGCATCCTGGGAAGTTTCACGAAGAGGACGTGGCCGAGCGGCTCCGCAAGCAGGGACACAAGGAGTTTTCAGGGACTACTGATCCACTTGTTGCTGAGGAGTGGATCCGTTCGCTGGAGATCATCTTTGATTATATGGGTCTTCAGGATGCCGATAAGGTTCGATGCGCCATCTTCATGATGAAGGGGGATGAAATAACCCGAAATTTCAAAATTCTATTCAACTAAATTCGAACAGGGGCACGGCAACCTCACAACCAGCAACCAGCAGCTTCGAATTCTTTCCCAAGATCGTTCTGCAGCTTCAAATGAGTAACAATCGAAATATAAACTCACAGGGAACTCGGCGCCACCGAAAACACTCAAATCATCGGCGGAGAACGACGAAAATCTAATGAAGAAATGTCTCGGGTGAACAGTAGCTCGAGAGGGTTTGGAAAAGAGATAAGGAATATCTGGTTCTCAATACTTCTAAGTGTCGATCAACACCACTATTTATATATATCTCAATTCCTTCGTCTGCTGATCACCAATCCAGCCAACATGAACAGTAAACAATCTCCCAGCAGGTGCCTTCTCTTTCTTTCGCTAAAACCAGCAGCAACAACCAGTCGAAGCATTCACGAGAAAACATCTCAAAACGACACCGTTCCAACTAACTTAAACGACATCGTTGCGCTCCACCAGCTGGTACATCTATCACTTGCTAAACAACCAAAAGCTGGTACCAGATCTTCCAAACGACATCGTAAAGGTTACGTCAGCATCGCTACCACCTGTTGGTTCTCCAGTCGCAACGCATTACTCACAACAACCCCTCGCTGCTGGATCCATACGCAACACTCAAAACACAGCGTTTCAACTTAACGAAACGACGTCGCTCCACTTCTACGACTGGTTTCCCAAACCAGCAGCTGGTAACTCTAAATTCATGCATCTGCTGATCCAACAGTCAATCACTCAAAAATGTTGACCAACACGTGTCGCTCTCTCGATCACTCTCGCGCTAAAAGCCACGCCTGCCAGCAGCAACCTCTAAGATCGAAACGACAACGTATCATCCCTTCCGCTCTAGTAACCAATTCAACGCGCAACTGCTGGTTCCACGAAACGACGGTGTTTTACTCTCGCGCCATCAACTGCTGATCAGCTTTCACCAACAGGCGCTACTGCTGAATTCAAATATCTGCTTCTCCAGGTGATCAGATTTCAGACTTCTCCAAATTCAGAATCCTCCGACCAAATTCAAACGAATGACTTCAGACCTCTCCAGGCAACCAGATTTCACCGACTAATCAGACCTCTCACGAAATTCAGATTTCTCCACGAAACGGAGACTTCACGTCGAAAATCCAGATTTTTGCTCACGAACTTCGGCAGTCGCTTACAGGTCAGATTTCACGATTATAACTGTCGATTTAGGAGGATTTATGGCTAATTAAAAGACCCAAATCAATGTCTTGAATTCTTAATTAAAATCACACCATAAGTAAGCCATTATTTAGCCTAATAATGCCTAATAATGACCATAAATATTGGTGATTAATGGTCATAAAAGGTGACCCTTAAAATCTCCCCAACCTCTCCTATATATACACCACTCAAAGATGAAGAAAGGCACTCTAAAAACATCAAGAATCATGTCAAAAATGTGCAAGAGGTTGTCCCATTTCAAAAACAAGAGGTTGAAGTTTTGAGCATTCCAGCAACAATCTGAAGGCCTACAGTCCGGAACCTGTTTCCATTGCTCCGTTTCTTAGAATCCGATCTCCACCATCCAGAATCTTCTTCTCTAGGTTTCGAATACTAGGTAAGAAATTCATTCTGATCCAACGGTTAAATTTCCGAGAATAAAATTCGCAAGAATGCTGCACAGATTACATGTGAGGAAACTGCAGCTTCTGTTTATCATCCTAAACTGATTTCAAACGACCTTCATTTCCGATCTTCACCGTTCAGATGTTACTTCGTTATGTTTTGAATATGGTTTCCAAATTTCATTCCAATCCAACGGCTAGATATTTGTTAAACCCCTTTTCCATAATTCTGTACAGATTCCATACGAGAAATCTGCAGCTCTTGTCCATCACTTAGAAACGGCTTCACATTTTCTCGAGAAATGATCTTGACCGTTCAAAAGTTATTTCATCATGTTTCACATACTCTGTTCAAATTTCATCCTGATCCAAAGGTTAGGTATTCCTAAAATTCCTTTTCAATTCTACTGTACCGACTATTTACGACAAAATTATAGCTTCGATTCATCGTCCCGATATGGATTCAAAATGGCTTACAAATCCGATCTTTTCTGTTCACAATTTCTTTTTCTTCTTTTGTGAACAAGACAACCAACTTTGGACCTAATCCGACAGTTCCGTATACCGAAGACGCTTATGAAATATCGGTGATTTTCATAAGTATGCAACGTCTGAAGATCTCTATATTCGTGATCCACTTCAAGTAGCAACCAGATACGAAATCAAGCATTGCCACCATGTTTCTCATGTTTTGAGCAGTAAGCAAGTAAGTGGGCTTTTGCTATTAATTCCGTTTGTTATATTATATATATTCATTTCGAAAGTTCAGTTTTAAGTCTACTGTTCGAGCACCTTTTATTCAGATTTTTGTCTCATTCAAACTCCGCTTGCACTGATTTTTGCTATCGTAATATGGGTTTACGGAATATTTCGTACTCTGGGTTACTTGGTGTAACCACATGGCCTCGACCCCTTAGAGGAGTAAAAATTAGGGACTGATCAGTAAACCATAGACACGATTCTGTCGTTATATGGGTCTACGGAATATTCCGCACTCTGGGTTACTTGGTGTAACCACATGGCCTCGACCCCTTAGAGGAGTAAAATTAGGGACTGATCAGTAAACCATAGACACGAAGTAATTATCAGTGCTATCTGCTCTCTGTTATGTTATGCTCTGCTCTGTTATGCTCTGATCTGTTCTGGTTATTATTCAGTATATGCATATGTATATTTTGTATGCTCGAATGGTATCCCCACTTGCTGAGTGTTTCCCCAAACACTGACCCCTTACTTCTCCACCCAGATAAGAATGAAGAACAAGTTGAAGAAGAGAAACAAGATCTGTTTTGGGGCTGGTGAAGACTCTGCTTTTCTTTGCTAATGTAATTTTTGCTTCCGCACTCTGTTATTTAATTTCTCCGATTTTCAGTTGTAAAGACGATCATTTTGATTATGTAATAGACTGGTTTTGAGCTGCACTATGAGGCTTGATGTTTTGTAATGAATAATTATTAAACATCGCCGGTGTTCACGTCCAGGCCCGGTCTCGGGGCGTGACATTTTAGTGGTATCAGAGCTAACCAGGTTCATAATCCGGATGGAAAGTTCTAGCAGAAAGAGTTCTAATTTCATCCGAAGAAATAAGTCTTACACAAAGATCAACATTATTCAGAAAGTTAAATTTCTTCCTGAAGTGATTTTTCTATGGAAATCTCAACTTCATTCCAACGTTCATATTTTTTTTTTGAAATTTCAATTTGATCCGGAAATTTCAATTTCTTCCAAAACTCTCCTATTTATTCGCAAAGTTCATTTCATTCGATTTTTTTCATTTAAATCGAAAAGTTCAGTTCCATCTGAAAATTTCTGGTGTCATCCGATTTTTCTTTGGAATTTTTTTGCTTCCGGAAAATTTTCATTTATTCGGAGATCTTCCATTGCATCCTATTGAATTCATGAGATTCTTCATCGATCAATCTACTTCTTCAAATCTTCTCGTATTCAAATAAGTCCGTTGGACAACATATTCTGCTCAACATCTGAATTACGTTTGTTTTACTTCTGTTCTTCGCATCGACGTCTGATTTTACCTTCTCTTCGCATATAAATCCAGATTCTATTTTCTTCATTCCAATCAGACTTCTGTTTATCAGATTTCTACTGTACAATTTCCCTTCTTCTCTTCTCTGTACGCTATACTCTGATTAGATTTCTCCTTAACTCCCTGATTCAACATCTTCTCTTCACCTTCTGTTGACATCTGATTGCATACAAACTTCAATCGGATTCTTGATGCACTACAGTTCTTCTCTGATTTGCTCTCACATTCAGACTTCTTCTGAAGGCTTCTTTACTTTACTACTGACAGACTTCTTCAGACTTCTCTTCAATCATCTCATCGCATCTCTTGATCAGATTCCTCCAGACTTCACTTTTTAGAAATCCAGATTTCTACCAGACTTCACGTTCAGACTTCTTCTGTCTTCTTCAGACTTCACGTCTCTTTATTGGAATTCAGATAAACTTTTAGTTCACCAGCTAGACTTCTTTGATTTGTTTGAGTTAGTTATCCAGAAGAAACCCCTTACCAGGTTGATTTTTCGTTCATTGGCTCGATCATAATCTTTTTCTTCGGGTCAACAAATCCTTACAGCTTACGTCCATGAAATAATCTAGAAATCCCCGATGTCATTTCGTCATCACTTATTTCATAAGATGATTCATTCTGCTTCCCGTACCCATACTACAACCACCATTCATATGAAGCAGATAACATTTAACAACCAAACTCGAGTGATTCGGCATCCTAAACCGAATCTATATGCGAACCGGATACCATCAAAGAAGAGCTGGAGATCACAGTTAACCACGTCCGTCGGGAGATAATATGAGGACTCAAGTTTCGAGGACGAAACTTCTATTAAGGTGGGGAGGATGAAATAACCTGAAATTTCAAAATGCTATTCAACTAAATTCGAACAGGGGCACGACAACCTCACAACCAGCAGCTTCGAATTCTTTCCCAAGATCGTTCTGCAGCTTCAAATGAAAAACAATCGAAAGAGAAACTCACAGGGAACTCAGCGCCACCGAAAACACTCAAATCATCGGCGGAGAACGACGAAAATCTAATGAAGAAATGTCTCGGGTGAACAGTAGCTCGACGAGGGTTTGGAAAAGAGATAAGGAATATCTGGTTCTCAATACTTCTAAGTGTCGATCAACACCTCTATTTATATATATCTCAATTCCTTCGTCTGCTGATCACCAATCCAGCCGACATGAACAGTAAACAATCTCCCAGCAGGTGCCTTCTCTTTCTTTCGCTAAAACCAGCAGCAACAACCAGTCGAAGCATTCACGAGAAAACATCTCAAAACGACACCGTTCCAACTAACTTAAACGACATCGTTGCGCTCCACCAGCTGGTACATCTATCGCTTGCTAAACAACCAAAAGCTGGTACCAGATCTTCCAAACGACATCGTAAAGGTTACGTCAGCATCGCTACCACCTGCTGGTTCTCCAGTCGCAACGCATTACTCACAACAACCCCTCGCTGCTGGATCCATACGCAACACTCAAAACGCAGCGTTTCAACTTAACGAAACGACGTCGCTACACTTCTACGACTGATTTCCCAAACCAGCAGCTGGTCACTCTAAATTCACGCATCTGCTGATCCAGCAGTCAATCACTCAAAAATGTTGACCAACACGTGTCGCTGTCTCGATCACTCTCGCGCTAAAAGCCACGCTTGCCAGCAGCAACCTCTAAGATCGAAACGACAACGTATCATCCCTTCCGCTCCAGTAACCAATTCAACGCGCAACTGTTGGTTCCACGAAACGACGGCGTTTTACTCTCGCGCCATCAACTGCTGATCAGCTTTCACCAACAGGCGCTACTGCTGAATTCAAAAATCTGCTTCTCCAGGTGATCAGATTTCAGACTTCTCCAAATTCAGAATCCTCCGACCAAATTCAAACGAATGACTTCAGACCTCTCCAGGAAACCAGATTTCACCGACTGATCAGACCTCTCACGAAATTCAGATTTCTCCACGAAATGCAGACTTCACGTCGAAATCTAGATTTTTGCTCACGAACTTGGGCAGTCGCTTACAGGTCAGATTTCACGATTATAACTGTCGATTTAGGAGGATTTATGGCTAATTAAAATACCCAAATCAATGTCTTGAATTCTTAATTAAAATCACACCATAAGTAAGCCATTATTTAGCCTAATAATGCCTAATAATGACCATAAATATTGGTGATTAATGGTCATAAAAGGTGACCCTTAAAATCTCCCCAACCTATCCTATATATACACCCCTCAAATATGAAGAAAGGCACTCTACAAACATCAAGAATCATGTCAAAAATCGTGCAAGAGGTTGTCCCATTTCAAAAACAAGAGGTTGAAGTTTTGAGCATTCCAGCAACAATATGAAGGCCTACTGTACGGAACCTGTTGCCATTGCTCCGTTTCTTAGAATCCGATCTCCACCGTCCAGAATCGGCTTCTCTAGGTTTCGAATACCAGGTAAAAATTTAATTCTGATCCAACGGTTAAATTTCCGGGAATCAAATTCGCAAGAATGCTGCACAGATTACGTGTGAGGAAACTGCAGCTTCTGTTTATCATCCTAACCTGATTTCAAACGACATTCATTTCCGATCTTCACCGTTCAGATGTTACTTCGTTATGTTTTGAATATGGTTTCCAAATTTCATTCCAATCCAACGGCTAGATTTTTGTTAATCCTCTTTTCCATAATTCTGTACAGATTCCATACGAGAAATCTGCAGCTCTTGTCCATCACTTAGAAACGCTTCAAATTTCTCGAAAAATGATCTTGACCGTTCAAAAGTTATTTCATCATGTTTCACATACTCTGTTCAAATTTCATCCTGATCCAAAGGTTAGGTATTCCTAAAATTTCTTTTCAATTCTACTGTACCGACTATTTACGACAAAACTATAGCTTCGATTCACCGTCCCGATATGGATTCAAAATGGCTTACAAATCCGATCTTTTCCGTTCACAATTTCTTTTTCTCCTTTTGTGAACAAGACAACCAACTTTGGACCTAATCCGACAGTTCCGTATACCGAAGACGCTTATGAAATATCGGTGATTTTCATAAGTATGCAACGTCTAAAGATCTCTACATTCGTGATCCACTTCAAGTAGCAACCAGATACGAAATCAAGCATTGCCACCATGTTTCTCATGTTTTGAGCAGTAAGCAAGTAAGTGGGCTTTTGCTATTAATTCCGTTTGTTATATTATATATATTCATTTCGAAAGTTCAGTTTTAAGTCTACTGTTCGAGCACCTTTTGTTCAGATTTTTGTCTCATTCAAACTCCGTTTGCACTGATTTTTGCTATCGTAATATGGGTCTACGGAATATTTCGTACTCTGGGTTACTTGGTGTAACCACAAGGCCTCGACCCCTTAGAGGAGTAAAAATTAGGGACTGATCAGTAAACCATAGACACGATTCTGTCGTTATATGGGTTTACGGAATATTTCGGATTTCTGGGTTACTGTGTGTAACTAATGGCCTCGACCCCTTAGAGGAGTAAAACTTAGGGACTGATCAGTAAACCATAGACACGAAGTTATTATCAGTGCCATTCTGTCACGTTATGTCATGCTCTGTCATGTTCTGTCATGCTCTGTTATACTCTGATTATGCTCCGTTATGCTCTTCTAAGCTCTATTCTGAAATCTGTTATTCAGTATATGTATATGTATATTTTGTATGCTCGAATGGTATCCCCCACTTGCTGTGTGTTTCCCCAAACACTCACCCCTTACTTCTCCACCCAGATAAGAATGAAGAACAAGTTGAAGAAGAGAAACAAGATCTGTTTTGGGGCTGGTGAAGACTCTGCTTTTCTTTGCTAATGTAATTTTTGCTTCCGCACTCTGTTATTCAATTTCTTCGATTTTCAGTTGTAAAGACGATCATTTTGATTATGTAATAGACTGGTTTTGAGCTGCACAATGAGGCTTGATGTTTTGTAATGAATAATTATTAAACATCGCCGGTGTTCACGTCCAGGCCCGGTCTCGGGGCGTGACAGGGGATGCAGCTCTCTGGTGGGAGAGCGTTGTGGTTGGATTGATTCTGGAGAGCTTGACATGGGAGAGGTTTAAGATTGTTTTCTCTGAGAAGTATTTCACTGAAGACGCTAGGAGCCAGCTGATCAGGAAGTTTATGAGTCTCCACCAGGGAGATAAGTTTTTGGCCGTGTATGTGCGACAATTCGAGTAGGGGTGTCACTTTGTGCCCTCGATCGCGCTGGTAGAGAGTGAGAAGCTGAGACAGTTTACTGATGGTTTGAGACCAGAAATCCGCCATGATGTCAATATGGCGGATGTCGCTACGTATATGGCTGCAGTGAACCGAGCTTACCGATCCGAGAAGGGTCGGAAGGACATGATGGATGACTTTCAGAGGAAGCGATAGTTACAGCAGCCGGTCAGAGGATAGCATTCACAGCAGCCGGCGAAGAGACCGTTTCAGGGGTCTCCTAAGGGCCCAACTCCTCAGGGGCCGAGCCACAACAGCAGAGGCCGCAGGGCCAGCAGAGGACACAGCAGCAGGGGGATAATGCCCCTAGACCTAGAGGGATACCGTGTGTCAGGTTTGCCATAAGAATCATCCAGGACAGTGCATGGAGGGTTCAGGAAGGTGTTATCACTGCAAGGAGCCGGGGCATATTTCTAAGGATTGTCCTAGGAGGAGACAGTCCACTGGTCGTGTCTACCTGATGCAGGCGGAGGCTGCAGATCCAGACATGACATTGCTCACAGGTATTCTGCTTTAGAACTTCCGCCGCTTCCGTGATTTTGGTATGTTGGTATTTGGGTGATTTAAATTTGCATGCTAAGTAGAGCACTACTAGGAGATTCTATGCCTTAATTTACCGGGTTGAATCTAATATAACTGAGACCTTCTAGATCGTGCTTTGAGAACTTAGACTGGTAGGACTAGCGAACCTAGAAATGTTTTAGGCATCGAAACTAATTGTTGAAATCTAGATCGACTGTAAATGCGTGTCTGTGTGACATTTCTGTTTCAGGCGAGATCCGTGTTCTAGGTGTCACTACCCTTGCCTTGCTAGATTCAGGGGCGACTCACTCGTTCATCTCGAGTGCGTTCATTCACAGGGATGGGTATCACTCCGGAGAGCTTTGGTGTGGCTCTCGCAGTGATGATTCCGTCAGGAGAGGAGATATCGACGGCCAGTGTGGTTCAGGGATTATGATGTTCAAGGATCATGAAGTCGGGGCCGACTGGTCGTTTTGCCGATGTCAGGATTTGACCCATCCTAGGTATGGACTGATTGACGGAGTTTGGAGTGGTGATTGATTTCCAGCAGAGGTCAGTGACGATCAGGCCGCCAGGGCAGGAGACTTTCCTATTTGAGGCAGCAAGGATACCGCAGAAGCCCATGTTTATATCTTTTCTACAGGACAGGAAGCTAGTTGAGCTTGGATGTCAGGAATTCTTGGCCAGTGTTACCACTTCAGGAGATACAGCAGGCTCTTCACTGTCTTATGTGGAGGTAGTCAGGGACTTTACAGATGTTTTCCCTGATGACGTTTTGGGAGTTCCACAGGAGAGAGAGGTGGAGTGTAGCGCCCCAAAATCCCAAGAACCACAAATTGATTACCTTTATATTCTAAGGGCTGTTTTGAGATTTTTTCGAGTATTTAGATTCTAGTTCAAATCTGATTTCTTTTCTTTTCATATTTGAAGCAACGGCCAGAATATTTCGGAAGGATTTCGCCCAAGCACAAATTGAAATAATCCAGATATGTTTCCTTTCGAAAATAAAATGAGTTTTTAGATGGGAGCTCTGTTTAAATAAAATGATTGTAGTAAGTTTATAGATCAAAATATTAGTAGGGAGTTTTTAACAAATTCTTTAAAAAGGACAAAGGAGTTGGCACGACAGCCATTCCTACTCAAGTATTTTTACCTACTACTAAATCATTCTCCCTTGTATAAAATGATTATCGTAAGCCTCTGGATTCATTTTGGTTGCAATTAAAACTTTTAGTTCTTCCAAAGGTAAGTATCTTTTCCAGTGTGCTTGAGGAGACTTCCAGCCGCGATCATCTGCACGTTGCGATCTTCGTTTCAGTAAATCTGATTCTTGCTGCATTGTGGAAACATATATTGCTTCGTTGTTTTCTGTGTATGCTTGCCTTTTCAGATTCAGTTTAGCTTACGTTAATGTTTGAGTTTGATGCTTTAGTTTTGAGGGAACTCACCAGAAAGTTTAACCAGAAATGGTGTTTTTAAAATATATTGAGTTGTACAGATTCCAGGTAAGAAAGCCAAGAGAAGTTCTCGTTTTTCCTAAAGTACTGTGAAGACTCTGGACATTGAAGCTAAACGGATAGGCAACGCTGGTTCGATCGGGAGCCAGTCCCGATTTGATAAGCGAAGCTTGTTTGTTTAGAATCTGTCTGAGTCGAAGCAGTAATTCGTGTTCATATCCAAGCTATTTCTACGCGTAACCTTGTTCTTAACCAAATCTGTTGTTGGGTTGCTCACATCTAAGTAATCTACCAAATCTGAAGCGCTTGTTCAAAGCTCCTATTATCGTTTTCGCATTAAGATCTGTGTTGCTTAGTCAAATCTGTTTTTTTAGAACCAGATCTGTTTCTACTATTCATAACCGTATTCCTTAGCCAAACCTGTTGTTCACATCTGTATGCCCATACCGCACCTCAGATCTATCTAGATAACCAAAGCTGACCTTTGCGCATGGCATCTGTTTTCTCAGTCAAGTCTGTTTTCCAGAGAGATCTGTTTATGCGAAATCTGATTCCTAGAACCACGTCTGTTTCGCACTCTCGATTTGATTTCTTCAAAGATGGTCCTCAGCTCCGAGTCCAGCTGTACACTCAGTAGTGCTTTTTAAATAAAATGAGTTTCATAGCAGTGAATCTACCAGATTTCAGAGATCGATTTTCGATCAAGAGCGAGTACAAGCTATTTCAGTTAAATAAAGTAAGGTTCAGATTTGAGGATTTATGGCACAGAGGACCCGGTCACTCAGGGAAGGGACATGATTACAGTAGGACCATAATCCCTTCAAGGAAGGGCAAGATTATGGAAATATTGTAATCCCTTCACAGAGAGTTACTGATCAGTTAACATGATTCATGCACAAGGACCACCAGAGAGCCTCTAGACCATAAATCACCCAGTATAAGCAATTCAGATCTGAGTTCGAAGTTGTCTATCAGTAGCGAGATTTCAGATTCTGATGTTTTACTCTATCTATGTATTCAGATTTCAGTAATGCCTGCATTTATGTCATTTTGTTATCCTTAGTTTTATTTGTTGAGCCCCTAGGCTCACTAGTTTTCCCGTTGCATGTGAGGCAACTCAGGGGCAGGCGGGTGGTGCAAGTTGATTCAGATTCGGGGGATTGTGTTTGTCAACGGCCAGCGTTTCCGTGTAGTTTTAGCTTTTGTTGTTTGGATCTTTTGTCGAACTGTATTAAGATCTGTTACAAAAATAGTGAACTTATATAGAGTTCCATTAGTTGTAATATCGCATTTTGCTTTGTGAATCAAGATCTGTTTTATCAAATCTGTTTACTACTATTTACCTTTGGCGCCATTAGCTTCGTTTCAGCTTCGTGTAAGGGAATACAACTTACTTTATTCGAGTTTGGTCCTTCGACTTGTTTAAAATTTTTAAATTTCTCAAATTCCGTTGGCTCCCATGGGTTTGGGCGTCACAACTTGGTATCAGAGAATGGTCATGAGATAAACACATCTCCCAGTTCGGAGCAGCTTTCATCGTCCGCATCTCCTGATTTGTGAGTTTTATTTTTATGATAAGAGTTATTTCTCTTTCAAGTTCTGATGTTCTTTTGTGGTGGGTTGCGGGCTATAGATTAAGATGTCAGGAAGAGGGAGAGGTAGAAGAAGCACCCCAGTAGATGAAACAAACCCAGATAGCCATGCTCGTATTGCCCAACTCTTAGAGCTGTTGGTAGAACAATCCGTCAGAAGCAATGAACAATCTTCAAGAAGCAGGGGACCGCATTATGATGATTCCCAATAGAGGTTTCGAAGATAAAAACCGAAGGAGTTCAGTGTTACTACAGATCCGCTTATTACTGAGAGCTAGATCAAGTCTATGGAAGTGATTTTCGAGTACCTCCAGATTCCAGATTTGGATAGGTCAAGGTGCGCTATCTATATTCTAAGAGGTGATGCAATGATCTGGTGGGAGGGAGCAAAGTTGTCAGTAGACTTGGCTCGTGGGAAGAGTTCAAACGAGTGTTCTTTGAGCCATACTTCACAGCAGACAAGAGATCTGAGTTGAAGCGAGAGTTCTTGACCTTGAAGCAAGGAAGTCTGACTGTGCAAGAGTACGTCCAGAAGTTTGAGAGAGGCTGTTAGTTTGTTCCTCTTATTGGGAGGGCCCTGAGGAGAAGTTGAGCCACTTTGTGGCGGGATTGAGACCTACCTTCACTATGTATTTTAGGTTAGCAGGACCCAGATCTTATAGGGAAGAGTAGATAAGGCCCTGCGAGTGGAGAGGGATTGGAAAGATGTGGAACAGGAGAGACAACAGAGGAGGCAATCTTTTCAGCAGGCAGATTCGAGGCCATTTTGTTGGGTCCGGATCACGCCTCCCGGCGGGGCAGCGGAAGAACGAAAAACATGTGCCGGGAGACGATCAATACGATATACAAAACAATTCTATGACATTCATACGGTGTTTAAAGGAATACCTTGCTGGCAACTCGTGCCTGGCTCCGACCGGTTTCGTAAAGAAAACGGCACTTCACGGTAGACTGCGGTAGATAACGCCAATCAGGTCCACGACCGGATGCGAGACTCCTTTGTCAGCCTGCACTAGAAGGCCTGATGAGATCGGCACAGACGGATTCTCCTCGAAAAGTTGGCCGGAAACAATTTTCCGGCAAGAGAAGCGGCGGCGGCGGCGGCGACGATCGGCGACGATCGGCGACGGCGGCTTATGAGAGGAAGGGGCGGCGTGTTTTTCTTAGGGTTAGGGTTACAAGCATTAAGTCTTGATTAATGAAGTCTAGTCTTAATTAAATAGACTAAGTGAAGGACTTGGACCGGCCCCACGATCCCTGGTCCAACGGATGAACATTCGGTTCATCCCCATCACCGCGACTTCATCGTAACTCCGATCGTCGATCAGATCGGACCGATCGACTCAGTTTTCCGAAACTGAACACTATGATCTGAAAAACCATTTTTCAGAACCCCGGTGCAAAATGACCGTTTTGCCCCTCAACATCGGCAAATCACGATTTGACCTCTGTTGACCTTTTAGGAAGTCGCACTCCCAAAATCCTCCTCGTATGCTCAACACATTGAGCTGAGTATCCGTGCGGGAATCTCGAATCCAGTACTTGTGTGACCCTCAATGGTTCA
>KQ991652.1:97872-151591 GCA_001598015.1 Dorcoceras hygrometricum
ATCCAACAACTTGATCACCTTGATCATCTTCAAGGAGAAACCATATCTCTCAGGAGCCCTAGGAACCCTTTCGGATCTCCTAGGTTCGACCATTTCCGGCACTGGCTCTGGAGGTGCAGGAGATTCAACTGGTACTTCAGTTGGTTCTCGAACCTCTTCGAGTTCTACTATTCTGTCCTTTATATCAAGTAGAAATTCCCTTTCCATAAGGTGGCATTTCTAGAAACAAACACTTTTGTTTCACTCGGATAGTAGAAGTAGTATCCAATGGAATTCTTTGTATACCCAATGAAGTAGCATAAGATGGATCTCGTATCCAGCTTATCTCCCACTGTCTGCTTCACGTAAGCAGGACATCCCCAAATCCTCATGTATGAGTACTTGGGTGGTTTGTCCATCCATATCTCATATGGGGTCTTATCCACTGCCTTGGTGTGGACATTGTTCAACAACATTACCGCCGTTTTGAGCGCATAGCCCCAAAATGAGGTATGAAGTTCAGTGAAGCTCATCATAGATCGAACCATGTCCAACAAGGTCCGATTACGACGCTACGCTACACCATTGAGCTGTGGTGTGGCCGGAGGGGTCCACTGTGCGAGAATCCCATTCTCTTTTAGATAGTCTTGAAATTCAGCACTCAAGTATTCACCACCTCGATCAGATCGAAGTGATTTAATACTTTTGCCTAATTGATTTTCTACTTCAGCCTTGAATTCTTTGAACCTTTCAAAGGATTCAGACTTGTGCTTCATCAAGTACAAGTAACCATACCTAGAGTAATCATCGGTAAAGGTGATGAAGTATATGTGACCATATTTAGTACCAATACTAAACGGACCACACACATCAGTATGGATCAAATCCAATAGGCCTTGAGCACGCTCACCCTTTCCCTTTAAGGGTTGCTTGGTCATCTTTCCCTTAAGACAAGACTCACAAGTCGGTAGGGAGTTAATGTATGACAGATCAAACATGTCACTCCTAACTAACTTGTTCATCCTACTTAGAGAAATTGACCTAGCCTAGCGTGCCAAAGTTGTGCTGGGTTCAAGTTATCGTGTTTCCGTTTAATCGTTGTTGTATGTGCTTCGACATCGCGAGTTGGAACGTCTTTTAATTTTAAGGTGTATAAATCGTTTTTGCGTTCCCCAATTCCAATTAAACATTCATTCTTGTAAATATTGCAAATCGAATTAGCAAACATACAAGAATATCCATCACTATCAAGCATAGAAACAGAAATAATGTTTTTTATTAATTCGGGAACAAATAAAACGTTTCTCAATAACAACTTAAAATCAGAAGACAGAAATAAATAAACATCTCCTATAGCTACTGCAGCAACTCTTGCTCCATTGCCAAGCCTCAAGTGGGTCTCACCCTCTCTAAGACGTCGGCTTCTTGTCATCACTTGCAAATCATTGCAGATATGAGATCCACATCCGGTATCAAGTACCCAAGAAGTCGAACTAAGAGACATATTTATTTCAATATAGAATATACCTTTTGCAGTTTGCAACTGCTCGAGGTACTCCTTGCAGTTCCTCCTCCAATGCCCAGGCTTGTGGCAGTGGTGACAAACATCCTCATGCTTGTTTGGCTTGGAAGCCTTTGCCTTTGGCTTCTTGGTGGGCTTTTCCTCCTTCGCAGGAGCAGAACGCTTCTTGCTCTTGCGTCTGGGCCCCTTCTTCACAGAGGAAGAAGAGCCCATAAGGAGGACGAGTTTGTCCTTCTTTATGGTTCCTTCAAACACTACAAGCATGTTAACCACCTCTTCAAGGGTGGCTGCCAGCTTGTTCATGTTGAAGTTAACCACAAAAGGGTCAAATGCAGCGGGTAGTGAGAGGAGAAGTACATCCACCGACAGCTCGTGTGGAAGTGCGATATCAAGGCCCGATAGCTTTTCAACGAGCCCAATCATACGAACCCCATGCTCGCGGACCGAAGTCCCATCGCGCATGCGGCTTGTCATAAGCTCCTTGACAGCCGTGAACCTCTCATGTCGAGAGTTCTCCCCGTACAGTTCTTTGAGATGAAAAAGTATGTCAGCAGCATACTTCGTCATCTCAAAACGCCTATACACCTAACAAATTGGGCACGGCTCTCGATCATCCCAATCATCCCAATCATGCAGATAATCTAATTAACATGCATTAATTAAATAATCCTATTATTTATCGCAAAATCATATTTTAATCATAAAATCACATTTTATAATAAAATCGTATTTTGTCGATAAAATCAAATTTTAATCAACAAAATCATATTTCATTATAAAATCATATTTTACAATTAAAATCACATTTTGCTAGTTTTAATTATATCATATTGGGCTTAAAACAATTTTAGGCCCAAAACTCTCAAAATTTCAAAATCGACCAAAACGGGCCCGACATCGAATATCGGCCCGAAAACTTCACGCGCTGCCCGGGACAGGCCCAAACCAAACCCTAGAAGAAATCAGCCGTCACGACATCGCCGGAGTTCTGCCGGGCAGCGGCCGCCATCACGAAAATTGTGCGCGGCGCAAGGCCACGCACGCGGCCGCGACAATCGCGGCGCAATCGCGCAACATCGTGCGTCATCGTGCGGCGACCAACACATGGACAGCGGCGCATCCAAGCAGCAACGTCCGGCCATCACCGTGCAAAAGCATCGGCCTACGTCGGCCACCGCCCGAAGCAAAGCGGCCAACGACTGGCCGTGATGCGCGACCAGCGCGCATCTCCTTCGGTCCAGCAGCGCGCAACGACGCGTGATCATCGGCCGGCCCATGTGCGACAATCGCACACGAAGCAGCAGCCATGAATCGGCAGCTGTGCGCAACATGTGCGCAGGCTATCGCGCGCTCGCGCGCGCATGTCGGCGCCGCCGCATGCGGCGGTGGCGTGGCCGTGGTCCAAAAGAATTTTGATTTTCCGATCTGAAATTTCAGAGATTAGATACAATAAGGCACAGTTGTATTGATCAGATCCGAACCTTGGCTCAGATACCACTGTTTGGGAACCACGGCGGATCCGGATCACGCCTCCCGGCGAGGCAGCGAAAGAACAAAATTTTGGCCGGGAGACGATCAATACAATTCTATAAACAAATCAATCTATGACATTCATAGGGTGTTTATCGTTGATTACCTTGCTGGCAACTCGTGCCTGGCTCCGACCAGTTTCGCAAGGAAACCGGCACTTCACTGTAGACGGTGGTAGATAACGTCAATCAGGTCCACGACCGGATACGAGACTCCTTCGTTAGCCTGCACTAGAAGGCTTGACGAGATCGGCGCGGACGGATTCTCCTCGAAAGATTGGCCGGAACAATTTCCGGCAAAGCGGCGGCGGCGGCATGCACCGGCGGCGGCGGCGTGAGGTTTGAGGAGAGGGGGTGGCGGCTTTTGATGCTAGGGTTAGGGTTATGATTAAGTGTGTTTTTTTATGAAGCCTAAGTCTATATTAAATAGACTTAGTGATGAACTTGGACCGGCCCAACGGGCCCGGGTCCAACGGATGAACATTCAGTTCATCCCCATCACCGTGACTTCATCGTAACTCCGATCGTCAATCAGATCTGACCGATCGACTCAGTTTCCAAAACTGAATATTATGATCTGAAAAACCATTTTTCAGGACCCCAGTGCAAAATGACCGTTTTGTCCCTCAACAGCGGGAAATCACGATTTGACCCCTGTTGACTTTTAGGAAGTCGCACTCCCCAAAATCCTCTTCTCATGCTCAACACATTGAGCTGTGTATCCGTGCGGGAATCTCGAATCCAGTACTTGTGTGACCCTCAATGGTTCAGGGATACAGCTAGCCGTGGGCCCACAACCATTGCGGCTCCGGAATCACAATTCCGGACTTGCCCAACGGATCATGGTAAGAGCGTCTAGCAACATCGCCCCATGATCCCCTAGGTATCACTGATAGTGCCTGCAAGAACCAGTTGGTCGTGGTTAGCGTACAGTACGGTCCTTTCAATCCATATATCCCGATCAGATCAACGACCATTGGTAAATCGAGAGTCGCTAAAGATCCGATAGCTATGCGTACATCTTGGAGATCGAATAGTGACATCACGAGTGTAACTAGGTAAACACATTTACCTAAAACACTTCTAGTACTCTGGCCAGAGATTTATACACTATTATCCCCTCAGATAGCATAGCATATCCACGCATGTCTGCGAACGGTGAATCCTCGACAACGATGCATCGACTCCTACATGCATCGGGGTCTCACCCAATCCCGCCGCCTGATGACCCCAAGTGAGTCGGCAAACGAGTCAAAGTGAGACGCCTATCATGTAGAGTCTCAATGAAGTTTCGAGTCGTGAGGACTAATCAGTACAACCAAGACCTCGGACTTATCCACTCGACAAATGGTAACCACTTGGAAAGTCCGAACGAGGGTAGTTCGATAGATCACCAGGTCACTATCTATCTGCATGCTCAGAACATCAAAATGTTCCCTACCAATGAAACATGGTACTTCACATCGCAGATACTAGTCTCGAGCTCGGGCGGCCTTATCCTCATTTTCACGGCCCAATCGACTAGGAACTTGTTCAGAATACACAGTGACTATTAGATGTGTTTCATGATAGCCGTCATACCCACTATCACATCTAATATACACTTTAGTGCATTCTAGGTATTTACTCAACGCAATTGTTAATCATCATACAACACAATGAAAGTAAAGAACGCCATATAAATAAATGCGAATATCATATATAAAGATTGTTTCATACAAGAGTCTATAAACCCACACGCCACAAGTTGGCTAGTTGGGCATCTACTCTAACATTCTCTTGCGACTGGTTGCTTGCGACTGGTTGCTTGCGACTGGTTCATACCAACGTATGCTTCTTAGCGTCGCCTGTTTTAGCACTTTCGAGTCTTTTCCTTAGAGCTGGTTCTCAATTCAAGTAACTGTACACTCAGTAGCAATTTTAAAATAAAAATGAGTTTCATGGCAGTGATTCCACCAGATTCCAGTGATCGACTTTCGATCAAGAGCCAGTATATAGCTATTCCAGAAAGAAGTAAAATTCAGACTTCAGATTATTGAGGACCCGGTCTTGGTGAAGGGACTGGATTACAGTAGGACCGTAATCCCTTCATGGAAGGTACAGGATTATGGAAATATTGTAATCCCTTCACAGAGAATTACTGATCAGTAGTTATCATGCTTCATGCACGAGGACAGCAGAGAGCCTCTAGTTCATAATTATTCAGTATAAGCAATTCAGATTCGAGCTTTGAATTGTCTTTGTTTAGCGAGTTTCAGTTCAGTCGCCTGCATTATGTATTTGTTATTTCCAGTTTTACTTGTTGAGCCTCTAGGCTCACTAGTTTTCTCAATGCAGGTGAGGCATCTCAGGAGCAGGCGGGAGGCGCGAATTTATGTAAAGTCCAGTAGTTGTAACATCGCAGTTGCTTTATGAATAGAAATCTGTTTGTCATCTGTTTTTTTTATTTTCCCTTGGCGCCATTAGATACAGCTTTCAGTTTATGTATCCGAATTTGGTCCTTCCAATTGTTTTAAATTCTTAATTTTTCCCACTCTGTTGACTCCCTTGGGTATGGGCGTCACAACTAAGATGTACAAAGATCATCAGAAGCTGTATTGGTGGCCAGGCATGAAACGCGATGTTGCCAGATTTGTTTCAGAATGCCTGACTTGTCAGTTGGTCAAAGATGAGCATCAGAGACCATCTGGGATGCTAAAACCCCTGCCGATACCAGAATGGAAGTGGGAGAGTATTGCGATGGATTTTGTAGTTGGTTTACCCAGATCTGTCCAAAGCTATAATTCAATATGGGTTATAGTACACCGACTAACCAAATATGCTCACTTCTTACCAGTTAAGACAACTTATGATGTGATCAAATACGCTGAGTTGTATGTAAGGGAGATAGTAAGACTCCATGGGATTCCAGTATCAATCGTATCTGACAGAGATCCAAAGTTTACGTCAGCTTTCTGGAAGAGTCTACACAGAGCTTTAGGTACCAAGTTAACCTTTAGCACGACTTTTCACCCCCAGAAAGATGGTCAATCAGAAAGGGTAATCCATATATTAAAAGATTTGCTCTGAGCTTATGTCATTGATTTTTCAGAGAGCTGGGATTCAAAGTTTCCTTTGGTAGAATTCACGTGCAATAATATCTTCCAAGCTTCCATTCAGATGGCCCCATACGAAGCTCTCTATGGCAGAAAGTGTAGAACACCATTCATTGGGATGAGATAGAAGAACGAGCTGGTTTGGGACCAGACTTAGTAGAACAGACTGCTGAAACTATTAAGAAAGTAAGAGATCGATTGAGAACCGCTCAAAGTAGGCAAAAGAGCTATGCTGACGACAGATGCCACGAGTTGAGCTTCGAATCTGGAGACCATGTTTTCTTGAAGGTAGCACCGATGAAGGCGTAATGAGATTTGGAAAGAAGGGTAAGCTAAGCCCAAGGTTTATTGGTCCATTCGAGATCTTGGACAAAGTAGGAACGCTGGCTTATAGACTAGCTTTACCCCCACATCTGTCCTCGGTACATAATGTTTTTCACGTATCAACTTTGAGGAGATATGTTTCCAACCCGTCGCATGTTTTAAGCTATGAACCAATCCAACTAGCACCAGATTTGAGCTACAAGGAGCGACCAGAGAGGATTCTTCATAGAGAGAATAGAAAGTTAAGAAATCGTAGCATCCGAATGGTTAAAGTTCAATGGTCTAACCAGTCTAAGCGAGAAGCAACTTGGGAGACAGAAGAAGATATGCGTAGTCTCTACCCAGAGCTGTTTGGTAAGTAAATTTCGAGGACAAAATTTTGTTAAGGAGGGTAGAGTTGTAGCGCCCCAAAATCCCAAGAACCACAAATTGATTAGCCACCGATGAAAGGCGTAATGAGATTTGGGAAGAAGGGTAAGCTAAACCCAAGGTCCATTGGTCCATTCGAGATCTTGGACAAAGTTGGAACGGTGGCTTATAGACTAGCTTTACCACACATCTGTCCTCGGTACATAATGTTTTTAACGTATCAGATTTGAGGAGATATGTTTCCAACCCGTCACATGTTTTAAGCTATGAACCCATCCAACTGGCATCAGATTTGAGCTATGAGGAGCGGCCAGAGAGGATTCTTCATAGAGAGAATAGAAATTTAAGAAATCGTAGCATCCCAATGGTTAAAGTTCAATGGTCTAACCAGTCTGAGCGAGAAGCAACTTGGGAGACAGAAGAAGATATGCGTAGTCTCTACCCAGAGCTGTTTGGTAAGTAAATTTCGAGGACAAAATTTTGTTAAGGAGGGTAGAGTTGTGGCGCCCCAAAATCCCAAGAACCACAAATTGATTAGCCTTTCTATTCTAAGGGCTGTTTTGAGATTTTCAAGTATTTAGATTCTAGTTCAAATCTGATTTCTTTCTTTTCAAATTTGAAGCAACGGCCAGAAGATTCCGGAAGGATTTCTCCCAAGCACAAATTGAAATAATCCAGATATGTTTCCTTTCGAAAATAAAATGAGTTTTTAGATGGGAGCTCTGTTTAAATAAAATGATTGCAGTAAGTTTATAAATCAAAATAGTAGTAGGGAGATTTTAAAAAATTCTTTAAAAAGGACAAAGGAGTTGGCACGACAGCCATGCCTACTCAAGTATTTTTACCTACTACTCACTCATTCTCCCTTGTATAAAATGATTTACGTAAGCCTCTGGATTCATTTTGGTTGCAATTAAAACTTTCAGTTCTTCCAAAGTTAAGTAGCTTTTCCAGTGTGCTTGAGGAGACTTCCAGCCGCGATCATCTGCACGTTGCGATCTTCGTTTCAGGAAAGTAAATCTGATTCTTGCTGCATTGTGGAAAACATATATTGCTTCGTTGTTTTCTGTGTATGCTTGCCTGTTCAGTTTCAGTTCAGCTTACGTTAATGTTTGAGTTTGAGCTATGGATTCACTGCTTTGATGCTTTAGTTTTGAGGGAACTCACCAGAAAGTTTAACTAGAAATGGTGTTTTTAAAATATACTGAGTTGTACAGATTCCAGGTAAGAAAGCCAAGAGAACTTCTCGTTTTTCCTAAAGTACTGTGAAGACTCTGGACATCGAAGCTAAACGGATAGGCAACGCTGGTTCGATCTGGAGCCAGTCTCGATTTGATAAGCGAAGCTAGTTTGTTTAGAATCTATCTGAGTCGAAGCAGTAATTCGTGTTCATAGCCAAGCTGTTTCTACGCGTAACCTTGTTCTTAACCAAATCTGTTGTTGGGTTGCTCACAGCTGATTAATCTACCAAATTTGAAGCGCTTGTTCAAAGCTCCTATTATCGTTTTCGCATTAATATCTGTCTTGCTTAGTCAAATCTATTTTTTTAGAACCAAATCTGTTTCTACTATTCATAACTGTATTCCTTAGCCAAAGCTGTTGTTCACATCTGTATGCCCATACCGCACCTAAGATCTGTTTAGATAACCAAAGCTGACCTTTGCGCATGGCATCTGTTTTCCCATTCAAGACTGTTTTCCAGAGAGATCTGTTTACGCGAAATCTGATTCATAGAACCACGTCTGCTTCGCACTCTCGAGTTGATTTCTTCAGAGCTGGTCCTCAGCTCCGAGTCCAGCTGTACACTCAGTAGTGCTTTTTAAATAAAATGAGTTTCATAGCAGTGAATCTACCAGATTTCAGAGATCGATTTTTGATCAAGAGCGAGTACAAGTTATTTCAGTTAAAGAAAGTAAGGTTCAGATTTGAGGATTTATGGCACAGAGGACCCGGTCACTCAGGGAAGGGACGGGATTATAGTAGGACCGTAATCCCTTCAAGGAAGGGACAGGATTATGGAAATATTGTAATCCATTCACAGAGAGTTACTGATCAGTTAACATGCTTCATGAACAAGGACCACCAGAGAGCCTCTAGACCATAAATCACCCAGTATAAGCAATTCAGATCTGAGTTCGAAGTTGTCTGTCAGTAGAGAGATTTCAGATTCTGATGTTTTACTCTATCTATGTATTCAGATTTCAGTCATGCCTGCATTTATGTGATTTTGTTATCCTTAGTTTTATTTGTTGAGCCCCTAGGCTCACTAGTTTTTCCGTTGCAGGTGAGGCAACTCAGGGGCAGGCGGGTGGTGCAAGTTGATTCAGATTCGGGGGATTGTGTTTGTCATCGGCCAGCGTTTGTGTAGTTTTAGCTTTTGTTGTTTTGGATCTTTTGTCGAACTGTATTAATATCTGTTACAATAATAGTGAACTTATATAGAGTTCCGGTAATTGTAATATCGCATTTTTCTTTGTTAATCAAGATCTGTTTTGTCAAATCTGTTTACTACTATTTACCTTTGGCGCCATTAGCTTTGTTTCAGCTTCGTGTAACGGAATACAGCTTACTTTTTTTGAGTTTGATCCTTCGACTTGTTTAAAATTTTTAAATTTCTCAAATTCCGTTGGCTCCCATGGGTTTGGACGTCACATGGAGTTTTTGATTGAGCTGATGCCAGGTACAGTGCCTATCTCTAAGGCACCGTATCTATTGGCTCCTACCGAGATGAATGAGCTGAGGGAGCAGATTCTGGAGTTGCTCGACAATGGATTTATTCATCCTAGCTTTTATCCATGGGGCGCGCCAGTTCTGTTTGTGAAGAAGAATGATGGCAGTATGAGATTGTGCATTGACTACCGGAAGTTGAACCGTGTTACAGTGAAGAACAAATACCCACTCCCGAGGATCGAGGATTTGTTTGATCAATTGCTGGGAGCTTCGGTTTTCTCCAAGATCGACTTGAGATCTGGGTACCATCAGTTGCGGGTTAGTGAGGAGGACGTGAGACTGCATTTCGGACACATTACGACCACTACGAGTTTTTGGTGATGCCATTTGGAATGACGAATGCCCCAGCTATCTTCATGGACTTGATGAACCGAGTTTTATGGCAGTACTTAGACCAGTTCATCATTTTTTTCATCGACGACATCTTGGTCTACTCGAGGAGCTTATAGGAGCATAGACAGCATTTGTAGACCGCACTGCAGACCTTGAGAGAGCACAGACTGTATGCAAAGTTCATCAAGTGAGAGTTTTGGCTCGAGCAGGTGGTGTTTTTGGGGCATATCATTTCTAGAGATGGGATTTCAGTCGACCCATCGAAGGTGGAGTCAGTTCATAATTGGGGGATTCCAAAGAATGCAGCGGAGATTCGCAGTTCCTTGGGTTTATCCGGATATTATCGCAAGTTAATCAAGGTCTTCTCTTCGATTTCACTTCCCTCGATAACCCTGACCTAGAAGAATGCAAAATATGTGTGTAGTCTTGAGTGTCAGAGGAGCTTCGATCAGCTGAAGTAGGCTCTCACATAAGCTCCAGTCTTAGCGATGCCTGTGGATCATGAGGAGTTTGTGGTGTATACATATGCTTCCCTGAGAGGTTTAGATGCAGTTCTGATGCAGAGTGGCAAGGTTATTGCATATGCGTCGAGACAGTTGAAAAGTTATGAGCAGAATTATCCGATGCGTGATCTGGAGCTTGCAGCAGTAGTGTGCGCACTGAATATTTGGAGATACTACTTGTACGGTGAGAAGTGTCAGATTTTCACCGACCATAAGAGCGTCAAGTAATTCTTCACCCAGAAGGAGCTGAAAATGAGGCAGCGCGGATGGTTGGAGTTTGTGAAGGATTATGATTGTGACATTAGCTACCATCCGGGTAAGGCTAATGTGGTGGTGGACGCTTTGAGCAGGAAGACTCAATAGTGGCATGATTATCAGTCGAGCGACCACTGCATGCTGAGATTCAGAGGTTTGGACTGGAGTTCTATTCAGGTGGCTGTGCACCGAGCTTAGCAGCACTCACAGTTCAGCCGACTCTTCGAGATCGGATTAGAGACGGGCAGGCCACTGATGAGCAGTTACAACAGTGGAGATAGCGAGATGAGGCCAGAGGACGAGGTCTGTATACAGTTGAGGATGTGATCGTTCGTTTTAGAGGCCGTATGTGGATGCCGAGTACTGAGCAGTTGAGGCTGAGATCTTATTTGATGCTCATGAGTCAACGTACTCCATCCACCTAGGGAGTATGAAGATGTATAGAGATTTGCAGACGCTCTATTGGTGGCCAGGGATGAAGAAGGACATCTGTCGATTTGTTTCCGAGTATTTGACCTGTTAGCAGGTCAAGGCAGAGCATCAGCAACCGGCAGGGTTATTATAGCCACTCCCTATTCCTGAGTGGAAGTGGGAGAACATTACGATGGACTTTGTGGTTGGGTTACCCAGGAGTCCCAGAGGTTACACAGCGATATGGGTGATTGTGGATCGACTCACCAAGTCCGCACATTTCCTACCGGTGAAGATCATTTTCACCTTGACGTAGTACGCAGAGCTTTACATTAGAGAGATTGTCAGGCTTCATGGCATACCAGTCTCTATTGTGTCTGATCGGGACACTAGGTTTACATCTGCGTTTTGGAGAAGCTTACATGCCGCTTTGGGGACTAGGTTTTCGTTCAGCACAGCTTTTCACCCGCAGATAGATGGCAAGTCGGAGAGAGTCAATTCAGATTCTGGAGGATTTGGTGAGAGCTTGCGTGATTCGAATGTACGTGGGATTCGAGATTGCCTTTGGTAGAGTTCACGTACAATAACAGCTTTCAGGCGTCGATTGGGATGGATCCGTATGAGGCTTTGTACGGGAGGAGGTGTAGGTCTCCCGTGCACTGGGACGTGGTTGGGGAGAGAGTTTTGACTGGGCCAGGATGGTGCAGCAGATAGCGGATATTGTGACCAGGATATGAGATCGGATGAGGACAGCCCAGAGTCATCAGAAGAGTTATGCCGATCGTAGACGACGGGATCTGGAGTTGACCGTAGGGATCACGTATTCATGAGGATATCCCCATGAAGGGCGTGATACGTTTTGGCCGGAGATGCAAGATCAGTCCGAGGTTTATTGGGCAATTTGAGATTCTAGAGAGGGTTGGTACAGTGGCGTATCGAGTAGCACTACCACCCAGTCTGTCAGCGGTGCATAACGTATTTCATATTTCGATGCTACAGAAGTATGTTCCGAATCCGTCACATGTGTTGGACTTTGAGCCGCTTCAGTTAGCACCTGATCTATCTTTCGAGGAGCGACCGGGTCAGATCTTGGCTAGAGAGGAGCACGGGCTTATAGCACGGTGTATTCCGATGGTCAAGGTTCGGTGGCAGAATCGCTCAGAGGATGAGGCTACCTGGGATACCGAGGCCGATATGCGGACACGCTATCCAGAAATTTTCGGTACGTAACTTAATTTCGGGGACGAAATTTCTATAAGGGGGGAGAGTTGTAACTCCCAGAAATCCTAATTACGTGAGAATGAGTGCATGACTAGGGGGAAAATTATTTTAGAAAATTATATGACATTTTATGTGATTAAATGATAGTTTTAATGTTTCATGATGTGCATGACGTGTTTTTAGTATAATTGAGTTTCGGACGTGTGGACGAGACAGGGACGATCGAGATGAAATTTATTTGAAGTTTTTAAGCTCTCATATTTTTGAGACCTATTATTATTTTAAGCCATCTTTTTGAAAAATGAGGTTTTTATAACTATTGGTCGAGGGAAACCCGTATTTCGCCTATACGGGCTAATTAATGAACTTTATTGCATTCTAAAAATTGAGGGATTTTATATTAAGAAAATTAGGAGTTCAAGGGTGGTTTTTTGAGTTTTAATCAATAATTTTAAATAGTGAGGGTAACTAAGGGAAAAACCTTTTTATTTTCTAATTAAGTCCTTGAAGGGGGTCTTTTGGTACACTAATCATTCTTTACACCCTAATTTTCGAAAAACCCTCCTTCTCCCTCACTCCACACGCCGGCACATTCCCCTCTCCTCTTTTGCTCGAGTTTCTTCAAGTTTTTGGTATGAATTTCAAGGTTTGATCGTCCCATCTCTTGTCCTCCGTCGCGGTGACGCATTGCCCGCATACTTCTTCAATCAAGGCATGTTATATCTCTCTTTTTCTCACTATTTAAACTCTAATGTACTGTTTTTTAATTAATGATTGCATGAATTGTATGAGTTTTGATTAGATCCCTGGTTAAGGATTGAGATCCATGCATGTCTCATGTTTTTCAACACGTGTGTGATTAATTCTTGGTGTGCATGGGTCCTGGACGGTTCATGGGGCTTGGGTATGGTTCATGGCGGTTCAAGGTGGTCCAGTGGTGGTCCTAGGATGAGTCGAAAAGGGGGGCTCGACCGGCTGGTCGAGCCAAGGTCAAGGCACGATGTGTCCCTCAACGTGTGGCGTACGTGGGTGGCTCTTTGCATGGCTCGTGCGTGCTTTACAGCCCATGGACCGAGCCATGACTCGGCCTGGTGGTGCGGCTGGACCTGGGGGTGGTCCAGTTGGTGGGGCTCTGGCCATGGGCGGCCGGAGCAGGTCGTGCGAAAGGAGTAAGCCTCGGGGTGCTTGGGCAGGCGATGAGTGTGCGGCTAGGGTTTGCATGGGCATGGGCCGGTTCGGTTGGGCCGATGGGTCGGTTAAATCGGATCGGGTCGAGTCAGTCGAGAATGGATCAAATTTTTTAAGTTGGGTCCAAGTTATTTTATTTCTGGGCCGAGTGTTTTTATTTAAAAGATTAAGTCTAATTTTTAGCGTATGGGGCCGAATATTTTAAAGCTAAACTTTTAAAATCAAAATCTTTTGATTTATGTGCCTAATACTTTTATTAAGTTTTAAAGTCAAAATTTAGTCAAGAGGACTTTATTTTTGTCAAATTTTAATGTTTGATTTTAAAGTGAAGGAATGAGTATTTTATAAATTTTTAAAGCTTAATTTTAAAGTTATGGACCAAGTGATATTTAGAGTTAAGTTTCATTTTATGATTAAGTCTAGACTTTTGGGCTTAGAAGTAGTGGGCCAGGCACCTGAACCAGTCCTTGGTAGGAGGAGTAAATGTAGAAGCCCGTGAATATATATTTAATTATATATGTAATATTTTATGTATACGAATATGATAATGTTTTAAATGAAAGAATTAAATATATATTGACGGGCTAAGCCTTTTAAATTGCATGTTTTTATGAAATTCACGCATCATGAAAGTTTTACGAAATGTTAAAGGCATGTAAGAAAAGAAAATAATTTTGACGGATTGAAGTGATTTGTGGCAAAGTGGGCGATGAGCGGATCCGGGATACCGGGTCCGGTGAACCTCTGTTAATGTATAATGATAGACGATGAGCGGATCCGGGATACCGTGCCCGGTGAACCTCTGTTAATGTGATAACGAATAAGGTCGGGTGAAACCGCACAACCACGTACGTTGGTTTCTTATGATTGATCAATCGTTAATATAATGGCCCACACTTCATGGATACGACTCACTCGTTTTTATGTTATGCTATGTCATGCCTTATTACGTATGCTGTACGATTATGTATTGTTACGACTGATTTGCGAACCATGTTTTACGATCATTCATGCATGCATATTTTAAAGTTATTTTACTATACGTATGTGCTTGCATGTGGTTTTATTATACGTACTTTGTTATTATCAGTTAGAGCATGGTGGACCTTTAGGCTCACTAGATTAAATGGTGCAGGTGAGTCTGCAGATGATTTCTTTCCCACTGGCGTTGAGGACCTCTGAGCGCCGGTTGCAGCTGTTACCCCGTGACCACTCTGACGTCTTTACTTATCCTATGAAATATTTTCAGATATTTTATCAGTCATGTTCAGTTTCCGTAACTTTTACTTAATCTGATTTTAAGCCGTATGGATGATTTAATGTTTTGAGATACTTAATTATTTATGTTTTAAAGTGATGTTCAGAAAAGTTTTAAAGGGACGAGCTATACTTTTTGAATGTTTATTCCGCACATTATTTTATTTCAAAAAAAAATATCTAGAGTCCGATTCGTCTCAGCCTGTGACGCATTTAAAGCCAAAGGACACAAAGTACAAAAGTGTCAGAAGACTTTTCAAACGACTACAACTTTGTGTCCAACGGACAAATCTCCACATCAGGCTATAAATATCAAGGAGAAACGCAAGCAGAGAGAGTGAAAATAAGAGAGAGTGTTGTGCAAGTGAAGAACGAAAAATAACAAGAATGCACAACACAAAGCAGTGCTTGTCGCAAGTTTGCATACTAAGTGACAGCTGGTATGCAAGCTGGTTCAGTGCGTTGATATGAGATAATGCACTGATGGGAAGCTTCAAAGAATAATCAATTTGACAGCACAAGCTCTGGGAAGACATTGAAAAACCAGCTCGGATAGGAGCTCTTCCCAGTATGTGAGATTTTATATTCGAGAGATTGAGCTTATACTGTAAATCTCACACACGATTCACTCATATATATTCGAGAGACGAGCAAACCAGAAAATGATGAATCAATACAAATGCTCTCCATTGTAATCTTTGGACAGAGACGTTAAACAAGTCTAGTTCTCTTTCGCACTGAGACGTTAAAAAGTGTCTGTAGCCTTTCTCACTGAGGCAGTAAAGACGTGAAGTTAGACACACAGCTTGCGGGCTGGTGTGCGTGGTTGCTATAAGTTCTTGCGGCTGCTGGTCGTAGGAGTGGGTTGTAGCGAGAGTCGCTGTAATCAAAGTCTTCTAGTGGATCCTTCTCATTGCGGAAGAAGGGGAGACGTAGGAGATTCAGCTCCGAACTCCATAAACAAATCACAGCGTATTTCTTTACAGCTTTATGCATTTACATACAAGCATTGCATATTTGCTTGCTTCGATTCAAACTGGTAAAAGGCTTTCGATTATAGAGTTCAGTTTGATTTGTTTCCGCGTGATTTTAATTCATAACTCAATCTGTATCTCGGTGCACTAACATTTAAGAACACTGAGCTATTGCAGCTCAAGATATAAAAAACCAGATTGTTTGTGTTAAACCAGCTCGTAGAGTTGCTGGTAATCCGGACCAGCTTGCAGAGCTGTTGGTCCAGCTTCACGCTGATCTGGTTCGCAGTTGCGTGTTATTTTCAACTAAAATTTAAAATGCACGTAATTTATGGGTTTGGTGTTTAAGCTGTGTGAGAGCCTACGAGAGTTGTGGTAGAGCTCACGGACACCCCCTGTAGATCGATCCTAACACATACACACAAATTCCAACGAAAATACAACTGCACAGGGCATCCCCTGGCAACGACTCGATACAATATATACATAACTGGGATATCAAACACCTATGGGGCTCCATCAGCTGACGCATCACTTGGACCAACTGATCTATCTAAAAACCTGCAGAGATCAAACACGATGAAAGCAGCCCCAAAGAAAAACAAAAGAGGTCAAACCTCAGTACGAAGAGCAATCATAAAACATCATTCAAATAAAATATACAACATATCATGTCATGCAATGCATGAAGCGTCCAAAGAATCATCAGGATCCAAAGCACAACGACTCAGCTGGTAATCCAAATCGTTGTGGCCACAATGCATGTGGGAGTATGGGAGATACCTGGTTATTCCCACATGCAGTACCGGTAGCATAATCATCAAGCTAAACCCAACTGGTGCCTTTCAGCTCACTGAGGGTTGGAGCTACCCCACTCGTCCTCATGGCGACAAAAAATCTCGCTGCGGGAATTTGAGGTTACGGGATCCATCCGACACCTCATTTTATTTTCAAAAACAGCATACTGGTACTATTCAATCATCAAATCGATTCTAAATAGGATTCATGCTCAATATGATATGCATGTATGAAATCATCGCAATTACATAGAACAATAACAAATCAGTTCACGTAGTACATATCGGTATGATACACAATATGCACAAGAATTCAGCTCGGCAACTCAGCACACGGTCACAGAGACGTTCACATGCTTATCTCAAAGCTGTAAATACAAGCTCAATTCGTACCTTGCTCAGATCTTTCCAAAAATACCCCAACAAAGCTCAAGGAAAGAACAACTCACACCTTTGTCGACGCACAACTCAGGGTTGAGAAATCACGCCAGAAACCATAAGAGAGCTACAAATCTGAACAGAATACCTAAGAAATTTAGCTCGGGCAAAGCTTACTCAACTCATGGCTGAAGCTCTCAAGATGAATGACTACGAATAAACACAGGACACTACACTAAGTCAAAGATTAACTCTAATAACTGAAATTAACACCAACAGAACACGGTTACCTGAACCAACGCGAAACTCTATCGAAAAATGCTAAAAGTCGAACAATTCAGCTTCACTTCGAATTCTCTATTCCCGTCGCTACCGTTCTTTAAACCGGTATGAAATGTCGAGCTTAAAGAGAGATTTTCAACCATAGTACCCTCTCTCCAAACTGATCGGCCAATCTCCGGCAATCGGAAAAATATCAGGTCGATGAATAGTGACAACAAGGGTTTGGGAAAATATCGGGGTCAGAAGCTCTCAGAAGATAAGGTACTTGTGGTGTAGAAAATGGCTAAGTGTTGGTCAATGATCGTATATATACGACTGAAGTTCTTCAGATTTGGGCTACTGTTTTTTCATATCAGCTCGGGCATCCACACTGTATTCATCTCAGGCATGCAGCTCAGCACGTGTACTCAATTAAGCTCTCGCTCCCAATAGTTCGCATCCATAGACAGATCACTCTCACAAACAGATCACACTCTCAGATCAAATCACACTCATCAAGCAGATCATGCTCTCACACACGATTCAGCTCTCGTACACGGTTCAGCTCTCGTGTACTAAAATTACGTACTCGTCAGCTTGCGTGCCTCAAACAACTTCTCCAAATTTGACCGTCCACTCAGCTCACAACTCACCCGAATGCCACTAACAGCTCTCACCTAGGATGTTTGTCCACCTCAGCTTAAGTCTAAGCTTATCTCACCTATAAACACAGCACAACACTCGTGATCTCACTACTCAACTCAAAACGCTGTGTAACTCCCAAAGCTGAATCTAGATTATGCCTTACTACTCAAACTGTTGGATCGAATTTACCCTATACTTGTTATTCAGATGATAATCAGCACATAGAGGGTGTAACCAGATCGAATGATAAGACGCAGGATTCAGCAAGGCATTGAAGTCGGGTTGCGATAACCAAACTGGTTCCAGCTGGTTGTTGAAACCGGCTTGATACAAAGCAAGCGCTCAACATGCTGATTCCAGCTGAATGTTGAAACCAGCTCGACAGACGACCGAATGATCTGGTTAACGTATATTGAGCTGCAATAGCTCAGTGTTCTTGATACTTGTGCATCGAGATACAGATTGAGTAATGAATATAAATCATGTGAAAATAACTCAGTACTGCACTCTAAATTTGAAAGCTCGATTAAACAATTTTATGCGTTCGAGTAATATGCAGTGCGTGAATATGCAAGCAACGAAATCACTAAATAAAGATACGTTGATTTGTTTATGAAAGTTCGGAGCTCAATCTCCTACGTCTCCCCTTCTTCCGCAACGGGAAGGATCCACTAGAAGACTTTGATTACAACGATCTTCGCTGCAACCCATTCCTACGACCCACAGCCGCAAGAACTCCTAGCCACATCACTGCACACCAGCCCGCAAGCTGCATGTGACTAACTCACTTCCTTACTGCCTCAGTGAGAAAGGCTATAAGTACTTGTTTAACGTCTTTGTCTAAAGACTACACACACTTCTTTACAGTGTGAAAGACTACTAGACTTGTTTAACGTCTCTGTCCAAAGACTACAATGGAAGTCGTTTGATTTGATTCACTCAACTATTATGTTAAGCTCTCAGCTCTCATTTGTGAGTGAATCTGTGTGTGAGAAATATACAGTGTATTCTCTCTCTCAAATGTATTCTCACACCCTAGGAAGTGATTCTATACGAGCTGGTTTTTCATTGTCTTTCCAGGTTCAGTGTTGTGTCTTCTTCAGATGTCGCTCTGGTTTGAACAACACTGTTACGACTTCATTCTTCTCAACTCTATTTTGTTCAACTGCTCGTGCTCTGTTTTATAGCCTGGCATATGGTTTTGCCCGTTGGACACAAAATAGTAGACGTTGAAAGGTCTTCTGACACCGTTGTAATTTGCGTCCTTTGTCAATAAATGCGTCGCAGGCTTTTCTTCACTTTAATCACGTGAGCACTGCTCTAAGAAGACAATACAAACAAGTCGATTTGAATGCTAAACAATGTTTGTCGTAGCATTGTATTCAAATCTCCTTGCTCGTACATTTAATAGCATCTGCCATGCCATCTGAGCTGGTTTGACCTTAACTGTAACGCCCCAAAATCCATAGGACCACATTATGCATTTTGTTCATTTTATAGATTTAAAATGGCATGTTGAAATGTTATGCATTTCTGTTTTAAGTGATTTCAGAAAAATAGATGTGACGCAGCTGGTTTCAGTGGATGACTCCAAGGGTGATGCACGAGCAGTTTTTAAAGGGATTGAAAATATCTTTAAGGAGGACAAATAATTTCTTTTGAAAAAGGTTTGGTGTTTTACAAATTAAAATGAGAGGAAGGAAATTTTACTAAATTTTATAAGTGTGTCATGCTTAATTTCACAAGTAGCTTGCCACTAATCCCTTTCATATAAAAACCTGTTTTGAAAGCAAGATCCTTATCATTTGCAAAGAAAATCTTTAGTGTTTTTCAAAATATTCTCCAGAAAAGTTCGTGCGTTGCTTAAGGAAAAGATTCTGCAGGAACTAGCTACCGTTGCAAAGCTTCGTTTAAGGCAAGTAAAAGTTGATTCTTGACTCACCATTTAAAGCATATATTGATGTTTTCTGAGAATTCTTGTCTATATTTACCAGTATGTTTAAAGTTCATGTTTAAAATGATTTATACATGAAAAGGAAAGAAAGATGGGTTCAAAATGATGTTTTGATGCTTCCAAATGTTTTCCAGAAAGTTTATGATGTTTTAAAGTACTGAGGATTCGAGTTTAATCCAAGAATGTTTATGAATGTTCTTCCTTTCAGTGGTTGAAATATCAGAATTTGATAATTATGTAATCGGTAGTCGCTAGTTGAATCAGTATAAAGTCTGGTTTGATAGGCAACGACTGATAGCATAGTTGTTGTTTTGATGTTACAAATATCAAGTCAAATTTCAGCAGTTGCGTTGTCTTCGTAAATCGGTAGTTGCACTGTTCATTCCAGCAGTTGCATTCCATTTTAGTATTCCAGCAGTTGCAATATTCATTGCGACTGGTACTATTCATTGCGAATGGTTCCTGTCTTGCGACTGGTTCCTATTCCTTGCGTCTGGTTATTTAGCAAAAATCCTTGCATCTGGTTTCACGTATGTTAGCGCTTTTCTTGCGACTGGTTGATGGGCTAACGAAGTCGTCTCATTTAATACGTTTGTTTTTAGTAAAAATACCTTGCAGCTGGTTTCTTTTAGCACAACCCGTGAACAGTAGAAATCTGATTTGTTTCATAGTACTGTTCCATTTTGTTGAGACTGGTTCCTGTCTTGTGACTGGTTTCTCTTACGACTGGTTTCATTTCAATGATATGTTTCCAAAAGTTGAATTCGATACTCATTAAAATTTTAAAGTGGAAGAAAGGGTTTTAAATGATGGATCCCGAGGATTTTAAGAAGGAAAGTTTAAAGAGAAGGATGAAAAAGGAAAAGAAGTTTATTTTGAGATTTATGACAAAGATAACAGACGGTCATAAAGGGTGAGGTGAGCAGCTATCAGTTGCCCTCCCATATAGAAAAGGGTGAGCAGTCGTCTATATGTCGGTTGCCCTAACGCAAAGAAGCCAATGGCTAAGGCTAATATCAGTAGTCACTTGATCAGGTGCAACACGGACCTAAGGAGAGCTTCTGAGCCATAAATCTAAGGAAAAATGATAATGATGTTGAGATTTGGGCTGTTATCCCCTGTCTCCAAGTTTATGAAAGAAAAATGAATGTTTATGAAATGTTTACGAAAGAAAATGATATTGTTCATTGATGTTCCTTTAATTTAGTATTGTATTGATCAGATGTCTACATGCAAATTATTGAACTTGTTACTACTCAGGTTTTACTTGCTGAGCCCCTAGGCTCATTAGCTTTTAAAATGATACAGGTGCGACAACTGGATAGCGAACAGAAGGTGAAACTTGAATCAGCTGCTGGGTGGTGTGTGTTTGTCAGTGGCCAGCGTTTTCTGTGTCATAGCTGATGTTGTTTTATTTTCAAAGTACTGTATTAGATCAGTTGCAACAGTTGTACATTTATATAGAATATCAGCTGTTGTAAATCGCAATTGCAAATATTAATAAAGTCTGTTTTTTCCGCAAATGTTTCCAGTAGTTGGCGCGAAATTTAGAGCCTGTTAGATTTTGTCTTCGTATTTTCCATTCCTTTTGAAGTTATAAGGGAATACAGCTTATAACAAATTGTCTTTCAGCCCTTCTTTTTATTCGAAAATTTTATTTACCCCAATTCGTGATTCTCATGGGTTCGGGCGTCACATTAACCAGCTTGCCAGCTTGTTCATCAATCTGATCTGCATCGAGCTGGTCTTGTTCGAGCTGGTTGCTTCTCCAAAGATCTCTTCTTCTCCTCTCGTTTGCAACCGCTCTCGATCTGATCTTCATCATCTTCAGAGCTTCAAGGTTCTCTATCTAGCAAAGTTCTTCCCCATTTTACTGACTGCTCATGACTTTGCTAGATTAACCAGCTTGCCAGCTTGTTCATCAATCTGATCTGCATCGAGCTGGTCTTGTTCGAGCTGGTTGCTTCTCCAAAGATCTCTTCTTCTCCTCTCGTTTGCAACCGCTCTCGATCTGATCTTCATCATCTTCAGAGCTTCAAGGTTCTCTATCTAGCAAAGTTCTTCCCCATTTTATGACTGCTCATGACTTTGCTAGATAGAGTCCCTTCTTCTTGGAATATCTTTTGATCAGCTTGCCCAGCTGGTTTGTTCTTAACAAACTGGTTTGTTATTAACCAGCTGGTTTCTAATCTGCTCCGTATATCGAACAGACTCTTCATTTGAGCTGTTCCCCAAGCTGATTTTCTTAGGTGAACCATCTTGGTTGTATGACGACTGCTCGAGTGCCCTACCAGCATGCAGATTCTTCCTCGTCGAATGTGGGCATATCGATCTAGTTTCTCTTCTTGTTGAAACAGCTCTAAATTCCTTGCTGACCTTCCAGCTGGTCCTGCGGCTGGTCGTTCAGCGAGGTATCGCGTACTCCGCTGGTGATCGGATCTGCACTCGATCACTACGCTTGTACCTGTCTTCGCACTCAATCACTGCTCTTGTGCGCTGCACTTGATCTGCACTTGAGCCGTTCTGCACATCAGTCACTGCACTTCAACTCTGCTCTTGATTCTGCGCTTGAACTGCTCTTCTTACTCTGCGCTTGATCTTCGTGCTGCTTCTGCATCAATCTGGTGAGCCAGCTTGATGTTCCCTGCACTTCTGGAAGTAAACTTTACTGTACCAGCTCGGGAGTTCCCTTACTGTTCCAGCTAGATATCTTCGACCAGTCCATCTCAGGCATCCCTTCACTGTTTCAGTTTTGGATATCTTTGCGTCTACTCTATTCTAGCAAGCTGTGCATGTCATGTAGAGCGTTAGTACAATAGAATCAGATTTTGTGTGAATCAAAACTTAGATTCTGATCTGTAAAACAGATCCAACACAAACTGATAGTAGTTTAGAGCAGCTACACTGCCAGCTCACACTACAACCAGATTACACTAACCACTCTGGCTATACTCAATACTTCTCAGCTTAGAAGATTCAGATCAGATCGCACCCTTCCAATTCAGCATAGGGTGCTCTATTAAACTTACGGACTCCAGAACAGTTCGTGATAGTCAACTCAGCTCACGATGATCAATGCAGGTTATGACGGTCAACTCAGCTCGTGCCAAGAGATCAGATCACGTAAATTTCTAAACTGATCCAATTAAGCCACAAATTACATTGGATAATTACCATCCTCAATTCTCCCCTCAATTAAATCGAACGCAATAGCCCAACAACCAAATCAGATCACAATCGAACACGAATAAATAGATCACATGGAAAAAATCAATACTCAAATTAGATTAGGCCACTCTTGTCTAATATTGGCTTCCACTTCCCAGGTAGCCACTTCTGTTTCATGTTTACTCCACTGTACCATTACCAACGATATGGTATTATTCTTCAATTATGTCCTTTCTGTCCAGAATGCTCACTGGATACTCGATGTAGTTCAAGGTCTAGTCCAGTTCAACTTCATCAGTTCTGAACACATGGGAAGGATCCGGTTAATATTTCCTCAACATTGACACATGAAACACATTTGCATCGAAGAAAACTCAGCCGAAAACTGCAATCTTTACGCCAAAGATCCAATCCGTTTGATAATCTCATACGGGCCGATGAATCTAGGAGCTAACCTACCCTTCATTATGAATCTCATCACTCTATTGAAAGGAGAATCTCGCAGAAAACACTCTATCACCAACCTGAAACTCCAAAGGCATATGCCTTTTATTCGCATAACTGGCTTGTCGATCTTGTGCAGCCTTCATTCTTTGTCGAATCAGCTCAACTTGGTCCTTCTTGTGCTGCCCAAAATCTGGCGAAGACAACTGTCTCTCCACAACAGATAGGCGATCTGCACTTCTTACCTTACAAAGCCTCAAATAGTGTCATCCTGATGGTCACTTGGTAGCTATTGTTGTACGAAAACTCTACAAAAGACAAAGAATCCTGCCAACCACAACCGAAATCCATCATTACAGCTCGCAGAATATCCTCTAAAGTCTATGTTAGGATCAAAATATCGGGGGTGTCCGTGAGCTCTGCTACAACTCACGTAGGCTCTCACACACCCTAGACACCAAACCCATAAGTTACGTGCATTTTAAAAATTTTTAAGTTTAAACCCAGCACGCAACTATGAAACCAGATCGGCATGAAGCTGGACCAACAGCTCTGCGAGCTGGTCCGGATTACCAGCAGCTCTGCGAGCTGGTTTAACACTAATGATCTGGTTCCTCTATTCTTGAGCTATAATAGCTCAGTGTTCTTGAATGTTAGTGCACTGAGATACAGATTGAGTTATGAGTTAAAATCATGCGGAAACAACTCAAACTGAACTCTTATAATCGAAAGCCATTAAAACAGTTTTATGCGTAGTAATAAAACATGCAATGCATGAATCTAAATGCTGAAAGCTGTAAAGAAATACGCTGCAATTTGTTTATGGAAGTTCGGAGCTGAATCTCTTACGTCTCCCCTTCTTTTGCAATCGGGAAGGATCCACTAGAAGGCTTTGATTACAGCGACCCTCGCTGCAACCCACACCTACGACCAGCAGCCGCAAGAACTCCTAGCAACAACCACTGCACACCAGCCGCAAGCTGCGTGTGTCTAACTCACTTCTTTTATGCCTATGTGAGAAATGCTACACACACTACTTTAATGTCTCAGTGCAAAAGACAACTAGACTTGTTTAACGTCTCTGTCCAAAGACTACAGTGGAAGTCGTTTTTGTTTTCGATTCACTCAGATAATCTAATCAGCTCTTTCAAATATATGTGAGTGTATCGTGTGTGAGAATTACAATGTACACTCAATCTCTTGAAGATAAAATCTCACACACTGAGAAGTGCTCCTGTCTGAGCTGGTTCTTCGATGCCTTCCCAGGGTTGCTTTCTTCTTTTACATTTTGGTTCGCACAAAACCTTTCGACTTCGCTCTTCTTAGTACGCACACATCTATATCTCGTCTGCTTGTGCTGTGCTCTATATATAGCCTGATGCAAAGTTATATCCGTTGGACACAAAGTGTAGTCATTTGAAAAGTTTTTTGACACTGTTGTACTTTGTGTCCTTTGTCTTTAAATGCATCACAAACTTTTCTTCACTTTAAGCACGTGAGCACTGTACTTTGAGAAGACGATACAAGCAAGTCGATTTGAATAATGAACAGCATTTTTCGTATAGCATTATATTCAAATCTCTTTGTTCGTAGATTTGATAGCATCTGTCATGCTATCTGAGCCGGTTTGACCTTAACCAGCTTGATAGCTTATCTCCGATCTGGTTTGAACTGAGCTGGTCTTGTCTTCGAGCAGGTGCTTCATCGAGCTGTTCAACGCTCTCTTCTTCTTATCTCGTTTGCAACCGCTCTTGAGCAACTCTTCTAATTTGCTCTTGTCATTTGATCTTGAGCTGATCTTCGTCCACAACCGCTGCCAAGCTGGTTTGTCCTTAACCAGCATGATTCTAATCTGCCCCCTATATCTGGGCTGACTCTTATTTGAGTTGTTCTCTAAGATAGTCTGCATCAGAGTTCTTCTGGATCAATGCAGAGCTTTTACAATGTGCTTTAACCAGCTCGCATCTTTCCATACCAGCTTAGCTTTATGGAGACTGATCGTGTACCCCTTGCATACAGATTCTTCCTCCTCTCCAATAGTGGGGGTTACCTCGAGTTCTTCCAGCCTCCTACTTAGAACAGTCCATATATCTCAGTTGACCTCCCAACTTTTCTCTTGGCTGGTCGCTCAACTGAGTTCTTCGTACTCCGCTTGCGATCAAACCTGCACTTGATCACCGCGCTTGTACTCGGCTCTGAACTTGGTCACCTCACTTGTGGACTGCACTTGATCTGCACTTGAATGCTGCACTTGATCTATGCTCGAATACTGCTCTTCACGCTACGCTTGATCACTGCACTTCAACTTCTGCCCTAGTGTTGCTTTTGAACCAAGCTGGTGAACCAGCTTGATGTCTTCTGTGACCTGGTAAAAACAGTACTGTTCCAGCTTGGGCTTCCCCTCACTGTTCCAGCAAAGATATCTTCAATCGAACCAGCTTAGGTGTCCCCTTACTGTTCCAGTTTGGATATATCCCAGCTTCTTCAATCAAGTGTACTGCACATCGCACGTAAAACGTTGGCAAATAATAACAGATTTTGTGTGAATCAAAACTTAGATTATGATCTATAAAAACAGATCCAAAAGTCTATATGGTCTGCTCAGATTGGCCATCTGTGTCACGGTGACACGTTGTACTCATATCCAATCTAGACCCCAAAGCTACATGCAAGCTCTTCCAGAATCTGTAAGTAAACCTAGGATTCATGTCGGACACTATCGATACCGGCATACCTTGCACCTTGCAATCTCACCACATGATCGATGTACAGTCTAGCCATATTATTCATAGAACACGTCATATCGTAGGGAATAAAGTGGACATACTTAGATAGTCTATCAACCACTACCAAAATCTTATCACAACCTTTGCCCGAACGAGGCAAATGGGTGACGAAATCCATCGCAATGTGCTCCCAATTCCATTGGGGCACCTCTAAACTCTGAAGCATACCACTAGATCTCATCCTCTCAACCTTGACCTGTTGACAGTTCAAGCATCGAGCCACAAATTCAGGAATATCGTTCTTCATGCCTTCCCACCAGTATCAAGAATGCAAGACATGGTACATCTTTTTCTCACTCGGATGCACGCTGTGGCGACTACAATGGGCCTCTTTCAGATGTTATCCTTCAAACAGATCAAATTTGGAACCACCAATTCCCTTGAAACCTCAAACAACCATTAGAATCGAAGGTAAAATAATCTGACTAGCTCCTACTTCAACTCATGAATGTACGGGTCAGTCCTCTGCGCTGCTCTAATGTCCGCAACAATCTGAGGATCAACATGAAATGAAGAAACTACAAAGAAACCATCCCCAGACTGAAAAATCCATCCTGAAGTCCCCAAATGCTCATGGACATTCGAAATGTTCAACGGTGCCAGCATCGCAGGTTGGGCTTTCCTACTCAAGGCATCTGCAACAAGGTTTACTCGCCCAGGTTGGTACTAAATCTCACAATCGAAGTCCTTGAGCAACTCCATCTATCGAAGATGTCTCATATTCAGATCGTACTGAGTGAAGATATACTTCAAACTCTTGTGGTCGGTGTAGATCACAAATTGCTCTCCAAACAAGTAGTGGCGCCAGATCTTCAAGGAAAACACAATGGCAGCCAACTCCAAGTCATGAACGTGATTTCTTGTCTCATGAGGCATCAACTGTAGAGACGAATAAGCTATAACTAACCCATTATCAACATGCAATCCAAACCACTCAAAGAAGTCTCAGAACATACCATGAAACCTACCGATCTTGAGGGTAAAGCAACACAGGAGCAATAGTCAACTTCTGTTTCAGCGTCAAAAAGCTAGATTCACATTCATTTGTCCAAACAAACCTCCTATCCTTCTTGGTCAACTGCATCATCGGCATGGCTATCGTCGCAAATCCTTCAGTGAAACACTTGTAATAGCCCTCTAAACCCAAGAAAATATGAATCTCAGATACATTCTTGGGCCTCTCCCATTTGATGATTGTCTCCAATTTACTGGGATCCACTGAAATAACCTAAGACGAGATAACATGACCCAAAAAGACTACTCGATCTAGCCAAAATTCACACTTGGAGAACTTGGCATATAACTGTGAGTCTCGCAAGGTCTGCAATACTAACCTCAAGTGCTCCTTATGCTCCATCTTGTCCTCGAATAGATCAAGATATCATCGATGAAAACGATCACAAAGCGGTAAATGTACTCATGGAAATCTCGGTTCATCAGGTCCATCAAGACAGCAGGGGCATTTTTCAGTACAAAAGGCATTACCAGAAATTCATAATGCCCGTACCTGGTCCTGAAAGCCGTCTTCGCAACATCCTCATCTCGAATCCATAACTAATGATAACCTGAAGGCAAATCAATTTTTGAGAACACCGGTGATCCCTGCAACTGATCGAACAAGTCATAAATCCTCGGCAATGGATACTTGTTCTTCACCGTCGCTTTGTTCAGTTGCCTAAAATCAATATCACATCCGCATCGACCCGTCTTTCTTCTTCACAAACAAAATTGAAGCTCCCCAAGGTGAAATACTCGGTCTAATGAAGCCCTTCTCTAGAAATCTCATAAATTGTCCTTAAGTTCCCTCAATTCAGCTGGCGCCAAGCGATAGGGAGCTCTAGAAATCGGGATAGTCCATAGCACCAACTCAATGCTAAACTCGATATCTCGTCTTGGAGAAAATCATGAATCTCATCTAGAAAGAAGTCAGGGAACTCTCGAACAACAGGAATGTCACCACCTCCAATCACGGTTCTGAAGTCGCATCCAAAGCATAGATCATAATTCCTGAGTTCTCGAGCCACAGAAAACTAAACATCTCCATAGCCGAAACAAGGGGGAGATCTAGAATCATTACCGTAGAAATCTCATTTCTCACCAGATTGAGGTCTAAACCACACCACGTCATGGAAGCAATCTACTGTAGTTCTATAGCTAGACAAAACATCCATGCCTAAGATGCAGTTGAAATCTCACAGCTACAACGAAATCAAATTCGCCACCAACACATTCTCATCAAACTTAACAACTCAACCCAGCACTATCTCACGGGACATCAACTCATACCGACAGGAGTAACAACAGACACAACATCACACAGGGGTAGAAAACAACCCATACTCATAAAAAAATAAATCAGATATAAATCAGATATAAATGAGTGTGATGCTCCAATGTCAAATAAAACTCGTGAAGGATAATCGAAGATAAGGAAAGTATTTGCAATCACTCCTCTGGGGGTATCATCAACCTGCTCCCTAGTCATCGCATTTTGAGCCTGCTGAGGTCCCGAGTGTTGAGGTTGAGAAGGCCTCTGAACCTAGACGCCTCCGGTGGCTGATAACCAGATCGCTGGAGCTGAGCAAAAGGATACGATCTCTGTGAAAAATCTCCAGAAGCACCCTGCTGCGGTAGGTTAGAGTGTTGTCCCCTGGTAGGACACACCCTCGCAAAGTGTCCAACTTGCCCACAGACACAGAAAGCGCCTTGCACTCCATGAAACTATGAAGTCAGATTGTTGGATCTGTGTTTACAGATCAGAATCTTAATTTTGATAAACACAAAAACATGCTGTTATTTTACTAACGATTTGTACTAAGTGCGCAGCGAACCAGATCGGAAGCGAGCTGGTACAGAGATAGAAACGAGCTGGATGAAAAGAAATGTAGCAGCTCAGCGGCGAGCTGGAACAAAGCACTGTAGCAGATCGAACCAAGAGCATGTTGAGAAGATTTCCAAGCTGGAACAGTGAGGGGACGCCCAAGCTGGTCTAGTAGAGGATATCCAAGCTGGTACAGTGAGTGGACGCCCGAGCTGGTCCAACAGAGGATAACCAGATCGCAGAGGACACCCAAGATGGTTCACCATCTTGGAGAAAGAGCAGGTTCAGATCAGAATTGAAGTGCAGAACAATGTAGAAAGAGCTGAATAGAGCAGCAGAATAGCTCAAGAGCAGCTTAGTTGGGAAGCGACCAGCTCAGTGACAAACCAGCTCAGACGAACAAAGCAGTTTAAACACAAGTATTGTGGAGATTGAATTGTATCAGTTCAAACTGATTTTCTTTGTCCTGTCCACATCAAGTACACAATTCTCGTACACAAAGCCAGAAATATTAAATGTGGACAGAGCTCAAAGTCATAAAGCCTGCAGACCCATTAAATGTGAAAGGACACAAAGTACAACCGTGCCAGAACCTTTTCAGAAGACTTATCAACGGCTGGAAAGATGTGTCCAACAGGAAAAATCTGCACAGGGCTATGTTTTTAAAGAAGATGATGAGCAGTAACGAGTGCAAGGGAAGATCAAAAACAGAGGGAAGAAAATAGAGAGAACAACTTTCATAGAAGCACTTCCCAGTGCGTGAGAAAACAACCGAGAGAGTGAACTTACACTGTATATTTCTCACACACAGATTCACTCACATATGAGAGCAGTGAGCTTAGTAGAATACTTGAGTGAATCACAAACACAAACATTCATTGCAGCCTTTCTCACTGAGGCTTAAAGGAAGTGATGATAGACACACAGTCTGCGAGAGTGCGTGAGAAAACAACCGAGAGAGTGAACTTACACTGTATATTTCTCACACACAGATTCACTCACATATGAGAGCAGTGAGCTTAGTAGAATACTTGAGTGAATCACAAACACAAACATTCATTGCAGCCTTTCTCACTGAGGCTTAAAGGAAGTGATGATAGACACACAGTCTGCGAGCTGGTGTGCATTTTGGCTAGGAGTTCTCGCAACTTGAGGGCTGTTTGATCGGGTTGTAGCAGGGGCCTGGGGCCGCTGTAATCAAAGTCTTCTAGTGGATCCTTCCTGTTGCGGAAGAAGGGGAGATGTAGGAGATTAAGCTCCGAACTTCCAAAAACAAATTGCAGCGTATTTTCTTTACTACTTACTGCATTTACATACTACATACATGAGTTTAAAACTTGTTTGTTTATCTTTCAATTTACAGAGGGTAGTTCAGGTTTATTTCCGTATGATTTTTATCATACCTGATCTAATTCTTGGTGCTCAAAATCTTTCAAGAACATGAGATATTGCAGCTCGAGATTTAACAAACCAGATCGAGGGAGCAGCGCTGCGAGCTGGTACAAGCTTAGGCGCGATATGGTTGCTGGTTGCATGCTGATTTTCTAAATACCTTTTAAATGAACGTAACTTGAGGGTTTGGTGTCTTAGGCTGTGTGAGAGCCTATGTGAGTTGTGGCAGAGCTCACAAACACCCCCGATTTTGATCCTAACACAGAAGCCTGCCACCGCACTGACCACAGATCCCTACCATCGAACTCGCTCCACCAGAACTGTCCGAACCAGAAGAACTTAAAACCGACCTCTTGAATTGTTTCCCTCTCGACCTAAACCTTTGAAGGTTCGATGATTTCAGTGCCTGGGAAGGCTGGGAAGAAGGCGTCCTGGAAGTTGCAGGATAAAAACTCTGTCCAGCTGACGGTTGGACCCAGGATTGCCTATTCAACAGACCTTCCTTAATGTCGATCGCTCGGTTCACGGCATCAGCCTAGGTAGAAGGGGAACCTGCTAACACCAATGGAAAAAGATCTGGCCTAAAACCCTCCAAGAACTTGTTCCGCATTGCCCTCTGTCAGGCCTCGTGCTCTAAACAGAGTAAAAACACCAAAACACATGCGGAAGCTATCAAAAAGGCGGGTAAAATTTTCGCTTTTGGCCTGACGGTTTGAAACAATATAATTTAAAATAGCGCGATACTCAAAATAGAATCCCAGTTTACTAAAATCACCACAACAATAACAGTATAGCATAAAACAAGTATCAGACTCAAACAGTCAAATACACCAACGAAGCACAGGGCATCTCCCCGGCTAACTGGACCGATACATATAAATATGCTATACGCCACTGGGATACTCTAACCACCTCCTGGGGCACCACCAGCTGGAGTAAAACCACGACCAGCTGTAAAACCTGGGTTTCCTGAAAACAACACAACAAGGAAAAGAACCAAGCCCCAGAGGGACATGGGGTAAAACCCCAGTACGGAGAGCAACTATAAACAGTAGTAAACAGCATGAATAAAATGCAGATGCTATGCATGAGAAAGGAAACAACAGCTCAACGGGATCTGCAATAGAATATGTGGCCACGGTGAGTGTAGGACATGTGGGTGCTACCCACTCACCCCTACTCGCCCACCCTTACCAGACGCATCAACAACTCAACCTGCCGTTGCCTCGCCCATGAACTGTGGTAGTTAACCACTCGGCGCATGGTGGCTAACAAATCCCAGCAGGGAGATGAGAGTGCGGTATTGCCGCTCGCCCTTGCATCATGGAAAGTAAACAGAACAACAACAACGAACAAAGGCTGAAAAAACTGAAATGGAATGTCATGCGTGTATGCAACATGCTGGAATTAGTTGCATATAAATATATGCAACACAACAATAAAACACAATAGCATACACTGTCCTCAACCAGGACAACAATCAGGCACGGCCATTCCATACACCAGCAACTACAATTCATCCAAGCCAGAAACACGCTGGTTTATAAGCTCAAATCCGTACCTCAATTCTGCTCAACAATTACCACAAATGGATCCCGAGAAATCTGGTTAAAAACCTGCTAAACAACGAATCATAACTCAGGGATGCTATCAGAAGCTCACGGCTGGGAGCCACGCTCAACCAACAACAATTCAATCCATACAACTAAACAGGAAGCTTCAACAAAGGCTAACACTAAGATCTCATCAACAATTCGAAGTTCTACCTCAACGACACAACACACGACAGAAGGCAGCAACTTCGCGATCTCGCTCTAGCCAACAACCGCCTCCAAGAATGGTATAGGATGGAAGAGCTTCTCGAGAGGAGTCCAACGCTACCTCGCACGAACCAAACAACGGCCAACGACGGGAATTCACCAGAAAAGCTCACGGTGAACAGTGCTCTAGGGTTCGAGAAACAAAGAACGAATGTGGAGAAATTATTCTAAGTATGGGATCTCATGTCTCAATCGAAGACCAAGTCTTCCTATATATAAATCCCATAGCTGCTGAAATCTGATTTAAAAGTCCACCGACATAACCAGCAGGCACCAACACAACTAATTAAAACGGCGTCGCATCGCCACGTCATCAAATCCGGTCGCTAACCCTCGCACACCAGTAGCTGGACAACCAGACGCAAGCTACAGGAGCGTTGACCTGCGTTGACATCTACTCTCGGTTGGTCATCCAGACGCAACACTCCTCGCAGCTGGTACCAGGTGCAACATCCAAAACGGCGTCGCACCAACTTAACTAAACGCTGTCGTTTTGCCCTCAATACAGGAATTAAAACAGCAGCTGGATACAAACACGCTACCAGCTTTCACTTGACACAACGCATCCAGGCTTCACCAAAACGACGGTGTTTGATCTCCCGCGTTACAATTACACGCTACGACTGGTTTTCGCCACCGACCAGCTGCAAGCTCACAAAACCAGCTTTTACCCAAAATCTCAAAAATACGAAAACTTCCAGAATTGCTTAAAATGCGAAATCTGACCCGAAAATGCCAACCAACTTACAAACAGAGATCTAACCACCAGAAATCTAAAAAAAAACGATTAATTCCAACCAAATTAATCTTATACAATTCCAGGTCTCACATTTCTCCCCCACTAAAAAGGATTTCGTCCCCGAAATCAAACAACAATTCTGAAACACAACTCAACAACAGCAAGCAAAAACAGAAACTCGCCTAACACAGGCCAAGAATTCAAGATAACTGAGCAAACAATCAACAACAACTAGGGAAAAATACAACCAAAAGCTACAAACTACTGGAAATGTAGCTCAACAGCTACTCAAACAGATGCGGCCACTCGCGCTGCATCTTTTCTTCCAGCTCACAAGTAGCCTCTTCCCTTCCATGTTTGCTCCACTGCACCATCACCAACGGAATTTTCTTATTTCTCAGCTGTTTCTCTTTTCTGCCAAGTATTTGCAAGGGATATTCCTGATAGCTCAACGACTGATCTAGCTCCACCTCGTCAATCCTAAGCACATGAGACGGATCTGGCTCATACTTCCTCAACATGGAAACATGAAAGACGTCATGTAGAGAAGACAACTCTGACGGCAACAACAGCCGATACGCTAAAGGGCCAATCCTCTCAATAATCTCATACGGTCCGACGTAACGAGGGGCTAACTTTCCCGTGCGTCCAAAGCGCATCACACTGCGAAACGGAGAAACTTTGAGAAATACACGATCACCAACCTGAAACTCAAGAGGTCGACGTCTCTTATTCGCATAACTGGCTTGGCGATCCTGGGCAGCTTTCATCCGCTGTCTAATAAGATCCACATGATCTTTCATTTGTTGCACAAAGTCAGAGGCAGATAGCTGCTTCTCCCCCACTTCTTCCCAACATACTGGCGATCTGCACTTCCTGCCATATAAAGCCTCAAACGGCGCCATGCCAATCGTCACATGATAGCTGTTATTGTAGGAAAACTCTACTAAAGACAACGCGTCTTGCCAGCTACCTCCGAAATCCAACACAACAGCTCGTAACATATCCTCCAACGTCTGGATAGTTCTCTCAGATTGGCCATCTGTCTGGGGGTGATACGCTGTGCTCATAGCCAATCTGTTACCCAAAGTTGTTTGCAAACTCTTCCAAAACCTGGAAGTAAACCTCGGATCTCGATCGGAAACGATCGAAACGGGCACACCATGCAGTCTAATAACAAAATCAACGTACAGCTTCGCCATCTTCTTCAACGAGAAGGTCATCCCATAGGGAATAAAATGTGCAGAGTTCGATAGACGGTCTATAACCACCCAAATAGCATCGCATCCTCTGTTGGAACGAGGCAGATGCATCACGAAATCAATAGCAATGTGCTCCCAATTCCATTGGGGCACTTCCAAACTCTGCAGCAAACCACCAGCTCTCATCCTTTCGGCCTTTACCATCTGACAATTCAAGCAACGAGCGACAAAACCAACAACGTCGCTCTTTAGGCCAGCCCACCAAAAGTACGGCTTCAAAGCATGGTACATCTTCCGTGCACCAGGATGAACACTATGTCTGCTACAGTGAGCTTCCCGAAGGATCTTCTCCTTCGAATCAATCAATTGGGCACAACCAACCTGACCCGAGAACGCAAACAACCATTGGAAGAGATAGAATAATCCTCAAGTTCGCCAGCCCTGACCTTTAACATCAACTCGTGGATAGATGGATCAGTCCTCTGAGCTGCTCGAAATGTCGAAACAATCTGTGGCTCCACTTGAAAAGAAGAAACCACCACACCATCCTCAGCCGGGTAAAATCTCCAACCCGTAGTGTTAAGATGCTCCTGATCCTTAGAGATGTACAACGACGCAAGCATATCACTAGCCTTCCTGCTCAAAGCATCGGCCACTACGTTCGACTTCCTAGGCTGGTACTTAATCTCGCAGTCAAAGTCCTTTAGCAGCTCCATCCAACGACGTTGTCTCATGTTCAGGTCATGCTGCGAAAACAGATACTGCAAACTTTTGTGGTCGGAGTACACCACAAACTGCTCGCCATACAGGTAGTGACGCCAGATCTTCAACGCAAAGACCACTGCTGCTAACTCCAAATCATGGACGGGGTAACGAGTCTCGTGCGGTTTCAACTGCCGTGAGGCATACGCAATGACTCGACCATTCTGCATCAACACACAACCCAATACATTGAGCGAAGCGTCAGAATAAACAACGAAAACACCTGAACCGTTCAACTGCCGTGAGGCATACGCAATGACTCGACCATTCTGCATCAACACACAACCCAATACATTGAGCGAAGCGTCAGAATAAACAACGAAAACACCTGAACCGGACGGTAGAGCCAACACAGGCGCAGTAGTCAACTTTTCCTTGAGCAGTTGAAAAGCATTCTCGCACTGCTCAGTCCATACAAATCTCTTGTCCTTATGCGTCAGTTGAGTCATCGGCTTTGCTATACTTGAGAATCCCTCAATGAAGCGATGATAATAGCCAGTCAGACCCAAGAAACTGCAAATCTCGGAAGCATTCCTGGGACGCTCCCAGTTCAGAACATCATCAACCTTACTGGGATCCACCGAAATCCCCTCGACTGAAATCACATGTCCCAAGAATACGACACGATCCAACCAGAACTCACACTTGGAAAACTTTGCATACAACTGCTGGTCTCTCAGCGTCTGAAGGACAATACGCAAATGCTCCTTGTGCTCCAAAGGAGTCTTCGAATAGACTAAGATGTCGTCGATGAACACGATCACAAACTGATCAATAAACTCACGGAAAACCTGGTTCATCAAATCCATAAAGACTGCAGGGGCATTAGTCAATCCAAACGACATCACCAAAAACTCAAAATGCCCGTACCTCGTTCGAAAAGCAGTCTTCGCGACATCTTGTTCTCTCACCCTCAGCTGATGGTACTCCGAACGGAGATCAATCTTTGAATACACCGCAGAACCTTGCAACTGATCAAACAGATCATCGATTCTCGGCAACGGGTACTTGTTCTTCACAGTGGCTTTGTTCAACTGGTGGAAATCAATGCACATCCGCATTGAGCCATCCTTCTTCTTCACAAACAAGATGGGCGCTCCCCATGGCGACATACTAGGTCGGATAAAACCTTTCACCAGCAAATCATCTAACTGCACCTTGAGTTCTCTCAACTCCGCAGGCGCCAGACGATAAGGAGCACACGAAATCGGAGCTGTGCCAGGCACCAGCTCTATACTGAAGTCAATCTCCCGCCTCGAAGGGAAACCAGGAATCTCCTCCGGAAACACGTCGGGAAAATGTCGCACCACAAGAACGTCACTGAGCTGAACACGGGAAGAAGAAGACACATCCAAAGCGTATATCATAAAGCCAGCATTCACCAAAGACAACAAGCTGAACATCTCCATAGCTGAGATCAACGGGATCTTCGATCTAGAATCCTGGCCGTAGAAGTCCCACTTCTCGCCAGACAAAGGCCTAAAGCGCACAATCCCATGGAAGCAGTCCACGGAGGCTCTATAGCTGGATAGCACATCCATCCCAACTATGCAATCGAAATCCCAAAGCATCAAACGGATCAAGTTCGCTAACAGGACATGCTCACCAAACCGCAACACACCATCCAACAAAACCTCCCGGGAGAACAAGCTCACACCGCCAGGGGTAGACACGGAAACAGCATCGCGCAACGAAATGGTACACAGACCATGCTCAACAACAAACGAATCAGAAATAAACAAATGCGATGCACCGGTGTCAAACAACATACGTGCAGGAAAATCAAAAAAAAGGCAAGTACCTGCGATCACTCGACTCGGTGTCTCCTCGGCCTGCTCCCTAGTGATGGCGTTAACCTGAGCATGCTGGGGTCCAGAGAAGAAAGGCTGAGACGACTGTACAAACCGAGACGAACCAGGCTGCGGAAATGGCCTAAACTGAGTCTCACCCAATCGGGGCTGCGGAAACTGAGGGGACGACGCCTAGACTGACCTCCACGACCCTGAGACTGGGCCGCGGTCTGCTGTGATCCAGCTGACGGACACACTCTCGCAAAATGCCCGTACTGACCACAAAGGTTGCAGGAACCCTGCACACCTACACACTAAGAGGAAGGATGCTTTCCACCGCAAAAGCCGCAAAACTCAGTCCGAGATCCACTGCTACTCGAACTGCTTGAACCATAAGAGCCAGAACCCGACTTCTTCTTGAACTGCTGACCTCGGGGTCGAAACCTCTGACGGCCAGACTGCTGAGCCACCTGCTGCTGATGCTGCTGCTGGGGCTGATGGTCTGACTGGGAGGACTGGGAAGACTGCGCTCCCTGAATAGCAGGACGACTAACCTGCACCGCCTGCTGCCTACGAGCACGACGACTCTGCAAACCTTCCTCAATATCAATAGCAGTGTCAACTGCTTCAGCATAGCTCTTGGGTTTGCTAGTCAACACCATCTGATACAACTCTTCATTCAAGCCCTCAAGAAATCTAGTCCGTTTGGCCCTCTCCCGGCCAGCTCTCGCTCCCGGGCGTTCACATAAGACTCGAGCACATACTCCTGTCGGAAGGTCTCGCAAAAACTATCCCAAGAGATCCCAACACCGGTCTCCAACAAGGTACTCGAAGCGCCTCGCCACCAGCTCTCTGCAACCTTTCTAAGCAAGAGGGTCGCTAAACTCAGCCAAAGATCATCATCATACTGCACCCGATCGAAAAGACCGATGATATTCCGGAGCCACGAGTCCGCATCCTCACTGGACTCATCACCATTAAAGACTGGAGGGTTCATCCGCTGAAACCGTGCTATAACAACATCCATCCGCTCCACCGGGGGAGGCAAGTCACCAACTTCCTCCTCCTCCTCATGTCTACTACGAGAACGGCTAGGAGCGCTACGCCGATCCTCATTCTGTCCTGCCGATTCCTCAAACTGCCCCTACATCTACCACGATTTCTATGCGGCATCTATGAAAATACTCAACAGGATCAAGCAAAACAGAACAGATACAGCATAGATAGCACAAATATGCAGCACGTAATCACATAAGTCAAGCACATGCAACACACAAACTGTGCCTAGACTCAAGTGTGAACAAGGAAATTGAGCTTATCCCAGCTTAAGCTCTGATACCAAAAATGTCAGGTCTCGTGCTCTAAACAGAGTAAAAACACCAAAACACATGCGGAAGCTATCAAAAAGGCGGGTAAAATTTTGTCTTTTGGCCTGACGGTTTGAAACAATATAATTTAAAATAGCGCGATACTCAAAATAGAATCCCAGTTTACTAAAATCACCACAACAATAACAGTATAGCATAAAACAAGTATCAGACTCAAAACAGTCAAATACACCAACGAAGCACAGGGCATCTCCCCGGCTAACTGGATCGATAAATATAAATATGCTATACGCCACTGGATACTCTAACCACCTCCTGGGGCACCACCAGCTGGACTAAAACCACGACCAGCTGTAAAACCTGGGTTTCCTAAAAACAACACAACAAGGAAAACAACCAAGCCCCAGAGGGACATTTGGTCAAACCCCAGTACGGAGAGCAACTATAAACAGCAGTAAACAGTATGAATAAAATGCAGATGCTATGCATGAGAAAGGAAACAACAGCTCAACGGGATCTGCAACAGAATATGTGGCCACGGTGAGTGTAGGACATGTGGGTGCTACCCACTCACCCCTACTCGCCCACCCTTACCAGACGCATCGTTGTCTCGCCCATGACCTGTGGTAGTTAACCACTCGACGCATGGTGGCTACAAATCCCAGCAGGGAGATGAGAGTGCGGTATTGCCGCTCGCTCTCGCATCATGGTAAGTAAACAGAACAACAACAACGAACAAAGGCTGCAAAAACTGAAATGGAATGTCATGCGTGTATGCAACATGCTGAAATACAAACATATAAACATATGCAACACAGCAATAAAACACAATAGCATACACAGTCCTCAACCAGGACAACAATCAGGCACGGCCATTCCATACACCAGCAACTACAATTCATCCAAGCCAGAAACACGCTGGTTTATAAGCTCAAATCCGTACCTCAATTCTGCTCAACAATTACCACAAATGGATCCCAAGAAATCTGGTTAAAAACCTGCTAAACAACGAAACATAATTCTCAGGGATGCTATCAGAAGCTCACGGCTGGGAGCCACGCTCAACCAACAACAATTCAATCCATACAACTAAACAGGAAGCTTAAACAAAGGCTAATACTAAGATCTCATCAACAATTCGAAGTTCTACCTCAACGACACAACACACGGCCGAAGGCAGCAACTTCGCGATCTTGCTCTAGCCAACAACCGCCTCCAAGAATGGTATAGGATGGAAGAGCTTCTCGAGAGGAGTCCAACGCTACCTCGCACGAACCAAACAACGGCCAGCAACGACGGGAATTCACCGGAAAATCTCACAGTGAACAGTGCTCTAGGGTTCGAGAAACAAAGAACGAATGTCGGGGAAATTATTCTAAGTATGGGATCTCATGTCTCAATCGAAGACCAAGTCTTCCTATATATAAATCCCATAGTTGCTGAAATCTGATTTAAAAGTCCACCGACATAACCAGCAGGCACCAACAAACATCGGCTGGTCGAACCCCGCAAGTCTAATCCCAAACACACAAACGACGTCGTAGGACACTACCTTCGTCTGGTGCTCAACCAAAAGCTGGACAACCAGACGACTTGATGCATAACTAATCAAAAGCTGGTCTCTTCCTGTGACTGATTCATAATACAAGCGCTGAAACCAGACGTTACATCAAAATGCTGCGTTGCAACTAATTAAAACGGCGTCGCATCGCCATGTCATCAAATCCGGTCGCTAACTCTCGCACACCAGCAGCTGGACAACCAGACGCAAGCTACAGGAGCGTTGACCTGCGTTGACATCTACTCTCGGCTGGTCATCCAGACGCAACACTCCTCGCAGCTGGTACCAGGCGCAACATCCAAAACGGCGTCGCACCAACTTAACTAAACGCTGTCGTTTTGCCCTCAATACAGGAATTAAAGCAGCAGCTGGATACAAACACGCTACCAGCTTTCACTTGACACAACGCATCCAGGCTTCACCAAAACGATGGCGTTTGATCTCCCACGTTACAATTACACGCTACGACTGATTTTCGCCACCGACCAGCAGCAAGCTCACAAAACCAGCTTTTACCCAAAATCTCAAAAATCGAAAACTTCCAGAATTGCAAAAATGCGAAATCTGACCCGAAAATGCCAACCAACTTACAAACAGAGATCTAAACCACCAGAAATCTAAAAAAAAAAAACGATTAATTCCAACCAAATTAATCTTATACAATTCCAGGTCTCACACCCTCTCTTGGCCAACAACGTGAGGGACATGGGAGAGAAGGGTAGAAAACTGTCTAGCGCACACGGCCACCTTCAGATTCCCTCGCACCAAATTATTGAACTCCCACTCCTTGGCATTGTAGTACGACTCAGGAATATACTCCTAACGAAAAGCGGCACAAAAACTCACCCACGTAATCACCATACCCATCTCAGCATTGATTGGAAGCACCTTTTCACAGCGCTGTGCGTGATCCCTCAGCTGGAACATTGTAAAACTCTATCTCCTCTCCTCATCATACTGCACACGGTCAAACAATCCTTCCATGTGCTCAAGCCATCCCTCGACTGCAAGTCCACCCTCAACAACTGTGACGGTAGGAGGATTCATCAACTGGAATCTAACAAGAACCATCTCCATATCGTCAGTTTGTCGAGTCAGGTGCTCCACCTCAACCTCGGTCTGCCTAGACATACAACGCAAAGGAACACTAGCTGAGCTATATCCTCACCCTCATCACTATCCAACGCTCTCGACTCATCCACAACCTGCCTAGCAGCTCTACCTCTACCTCTCCTCCACGACGGCATCTAAGAGATACTCAAAGTTCAGCACAAAAGCAGGTAAAAATCAAGTAGTCAAGCACATACGGAGGACGATCACTATGCCTAGACTCAAGTGTGATAGAAAAAGAATCGAGCTTATCCCAGTTTAAGCTCTGATATCAAAATGTCGGATCCGATGCTCATAAAACAGAAATAATCAAATAATTAACATTAAAATGCGGAAACTTAAAAAAGTGGTTAAAATTTTTCTTTGGCCTGAACAAAAAATACATCTTCAAAATACTCCCATACTCAAAATATATACTTTGATTTAAAATTCAACAGTAAAACTCTTAAACCACAAAAGTATATATCGATACAACCATCAAATCAGCAAACATCATGCACACAAATTCCAAAAAATATACAATTACACAGGGCATCCCCTGGCAATGAATCGATACAATATATACATAACTCGGACAGAAATACCTATGGGCTCCACTAGTTTACGTATCACTCAGACCAGATGATCTACCTGAAAAATCTATAGTGGTCAAACACACGACCAAAGCAGCCCCAAAGGAAAAAAAACGAGGTCAAACCTCAGTTCAAAGAGCAATCATTAAATAGATTCAAATAAAATATGCAACATATCATGTCATGCAATGCATGAAGGCTCCAAATAATCATCGGGATCCAAAGCACAGCGACTTAGCAGGTAATCCAAATCTCAATGTCCCAAACGCATGTGGGAGTATGGAAGCTACCCGATCGTTCATAATCATCAAAATCAACCCAACTGATGTCTTCAGCTCTTTGAGGGGTGGGAGCTACCCACGGGTCCTCATGGTGACACAAAATCTCGCAGCGAGGAGTCGAGGTTACAGGAGCCAGCCGACACCTCATTTTATTTTCAAAAACAGCATACTTGTACTATTCAGTCATCAAATCGGTTCTCAACAGGATTCAGGCTCAACATGATATGCGTGTATGAAAATCATCGGAACTACATAGCACAGTACATACAAATTAGTTAACGCAGTACACATCGGTATGATACACTATATGCACAAGAATTCAGCTCGAAAACGCAGCAGACAGCCACATATACGTTCACATGCTTATCTCAAAGCTGTAAATACAATCTCAATTCGTACGTTTTGCTCAGATCTTTCCAAAAATACCTCAACAAAGCTCAAGACTAGAACAGCTCATACCGCTGTCGACGCACAGCTCATGGCCAACAGCTCAGGGTGGATAAATCACTTCAGAAACCACAAGAGAGCTACAAATCTGAACAGAATACCCAAGAAATTTGGCTCGGGCAAATCTTACTCAAATCATGGACGGAGCTCTCAAGTTTGAACGACTACGACTAAACACATGACGCTACTTCAACTCAAAGATTAACGCTAAAAACTGAAACTAATACCACCAGAATACGGTTGCCTGAACCAAAGCGAAACCTGTATGAAAAATTCTAACAATCGAACACTTCAGATTCTCTTTGACTTCTCTATTCCGGTCACCACCGTTCTCCAAACTGGTATGGAAATGTCGAGCTTAAAGAGAAGTTTCCAATCGTAGTACCCTCTCTCCAAACTGATCGACCAATCTCCAGCAATCGGGAAAATATCAGGTCGATGAACAGTGACGACAAGGGTTTGAGAAAATATCGGGGTCGGAAGCTCTCAGAAGATAAGGCACTTGTGGTGTAGAAAATGACTAAGTGTTAATCAATGGTTGTATATTTATGACTCGAGTTCTTCAGATCTGGGCTACTGTATTTTCAGATCAGCTCGGGCATCCACACTGTATTCAGCTCAGGTATGCAGCTTAGCACGCGTGCTCAATTTATCTCTCTCTCCCAACAGTTCGTGTCCACAGACAGATCACTCTCATAAAACAGATCACGCTCTTATCAGATCACGCTCATCAAGCAGAGCACACTCTTGCACGCAATTCAGCTCTCGCACATAATTTAGCGCTCGCACGCGGTTCAACTCTCACGTAAGAAGATTACGTACTCGTCGGCTCGTGCGCCTCAAATAGCTCTCGCCAAATCTGACCATCCACTCAGCTAACAACTTACAGCGCCTAATACGGAGCCATCCCTATCGATGCCTGAAAGCTGTTGTTGTACGTGAACTCTACCAGCGGCAATCTCGAGTCCCACGTACCCTGAAAATCTATGACGCAAGCTCTCAGCAAATCCTCCAAAATCTGAATGACCCTCTTTGATTGTCCGTCTGTCTGCGGGTGAAATTCTGTACTGCACGACGTCCTCAAGGAGGCATGTAAGCTCCTCCAGAACGCAGATGTGAATCTGGTGTCTCTGTCCGACACTATCGAGACTGGTATGCCATGCAATCTGACCACCTCTCGGATGTAAAGCTCTGCGTACTGCGTCAGGGTGAAAGTAGTCTTCACCGGTAAGAAATGCGTTGACTTGGTGAGTCTGTCCACAATCACCCACATAGCCGTGATCCCTATGGGACTCCTAGGCAATCCAACCACAAAATCCATCGTAATATGCTCTCACTTCCACTCAGGAGTGGGAAGTGGCTGCAACAACCCTGCCGATCACTGATGCTCCGCCTTGACCTACCGACAATTCAAGAACTCGGACACGAATCTCCCAATGTCCTTCTTCATCCCTGACCACCAGTACAAAGTCTGCAAATCTCTGTACATCTTCGTACTACCTAGGTGGATGGAGTACGTCGATGCATGAGCCTCATATAAGATCTCGACTCTCAACTGTCCAGTGCTCGGCACCCACATACGGCCTCTGAAACGGACTATCCCATCCTCAGCAGTATACAAACCTCCTATGTCCTCATCACGCTGCCTACACTGTTGTAACTACTCATCGTAGGCCTGCTCCCCTCTGATCCGCTCTCGAAGAGTCGACTGAATGGTGAGCACTGCTAAACTCGGCGCATAGCCTCCTGAATAGAACTCTAGGCTGAATCTCTGAATATCCACCTGAAGTGGCCTCTCAACTGACAAACACGCCACTACTATAGTCTTCCGGCTCAAAGAGTCTGCCACTACATTAGCCTTACCCGGATGGTAGCTAATGTCACAGTCATAGTCCTTCACCAACTCTAGCCATCTGCGCTGCCTCATGTTCAGATCTTTGTGGGTGAAGAAGTACTTGAGGCTCTTGTGGTCGGGGAATGTCTGATACTTCTCTCCGTATAAATAGTGCCTTCAAATCTTCAGCACAAACACCACTGCTGCAAGCTACAAATCGTGAGTCGGATAGTTCTGCTCATTACTCTTCAGCTGCCTTGACGCATATGCAATAACCTTACCACCCTGCATCAGAACTGCACCCAAGCCTCTTAGAGAAGCATCTGTATAAATCACAAACTCCTCGTGGTCCACTGGCATAGCTAACACTGGTGCTGAAGTAAAGGCCTTCGTATGTGGGTGCCGAGCACTGGACAGTTGAGAGCCGAGATATTATCTGAGGCTCATGCATCGACGTACTCCATCCACCCAGGGAGTACGAAGATGTACAGAGATTTGCAGATTTTTTACTGGTGGCCAAGGATGAAGAAGGACATTCGGAGATTCGTGTCCGAGTGCTTGACTTGTCAGCAGGTCAAGACGGAGCATCAACGATCGGTAGGGTTGTTGTAGCCACTTCCCACTCCCGAGTGGAAGTGGGAGCATATTACAATGGAGTTCGTGGTTGGATTGCCTAGGGTCCCACAGGGATCCCGGCTCGAGGTCGGGTGAACCACACCGCCACATACGTTGGTTTATAGATTGATCAATCGACTATGGTCACACTTCAGGATACGACTCATATGTTTTTCATGTTACGTTATGTCATGCCGTATATGTTATATTTATTTTATGATATGAAATGTATGAAGCAATGTTTTAAGATCATGCACGCATTCATGTTTTTAACGTTATTTTATTACAAGTATGTGCTTGCATGTGATTTTATTAGTATGTATTTTGTTATGATATACAATAGAGCATGCTGAGCCTCTAGGCTCACTAGGTTTAAATGGTTCAGGTGATGATCATGCGGAGTTTACACCGACTGGCGGTGAGGACGTCTGAGCGCTTGTTGCAGCAGTACCCCTTGACCGCAGCAATGTTATTTTTGAGTTGATACAGTTAGATGTTGGTTTTAAACACACTTACTTTCAGTATTTTGACGTAGTTGACTTTATTTGATTCTTATACCGTATGGATGTTTTAACGTTTTAAATATTCCTTTATTTATGCTTAACGTATTTTTGAGAAATTGATTTAGAAATGCTTTTAAAGGGAACGAACCATACTTTAAGTTTAACTTTAAGTATTCCGCACATGTTGTTCGTCGCCCTCAGCTTACGTCTAAGCCGATCTCACTGATCAACACACCACATCACTCGTGATCTCACTACTCAGCTCAAAACGCTGCATGACTCCCAAAGCTGAATCCAGCTTACGCCTTACTACTCAAACTGATAGCAGTTTAGAGCACCTACACTGCCAGGTCATACTAAAACAAGATTACACTAACAATTCTGGCTATACTCAATGCCGCTCAGCTTAGAAGATTCAGATCAAATCGCACCCTTCCAATTCAGCATAGGGTGCTTTATTCAGTTTACAGACTCTAGATCAGTTCACGATAGTCAACTCAACTCACCATGGTCAACGCAGGTCAACTCAGCTCGTGCCAACAGATAAGCTCATGATTAACTCTTTAACTGATCCGATTAAGCCACTAATTACGTTAGTTATTACAGTCCTCACACGTAGTTACTGCAAAATTGTAATCAGTGGAGGAAAATAAGCCAGAAATGACTAACAAACAGACATAGGCTTATAAGATCTAGAACATAGTAGGTTGGCTCAATGGTTGAAGAAGAACTGGTCCGTTAAGATCATATCAAAACAAATAGATAAGATCGGTTTAGAATAATTAGACCGGACCGGGTCAGAAAGGGTTTGGTCAAACGAGTTTAGAAATGTCAACTCAATTTAGAGAAGTCAAACCAGTTCAGAAAGGTCAACTCGGAATAGAGCAATCAAACAATTTAGAACAGTCAAATTAATTTACAACGGTCGATCCAATTCAGAATAGTCAAATGGATTAGAATGTGATGAATCAGGGTCAAACGAAACAAGGTGTACATACCAAAATGAACTTGCTCCCTTCGGATCAGAACATCGCATAACGATACACGATATGCGTCGGAAAGAAGCAACTTCCGAAATTGACCAGCGTTTAGAGCCAATTCCTATTCCGACTGGCGTGGCTCAAACAACTTAGAACGATCAAATCAGTTTACAATGGTCGACCCAGTTCAGAATAGTCAAACGGATTAGAAAATGTGATGAATCAGGGTCGAAACAAAACACAGCGTACATACCGAAATGAACTTGGTCCCTTCAGATCAGAACATCGCATAACGATACGCGAAACGCGTCGGAATGAAGCAACGTCCGCATTTGACCATCGTTTAGAGCCAATTCCTATTCCGACTAGCGTGGCCTATCAGATTCAGAAGGAGTCCAAATCCAACCAACGTTGCCTATCAGATTAGAACCAAACTCGCATCGGACCAGCGTGGCTCATCAATCAGGACAGAACAAACACTCTGTACTTCCCAGTATTTTGAAGCATTTTCTAATACCTTCAGAACAAAAACTCCCGAGACATGAAAAATTCAAACCTTGTGCAAGTTGAAAACCGAACTCATGCATGAAATACATAACAGTATATGTTTCCAAAGATGCGTCAAGAACGGAAATTTCTTACTTATGAACGGATTAGACATCGGTTGAGAGGATTTCCCTGTAGAAGATACACACCAAGCATGATCTGCTTCGCTCTTTGAAATTGATGCTTCGACCTTTGAAAATTCGCCTCAGCTTTTGCCTTCTAATACCCTAGTCGCCTCTCAAGATATTTTTTTTCATAAAATGATGTGTAGGGTTGGAAGTAGTGTATATATATATGTACAAAAATATAGGCTTTAAAGATGCTGCTCCCCAAATTTAAAAGTGCTATTTTAAAAACTACTATTAGAGGTCGACCTATCTGTTTAAAGTCTTTCTTAAAAATAACCCAGCAACTCGGAGTGCTCGTGTGTATTCATACGGTAGATTTCCCTTAAACCGTGCCTCTAATCTGAAGCACAGATGTGAAGTGAAATACTCAATTAATTAACTAACAATGACAATAATTTAAAACATCCTTTAACTCAGTTGATCTACGTGGTTTTTACGAAAATCTGAGCGTTACAGTGTAGCTCATGGATAAGACGAGATCGATGCATTTTGGGATTGTTTCGCTTTGATCCTATTACATCTTGACATTATCTTCGAGGAAGCAAAATATTCTTTAAATTAATTTACTAATATATATATATATATATATATATATAAATTTGATACTGTGGGTACCTACTGTGTGTATCTGTGTGAGCACCTGGTGATGTAGCAGCACCAGAAAGTGTCATATCACCAGGTGCCTACATAGGTGCCCACAGTAGATGTCCATAGTATCAGTCCTTTATATATATATATATATGTATATATACTCTACATAGGAGTCGATTGCTGCAGCTTGCAATTCTTCATACACCTACATGATATATGAGGAAATATTAGATTATGATTCACTAAGTAAAAATTGGGGTCAAATCCAAATCTACATAGAATTATTAATGCTATGATCATTTTGAAACGTATTCACTCTTTTTTCTGTCAAATTTAAATCTATATAGAATTATTGTATCTCTTAAAAAGTTTTGCTTTCCTATACCAGATATTATTATTAATAATATAAATTCAACTTTAAACTATTACGTTTTAATATTCAGTTTTCTGAAAAGTATGCTCATGCAGTGTTTTAAGCCCAACGTGCTGGGAGATTTATTTTAAGAAAGAATGACTTTATATATATATATTATATCATTTTCTGTTGTAATAAAATATGAAAAATTTCAAGAAAGTCTTGCTCGAAAGACGAGATCGATATATTTTCGGACTATTTCGCTTTGAGCCTGTTGCTTCATAACAATATCCTCGAGGAATCAAAATATTTTTTAAGTTAGTATTTTGAGGCATCAAGACTAATATATATTTGGCAATTCTTGAAAACATTCTATTTGGTGCGAGTGTTGGATTTCTACCTACATATCAGAATACTCCGACATAAGTAACGAGTAAAACAGTATCGTCGATGATGTGAAACAAGGATTACTAGTGGAAATATAAAGACCGAAACAAAAATTGGTCCAAACCCTCTTGCCATGAAGCGCATACAGAAGACTTATAATTAGACACTTTATTATATTTAACTTAAACTACCTCCCATTTATTATGAGGGAAACTGATACGGTGGCAATAACAACCTCAGCTGCAATGCTTCGGTTATTGCAAACCAATATCAAAACAAAGAAACAGACGCCTACTAATGAATTCAGCCCATAGGGGGGAAAACATGTACTACATGCCTAGAAAACAACGCTTTCGACTTCGTCGTTATTTGCCCTGCAAATCCAACAAGATATTTGCAGGGTGGAAGATGAAATGCCAGAAAAACTCAGGAAGTTGTAATAATATTTATGCCTCTAGAGGCCCTGGTCGATAAGGTAGTCCCCCATTTTCTCAACAACCATGTTGCACTGTCCAGGCGTCATCGGTTCCTCATAGATGCCGAAAATGAGAGCTTGCCCAGTTTTCTTTATAGTTATACCACCAGCCCCCTGTAATCGTTACGACGGAATAAGTTATATAAGGACACGAGTATCATGAAGAATGTAAGATGATTTTTGCCATATTAAAAGGCTATGTAGTATTCAAGAATGATCAGTTGGCACGTTATCCAGGATCATCCTTGAGTCATTGTCCAAACAAACATCCTTTGAAGTGTTCAGTAAAATGAGAAAAATACTATAAAGTCCATTTACTGTGCTGAAAGTCACACAAACTGCCTAGTATTTCATCTCCCAGTGTCCAGCTATTCTTTTTAAGGATTCTTTTCCATTTACAGAGAGCAGAGTGCTGGATAGCTGAGTCCTGCATAGGATCTTTTTTTGTTTTTTAGGTTTGGCGAGGGGATTGTTACAATATGGTCTCGAATCAGACGACTAGTGTCTGATCTTAAACACAAGATGGGATCAGATTGGCTGCCCAGTATAGGTATTCCAGATAGCTTCATGGAATTTAAGAGGCGATTGTACATAAAAAGGGTACAGTGGAAAATGATCAATGATACACAATATGCACTGTCCAAGATTCTTGATATTGAATGTCTACATAAAGTTTTTATCAATCAAATGTAAGAATAACCACCTTCTTTCCACGAATAACGGCACCAGGCTCCCCTTGAATCACCATATACTTTTGGCCTCCAAGGTGTAGTCCAGTGGGAGCTAGAAATCCAGGCTCATCGAAATCCTTTACAATGTTGGAAATCTCCTCAGGTTTGAACTGCAAACAGAAACGTACATTCGATTTGTTTACTTGTGCATCCAAACAAACTGCATAAGCCAACTTTTGACATGGAAGATCTCAAATCCTATACACGGATTTCGCACATGAAGAGTAAGCATTGCATAAGACGATGCAATCATTCAACATCATTCTCTTAAGGTGGAAATTTTTGTCAAAATACATAACTATCCAAAAATCAATAAAATCACATCAAGGGGCGCATTAGATGCGGGTAATTAATACTATAGTGTTAGATCCAATAGCTACATGCTCCCCTCTTATCGAATAAACATGTAACTGATGGCACATTATTATTTAGCTAGATATCAGATTTATGATAATTTCAAAATTATACACCAAACATCGAACGTGTTTCAGTCGATTCATGAATGTGATGGATTTGTCTCATATGATTCAATCCCATAGAATGGATATATCGGATCAAAGGAAAATGTAGGTGACCTGAGGGAAGGTGGAGCTCTGGGCCCAAACGCTCCCATCTTGGCCGATGATAGCGGCGGCGGTGAGATGAACGCCGTCCACATCGCACATCAAGTGATCATCGACGTAAGTCTGCCACGACATCGTTCCGGACCAACTTGTTTGGTTTTTCGATTTGATCTAACGTTAGTTTGTGTTTACTTGGATTTGTGATTGCTTGTTTGTTGTGTGGGAGTGGGAGGAAATAAATACGAAAGAAATATGGGGAAGTTATGAAGTAGAAAAGGCCATGATTAATGGCCGTAGATTTTGTCGTGATCTAAGAGAATGTTGTGGGCATGGAATGGTGAGGAGGAGCAATTATTATTTTTATTTATTATAATTATTTTTCTTTGGGGTGATATTAATTACCCTTCGGTTTTTAAGCAATCTTCTAATGCATCCTTATCACTTTAATTTTTTTTAGAAAAATAACAATTATTATTATTATTCTTGTGTTTGATATCGTAAGGTTTTTTAAAGATGGACATTATATTTACCACAATTTCCCAAAATGAATTCTGGCAAAAACGATATCGTTTTCGGATTATAATGTATTCAAAATTTCAAGGTTACCTACTTTCGTGATAGAATGCAAATTTAAAACTTTAATGACCACGACCCTATGTAAATATTTTCATTGGTCTAAGCATATTTTCGATCCAATGGGGAAAAAAATGAATAGTTCCATCGGATTGTCTTCATGTTAAATCAAACTCTGCTCTCATTTGGGCAATCTTACCTTAAAGATAGAAATGGACCAAAAGTGTCATTAAAATGCTTATAAATTATAACTGAAAAATGAAATTGTCCATTTCGATACCTTTGTTCGTTTCATATGCCTCAGTATTATGGGGTCTAGTCGCAGTAATAAAAGATTTTGCCCAAAATAAGCGGGTTATTAATACTGTATATATGCATAAGGCAATCAAAATGACAATATGGTTTGATCGTATGACGAGTAAACAAATTTTTATTAGTCCACTTAACAATTGTTATAATTATGATGGTTATAACTTATAATCATATTAATCTATAAATGAGTCTAATATTTATTTATTGGATATTGTTATGGTATGTATTGAGTGTTTCAGATTCTTGTATAACCAAGTGGGTAACAGAATGCACATTCATACACAGCAAAGACGAAGAACTATCCCTGATTCACGCATACACCAAGAAATAGATATACACATGCATGAAAGCAATAAAGAATGCGAGCGATTATGTGGTTCGACTGATTTAATCCAGTCTACATCCGTGGGAATAGAACAACCACAACTTTATTGATCAACAAATACATAAACTTACAAGCCCTTCCACCAGGCCACCAAGATTACAACAGATATCTGAATCTAATGTATTCTCACATGTCTCTTTTCTTCGGGAAGTTTATTTCTGCTTTCTCTGTTTCACTCTTGTGTGTTGTATCTCGTATCCACTTCCTGGTGTTCTTATATATATAGAAGTGACCAAGACTTTCGGTCATTGAGCCTCCCAACTCCCGATTATTTACGTTTCAGTTGAATTCCTCAACCGTTTCCACCTGAAGTTCCTTTGGCTTGATCAACGCAATACCTAAACTTGATAGTCACACCATATAACAATTCCTCACCTTGAATTCAAATCTTGACTGATCTATTCCACTTCATCATTTACTTCCAACTCACTGTTTTCACCAAGTCCGTACAATGTTCGAACTTGGTGGATGTTAGAGCTTTTGTCAACTTATCAGAGGGATTGCATTCTGTTCCAATCTTCCTTACCTCCACTTCTCCTTTTGAGATGATATCTCTAACACAGTGAAGTTTAACATCGATGTGTTCCGATCTTTCATGGTATACTTGGTGTTTGGTCAAGTGAATCGCACTTTGGTTGTCACAATTTATGATGACCTTGTCCTGTTGCACACCTAGTTCACATAGTGTTAAGATAAAATTTATAAATTTTGGTAATAACAAAATAAGACTGAAAACTGAACATAAGTTTTAGCAGAGGCAAGAGAAGGGAACATTTCAGATTCCGTGACGTCATGCCATTGAATTGAAGATTTCAGATTCCAGAGTTCTGAGTTAGGTGCGTTGACATCTGAGTTGACTATTCGGAAATTGGTCAGATATCGAGTCAAGTATTCAGTTATCGGGTTGAGGTATTTTAGAGTTAAGTTCTTAAGATATCGAGTTATTTTGAGTTATCAGTTCTTTTCTGTTATCGGGACCGTCTTTCAGATTTGAGAGGATTCAGATTTGATTCAGAAGATACAGTAAGAGATCTGTTTTAGAGCAAAGTATATTCAAACTTGATTCAGAGGCTTTAGTAACAGATTCTGGTATATCGACTAAGATGGTATTATTCAGATTCGAGAGTATCATAGGTGAACAGACTCTTTGCAAGCAATTCAGAAGTGAGTATCAGGAAGTCAGATCTGTATATACTACTTCAGATATTAAGCTACTACTGATGATCAGTTTTGACAGAGTATATTCGAAAGAGCTTTACGGTAGTTCAGATTTCTATAACAGGCTTAGATTGGACAGATTTGACTCAGTGACTTATAGTTGTATGTTATCAGATTTGATTGTATTACAAGAACAGTACAGTATTCAGATTTGACACATTCAAGTATACACAAAGAGGGAAAGATTCGTTTAACAGAGTAATATTTCAGGTGTGAGCTTCGAACCACTTCAGATATCATAAAAGGATTATTTGAGGAGAATCAACGGTCATGATTTAATCGTATAAAAGCCTGGAATTAAGGAGACGAGATCAGAGCTATTTTGGGTAAAATTGCACAGTACGCAGAGTGCTTGATAAGATGATTACCAGCTTTGATATATAAGTCAATTTAGCCCTGACAAGCGCAGTTCATGGCATTAATGGAGCATTAAATGCTATTATAGGATGAAGATATGCAAAAGAGCTAATCTCCACTGGCTACATTTATTGACCGTTGAAGACAAATAGTATAAATAGCTGAATAATTCAAATGGAGAAGCTCTCGGTCATTCTCATACATTAACAACGTTCTTTGCTGTCATAACATCCTTGCATACTCACTGGGAACCTTTTCATCGAAAATATTCCAAGTCCCAGTATTTGAATCTCGAAGAACACTCAAGTTCAAGCTTTCATAGTGTAATGCCCAAAATTATTACATCGAAATTTAGTGATTTGAAGTTCCAAATGATTGATTTTTGATGAAGTTGAATTTATGAGCTCTGATACCACCTGTTGTGAGGCTCTCTGCTCACAATTAATCTTATATATATGAGCTCGGATTCTTCTGGAAGTGGTGTGTGATTTAGGAATTTTGCATCGTTGGATTTCGCTAAGTAATCGGGAACCAGACGCAGCAAAGAATTTGATAAAATCGTTCAGCAGCAGGTTACTGTAGCAAAGTCAACAAAAGTCAACAGTACTGTAGCTACCTGCTGGTATTTGTGTCGTTGAGAAAGGATTGCTGCTGCTGGTATTAGACGCGCAAATACAAGATTCAATAAGGAAGCGCCACGTGTAGGTTACTGTTATGCACGTGGGAACCAGCAGCGAGAGTTCTTTGTGAACCTGCTGGTTTATTCACGTGGGAACCAGCAGCGAGAGTTCCTTACGCACCTGCTGGTGTATGCACCTGCTGGTTTGTTAGTGTGTTGACTGTTTGATGACGTAGGTGCGACGTTGTCGTTTTAATCATGAACGCAAATCAGTCGATACAAGTGTGAAACTTGGTTCCAGCAGAGGGAGCAATACGACATCGTTTTAACTTATGAAATAGGAACCTCGATATGATGTCGTTTTGAATAACTTAGCGAAACCAGTCGTTGGATTATTAGAGCGAACCAGCTGTTGGTTTTCGAAGCAGCAGAGAGAGATTAGGAACCAGTCGATAGTTTGTTGTATCTGCTGATGTACCCAGTTTGAGAATAACACGACGTCATGACACAGGAACCAACATACGACAGCATTTGAATTAGTAGCGAGCCCAGTCGATGAAATATTTGAGTGTGACCAGCTGGTGAGTGCTTTCAGTAGA
>KQ991652.1:153498-200858 GCA_001598015.1 Dorcoceras hygrometricum
ATTACAACAATCATCATTAACCTAACCCTACACTAAAGCGTGCGCCGCCGCCGCCGCCGCCGCAACGTCGCCGGAAATTTGTTCCGGCCAGTTCGACGTGGAGAATCCGATCGTGCTGATCTCGTCAGGACTTCTAGTGCAGTCTGACGAAGGAGCCTCGAGTCTGGTCGTGGACCGGATTGACGAATCTACCGCAATCAACCGAGAAGCGCCGGGTTCTTGAAACACCGGTTGGAGCCAGGCACAAGTGCCAGACAGGTGACCTGCTAAACACCCTATGTATGTCGATACATATGACTTGTTTGATTACTCGTATTGATCGCATCCCGGTCAAAGTTTTGTCTTCCGCTGCCTGCCGGGGTGCGGATCCGGATCCTCCAACAAGCTCGTGCATCGCTACTTGGAGTCACCTGCTGGAACCAGCCGCAGTGCATCTTACCTGCTGATATGAACAATTCAGCAGATACATAATATTTAAAATTGCCAAAATGGCCCATACGATTTATGAAATACATAAATATGGTCCTAGGGATTTTGGGGCGTTACATATTGCTTCTACGCTATCATTCACAACAGCTCACACAGTTACTGGAAAGCCCATATTGCAGAAATTATTCAAAGTCCAGTAACCCATCTCGAAGAACACCATCTTTGATCTTCACAGATATTATCTTCGAGATTTACAGCACTCAATAGACTTGTATTCCTTTGTTATATTCATTGTTGAGTCTGTAACAAACGTGCCACACAAAGCCGTTTGATAAAAATACTAAGTGTTGTATTCAGCAGTTGCATCTGCTTGATTGTTGTTTGGTGTTGCTAGGAGTTCACCTGGAGCGAGGCTCGGTGACTGGGTGGTTACAGAGGCTGTAAAAATCAAATCTTCTAGTGGAACCTTCCTGAAAATGAAGAAGGGGATACGTAGGATATTGATATCCTAACTTCCATAAACAAACACTTGACCCTGAACTTTTACTTATCGCACTTATTTAAGCTTATTTAAGCTTTCACTGTTCACAGATTAATCAACTTATTTCCTCACAATATTTGTTGGTTGAGAAATCTGATTTAAGACTGAGATACCTTAAATCTGGTAACTAGGATTTAAGTTAAGCGGGTGCTTGTAAAAATCGTTTTAAAGGTTTCGAAAATATTTAAAATACCAAGGAGTTCATTCAACCACCCCCCCACCCTTCTGAACTCCTAGGCCTGTTTTTCGAGACATATTGATCCTATCAATTGGTATCAGAGCCTGCGCATCTCAGTTATTGAACAGTCTATTGTTTGTGTTTATCATATTTTAAAATGTCTACTTCTCACAACAAAATTCCTATGTTTTCTAAGGAGTACTACGATGACTGGAAGATTCGCATGCAAGCGCATCTGGCTGCTCAAGATGATGACATGTGGTCAGTTATCACAGAAGGGACAATGAAAATAATGAAGCCAAACTTAGTCTTTGCAATATCCAATGGCGAGCCTCAGTATATGGAGAAGAGCAGACATGAGTACACCAACGAAGATAAAAAGAAAGAAAATCTGGACAATGTGGCCAGGGACATTCTCTTCAAGACACTGGACAAAAACATGTTCAGCAAGATAAAAACATGTGCCACAGCAAAAGATATATGGGAAAAGCTGACACAGATATGTGAAGGAAACGATGAGAAAAAATAGAACAAGCTGACTGTCGCTCAGCAGAAATATGAATCTATGAAGATGAAGGATGGAGAAAAAATGACGGAGTTTGATGAGCGATTCAGCGTCGTGGTGATTGAGTTGACTAGCTTGGGAAAAGAGAATAGAAACCGTGAGTTGGCTTTGAAGGTGATGAGAGCGTTGCCCAGGGAATGGGACGTTAAGACGATGGCCATGCGGGAGTCCAAGGATCTCAATAAGCTGGAGCTTCATGATCTATTTGCAAACCTTAAAGCTTATGAGTTCGAGTTGGAAACAAGAGCAGAAGCTGGACCGTCAACCTCCCAGCCGACCAAAGTGCTAGCAGCTACAACATCTGAACAGTGCTCTCCAAGCACTAGCAAGACAGCTGATCAACTCAGCAATGACGTCATGTCCCTCTTCGTTAAGAAGTTTGGGAAATACTTGAGAAGATCCTACAATCCTTCTACTCCTTATAATAATGTCCATAAAAATGATAAAGTTACAACTGATATGAACTGTTTTAATTGTGGACGTCCAGGGCACTTTGCAGCTGATTGCAACAGGCCAAAGAAGGAAGATAGATACAAAAGAGATGAAAAGAAGGAGGATCGATACAGAAGGGATGAAAAGACAGATGAAAGATCCAAGGAAAGATCAAAAGATAGGAGGATGAGGACAAGAGGTGATAAAAGACCCAGCCGCAAGAATGATCGCAAAGTACTGGTTGCTGAGGAGAGCAACAGGAACTGGGCTGATACCGATTCAGATTCCTCATCCAGCAGTTCCTCATCCAGCGATAGTGAACAGGAGGAAGTTCACTGTCTCATGGCTGATCAAACTTCAGATGACAAGGTATTTGATTTTTCCAATATTGAATTTACACGATAAGACCTTGTCAGTGCACTTAATGATATGGTCAAAGAGTACAGGAAGCTTTCTCACACATTCAAGGAACTTAAAGCTGAAAACGCTGATTTGAAAAATAGTTCAGTAGAACCAAGTACTGTTGAACTTGGTGAAGTTGACAGTTTACAAATCGAGTTGAATAAGCTGAAGGCTGAGAATGAATTGTTGAGATCAAAGTCCTATGAGCTCGAGTCTGAAATTGCAAAATTAAATTCGATAATGAGCTCCTAGACCCAGTCTACTATCTCTCTAGACAAGCTGTGTGAGATTCAGAAGCCAGCAAATGATAGAACTGGCTTAGGTTTCAATACTGTGAAAGCAGCTCTGGAGAGACTTGTACTAAATCAAATCTAGCACATGACAAGTTCAAAAAGATGAAGTTTGTCAAAGCTAGTGTGATACATGATCCATGTGAGTCGGTACGGTATGATGACCAGATCTCGGAGCCATGATCCATGTGAGTCGGTATGGTATTATCAAAACGAAGACAAAAAAATCAAATATTCCTTTTTATACATTTTTAACAATCTTTTCATCCGCCGAAGGCTTCAATGATTTCCAAAATAATTCTGCTGTTCTAGTGAATACAACTCTTCATAAAAAATGGACGCGAAGTAATAATGAAACTGTTACTGCTATTCATCCGCCTCTCCAAACATTACAATTACATTCTCCTAAAGGTGACATCCTAGCTGATCCTTTTAAAAGAGGACGCAATGACAAAGAACCTGTCAACACAGAAGGCATCAATAAAATTTTCCAACGGAACAATTATTCTAACCAAATACTTAAAACAATACAACTCTTACATAAAAAATGGACGCGAAGTAATAATGAAACTGTTACTGCTATTCATCCGCCTCTCCAAACATTACAATTACATTCTCCTAAAGGTGACATCCTAGCTGATCCTTTTAAAAGAGGACGCAATGACAAAGAACCTGTCAACACAGAAGGCATCAATAAAATTTTCCAACGGAACAATTATTCTAACCAAATACTTAAAACAATCGCTAATCAAGTCGACCACATATCAAACAACCTTATTCAAACTCAACAATCAAAACCATAAATCTTTAATGATACAATAGCCAAACCTTTTTTCCAAACAAAAGTCATTCCTACAGGAAAAGAAAAACAAATAAGTTTCAATACTAATACTGATTTCCTCTTAAATAAGATCTCTACAAAATTATCAGAAATTGGCACATCAGGTAGCAAAATCAATTGTGTAGACACTAATAATATACAAAATAATGAATCTGAAATTTCCAGTATTTCTGAATCTAACAGAATCAGAAGATGAAGTCAATATTATTGAAAATTCCTTCTCAGATGAAGAAAATAAAATTAATAAAATATATAATAGACGAAGACGATTCAATAATAACTATACAAATTCTCGTAATTATTATCGACGGCCTACGCCTGTTGATATTGGTTATGATGAAAGAAATCAAGTCAAAAGTTCTAAATATGATGGTCAATCAATTATTGAATGGAGTATAGATGGCAAATCAGAATATGAAATTTTAAATACTTTACAAGAAATGGGCATGTCACGCATGACCTATAAATTCAAAGGTCAAAATTAAGAATCAGCCACGACCTTGATTATTCAAGGTTTCACTGTCCAATTAAGGAATTGGTGGGATAATGCTTTATCCATTGATTCAAAATTAGCAATTTTAAATCATACTGTGGAAGTCGAAGACGACCAAGGTAATATAAATCCACAAAATGATTCATGTGAATATTTAATAACTACAATATCAATGTATTTCATAGGAAACCCAAAAGAAGAATTTAACTCCTCGAAAATAATTTTAGCAAATCTTAAATGTCCATCTTTAACTAACTACCGTTGTTATAAAGATGTTTTCCTCACTCATGTACTACGCCGAGGAGACTGTAACATGTCCTTTTGGAAAGAACGATTCATAATGGGGCTACCTCTCACCTATTCTCTAATCGAATTATTCAAAAATTAAAAACAGCAATTGGCACCGAAGACATTCCTTTTGAGGACATGACCTTTGGACAATTATTCTCCTTCATTAAACAAGAAGGTTTATCCTTATGCAATGAACTCAAACTTCAAGCTAAATATAGATCTGACAGAACAACAACAAGAAAATAATTAGGCAGTTTCTGCTCCATGTTCGGTCTAATGAACATTGATCCTCCTTCTGTCAGAAGAAAGAAGAACCAAAAAACTTTTAGACCATATGATAAGACCTCAAAATATAGTAATCCAAAATTCCGTAAACACAGAAGATCTAATACTAAGTCAATACATTAAAATGTTGAAATTGTAACCAATCAGGACATACCTCAAACAACTGTAATAAAAAACCAAAGAAAACTATAAGAAAACACCTAAACAAAAAATTAATGAATTAATAGATGATATTCCAAGTGAAACCAGTACTTCTACAAAATATGACACAGAATCTGAGAATGAAACTCCTTCAATCTGCCATTTATGTGTAATTTCAAAAGATAAACGAGAAGCTATTCTCGATTTAGTCCAGCAAATTTCAGATCAGAAACTCAAAAAAGCAATATCTCGATAAATTAAAAAACTTGATAATAGATTAAGCTAGTTCAAAATATGACCCTGTAAAAGAACATCCAGTTAAAGCACTCTGTTTGATAAATAACCGAAACAGAGTATTCTCAAACAAATAACCACCAAAGATTTACAAACAGAAATCAATATACTTAAAAAGCAGGTTAATCAGCTTCAAAAGGATCTTTTTTCCCTAAGAGAAAATGATTTAGAATTAGAAACAAAACTTTTACTTCTCAATCCTAATCCTATTGAAGAGATCAATGTCAACAATCTCAATGAAGCTTCCACAAGCAATTTTATCAACTCAATTCAAAAACTTGACTTCCAAAAATGGTATATCAATATTAATTTAGTAAGTAACGATTTCAAAATAACTCTCATAGCCCTTTTATACTTTGGAGCAGATCATAATGTTCTGCGAGAAGGAGTTATACCTTCAAAATATTACGAAAAAACAACAGAACAATTATATACGGCTAATTCAAAACCCCTAGATGTCAGATATAAACTATCAAACGCACATATCTGTAATAATGGTTACTGTTTCAAAAATGTGTTTACTTTAGTCCGAGATATATCACAAGATATGATCCTTGGCACTCCTTTCCTTACTCAAATCTATCCATTTCAAGTCAACAGTACGTGTGTGTTTGCCAAAATGCATGGTCGATATATTCTGTTCCCATTCATAACACATGTCAAACAAAAAGAGATATTATTATTACAAAACTCTTCAATATTTAAACAAATAAACATTATATATCATAAAAAACAACATATTAATTCTTTAAAGGAAGAAATTCCTTACCTTCAAATTGACTAGCAATTACTTAATCCTCAAACAAAACAAAAAATATCAGAATTAGAACTCTACATAACAAGTCAAATATGTAGCGAACTCCCAAATGCTTTTTGGGATCGCAAAAGCCATATAGTCACCCTTCTTTATGAAAAGGATTTCAATGAAAGAAACATTCCCACAAAAGCTAGACCAATCCAGATGAATCAAGAATTTTTACAACACTGCCAGAAATAAATTCAAGATCTCTTATCCAAAAAATTAATACGTCCATGCAAATCGCCCTGGAGCTGTTCTGCCTTCTACGTAGTCAAACAAGCAGAATTGGAGCGGGGATTCCCACGTCTTGTTATTAAGTACAAACCTTTAAACAAAGTTCTTCAATGGATAAGATACCCAATACCTAATAAAAGAGATCTAGTCAATAGGTTACATTATGCTAAAATATTCTCAAAATTTGATTTAAAATCAGGTTTCTGGCAGATACAAATAGCCGAATCTGACCATTACAAAACTGCCTTTACTGTACCATTTGGTCATTACGAATGGAACGTAATGCCATTCGGTCTCAAAAATGCTTCTTCGGAATTTCAAAGAATCATGAACGATATTTTCAACCCATACTCATCTTTCAGTATCGTCTACATCGATGATATTCTCATATTCTGAAAATTTAGACCAATACTTCAGACACCTACGACATTTTCTTCAAATAATTAAGCAAAATGGTCTTGTGATATCCCAAAAGAAGATGAAATTATTTCAAACTTCAATTAGGTTTCGGTCATGAAATATCAAAAGGTTTAATTAAACCAATTGATAGGGTGATTCAATTTGCAGAAAAATTTCCTGACCACATCAAAGATAAAAATCAACTTCAAAAATTCCTAGGATGTTTAAATCATATTGCTGAATTTTTTCCAAGATTACGACAAATCTATCAGCCTTTATATGAACGTCTTCAAAAGAACCCCCCTGGACTGATGTCCATACCAGTATAGTGAAAAGTATAAAATCCAAAGTTCAAACCTTATCATGTTTAGGTATTCCTAGATCTGCCGCATTCATGGTAATTGATACTGATGCCTCCGACATAGGTTACGGTGGTATACTCAAACAAAGATTAGAATCCCAAGAACAATTAGTTAGGTTTCATTCTGATCTTTGGCTCTGATACCAAAACGTAAAGAATGATCATATAACATAAAGTCAGAATGAAAGGAAATTTGTGATTTTATAAATTGAATACTTGAAAACTTACAATGAAAATATGCAGATGATAGCTGGTACAAGCTCAGAGAAAATATTTCGTAAACTGAATTCGCTCTGCCTTTGAAGGTAACAATACAATAAATATATAGAAAACTTTTGAAAGCTTCCACGGGAAACTTGGTGGTTGAGAAGTCTTAGTCACCTTTTGCTTTATGTCTACAATCAACTCAATCAACTTTTGATAGTGGTGTCTCTTTTTGGTAATGGGAATCAACTTTGAGTTGTCATTGTTGAGTTAAGCGTGCAAGGGTGAGAATAGTACTGGGATGGGTGACCTCCTGGGAAGTTCTCGTACGTCAAGCTGCTGACGTTGCGCCGCTTGATTTGATTGGCCATGTGGGCTATAAAAGTGTGATGCCAGATCTTAACGGGTAATACTATCTCTGCTGGGGATAGGGCCGACGGTAGGGTAAGGGTAAGACTGATCTCTAAGGGAATTGAGACAGCACCAGCAGTTAGACACGCACCTTCCCTGACTCATGGGCCTAACAGCCCAACCCTAACGCACATAATAGGTGCACTCTGTGCTGCCACATTATAAGGTAATAAAGTTGCACCTTGGCTAACAGCTATAGCTTTTGGCCTAGTGGTAAGCGCTTGATCCTAACAGTCATCTTTGTCGTTTTTTGATCATTGCTTACACGCGACTTTTGTGAGGCTCTCTGCTCACAATTAATCTTCTAATCTCATCTAATGGGCGATTAGTTAATCCAAACGAGTGTAGGTAAAATCTGGTTTGTAACATTTTTTTTTTCTTATAACAGCAGAAGACTAAAGATCTCAACTTGCATCGCAAAGGCTATTTATTTATAAATAATACTTACTGTACAAGGTTATTACAACCTAAATTCACTCATACAAGTTTGATCCATAATTACAAAATCAGATTCTAGCAAGACTAAGATTAACTATCCAAAACCTAGACTATCAGCTGGTGTCTAGCCTTCTCACCACTTCTCGCCCTTCCTCTAGGTAGTGATCTCTCGCTACCCTTGTTTACTCCCACTAGTTCCTTCCTCCTGTTGTCATGCACACATACAAAACAAAACAACAGTCGGATAAACTCCGATGAGAATCATCTCAGTATAATCAACAGATATATGCAACAGAACAAATAAACACATAGCAATCGGTATTAGTTCTATAATGCAATGCAATGAATCTATCTCATTTCTTCGTTCCAGAATTGATTCCATTTCACATCAACGCCATCAAGATTCGTATCCGATCTTGACATGGATATCCATCTATCGAAGTTAACTCAAACTCCGAAAATCAGGTCATCTCAGTCCTGGGCATTAGAATCAATTCATAATCTCTTCGTGTTATGCAATTTCATGCAAATATAAAAGATCCCCTACCTGTGATGGATCGACACAAGTAACTCAAGTTCTAAATCAAGAACAAAAATACAGAGTATGTGATTTCATCGGGATAACTCAAGAAATAGCATTCCTGAGTAATCTAATCCCTGACTCTCACTGTCAAATTATACCTTCGTTATCCTCTGTTCGAATTCTTCAAATATCTCTTCAACTTTCTCGTAACTGTTCTCAGTAACTCTCAGAGTTATATTGCGATCTCTATATCAACAGTTATAAGGATTCGAATTCAATCCTATTTATAGGAGACTATTTCTGTTATCTGCAGCATTTCCAATGTGTTCACTTCGAATTCCACGTGTCATGCTGAGTAGTTATCATCAATATAGGATAAACTCCCACCGCTTCGAACCTAGCTTCTTCGATCAGCACTTATAACATACCAACTGCTCTTCTCAATAACTAAGTGTTACTGAGTAATTCTTGCGCTGATACTAACAATTCTCACGACTGGAAGCAGTAGCTACACTCAGTTGCAGTGATATCCAGTCGCAACGTAACCAGCTTTTACAACCAGACGTCATAACCAAGAATAAAAACCAGTCGCTGTATTTCAATATCAAAACGACGCTGTACCAACTAACCCAAACGACGTCGCAACATACCAACAGCTGATTCCAGATCTCTACTGAAAGAACTCAACAGCTGGTCACACTAAATTACTTCATCGACTGGTCCCGCTAACTAATTCAAACGGTGTCGTATTATGGTTCCTGTTTCATGAGTCAAAACGACGTCGCATGGCTCCCACGACTGGTTAAACCAGCAGATACAACAAACCATCGACTGGTTCCAAATCCCTTGACTGGTCGCTGCTTCACAAGCCAACGACTAGTTCTCAAATCCTAAAAGCTGGACAACCAGACGTTGCATCAAAACGCTGCGTTCCAATTAATTCAAACGAAGTCGCATAACTGACGTCATCCAATCCAGTCGCTAACTCTCTCGCAAACCAGCTGCAAGCTACAGTAAAGTTGACTAACGTCGACGTCTGGATTCCATTACAATAGCGCTACTACTGGTCTTCGTAATACGACAATGTATTGCACTTATACTATCAACAACGGTAAGATTCTACCAGCTTTCTCCAAAACGACCACGTTTCATTATCTAGTTGCGATAACTTACGCAACGCACCAGACTTCACTAAAACGGCAACGTTTCTCTTCTAAACACTTGGAAAACCAGATTCCTCCCAAAATTCATTAATTCAACTTTGAATCTCAACCAGATTTCACCTGGAAGAAGTTCAATTCGAAACATAACATTTCAAGAAGAAATCCGAGAATCCTCAACCAGACTTCATCAAAATCTGACGTCTGGAATTGTTGAATTTACTTACACTACATAATAATCTTGGGCATTACAACTTTTGAGAACTTGTAGTGGGAATCTTTCCTGTTTGAAATGTCCACGAATTTTGAATAAAGACTTAGTAGATGGCAAGCGTTTCACCAGGAAACTTCTGGCCGCAGGTTTTTTTTTTTAAAGGCCCAGATTACACGAGGTGATACACCTTTTTTATTTTAAAAACACTCAATAGTGTTATTCTTTCACTGTAGATAAAAACAAGTGTGGAAGAGTGAAACGAACCTAACTCTAAGAATTTTTTTTTTTTGCAAAGTAAAGTGCGGAATAAACATTCTTTAAAATATAATTCGACCATTAAAACTTTCCTCGACATAACTGCAAAGGTATAAATGAATAAATATCTCAATATTAAATCGTTCATTCAGGTTTAAAATCAAAGTAAAAATGCTATATCTGAAATGTCTAATAAAATAGAAGCGTCTGAAGTGGTCACGGGGTAGCAGCTGCAGCGGGCGATTAGAGGTCCTCACCTCCAGTCGGTATAAAATCAACAGCAGAGTCACCTGCACCATTTAAATCTAGTGAGCCTAAAGGTCCGACATGCTCAATCTGATAATAACAAGGTACATATAATAAAACGCACGCAAGCGCATAGATATCGTACAATAACTTAAAAACGTGCATGCATGAATAATCGTAAATCGTGATTTAAAAAAAAACTAGTCGTATCAGTGCATAGTCGTATATCATAACATAATGAGGCATGAACATAATATAAACGTCGTATGAGTCGTATCCATGATGTGTGGGTCATTATACATTAACGATTGATCAACCATAAAAACCAACGTACACGGCGATGCGGTTCACCTGACCTTTCTCGGGATTCCCAATACCTCTATGCTTCCACTTCATCATGTCGTGAACACATGGATCCCTAAGCTCATTATAACATTAACAGAGGTTCATCGGGCTCGGTATCCCAACTCCACTCATCATTACTTGCCACAAACCACTTCAATCCCTCAAAATATTTTTCTTTTACTCCATGCCTTAACATTTCGCAAAACTTTCATGATGCGTGTACGTTATAAAATATGCAGCTTAAAAGGGTTAGCCCGTCCATATGTATTTAATTTTTCTTTAAACATAACATATCCATATACGTAAAATACTACATATATATTTAATGTATACGGGCTTATATATTTTTTCTCCCCCGGTCAAGTACTAATTCAAGAGACTGGTCTACTAATTCTAAGCCCAAAAGCTTAGACGTGGTCTTAAACTGCAACTCAACCCCAAAACTCGAACTTGACCCATAACTCAGAAATTAAATTTCAAATTTAATAAAAGTACTCGGTACTTAAAGCCAGAACTTAGAATTTGACCAAATAACAGTCTCATTGACTAAAATCAGACTTTAAAATTTAATACAAATATTGGGCCCATAAATTTAAAGAAGTTTAGACTTTAAAATTTTGACTAAAAATATTCGGCCAATTACACTTAAAATCGAACCTTAAACTTTAAAATAAAAATACCCGATCCAAAAAGAAAATAACTCTAACCCGACTTAAAGTAATTGACCCGAATCGTTATTGACACGACCCGATTCCATCGAACCACCCCAACCAGTCCAGCCGAACCGGCCGACAAACCACCCAAAACACTAGCCACCGCCGCCCAATCCCACTAGACGTCTAGCCCCTCGCCCGACCTGTTCCAGCCGCCCTTGGTCAGAGCCCCACCGACAGGACCACCCCTAGGTCTGGTCGGCACCCTTGGCCGAGCCACGGCTCCAGCCATGGTCGGCATGGCTCGGCCAAGGCACACGCAAAGCGGCGGATGAGCGGCGCTCGTGTGATGCGGCCGTTCGTGCCTCAACATTGGCTCGACCAAGCGGTCGAGCCACCTCCTTCCTAGCCTTGGACCACCACCGGCCCTCCATGAACCAAACATCAGCCCTATGAACCTTCCATGACCGAAGCACATCAAAGAATTTAACATGTTCGTGTAAAAAATGCATGGATCGCAAACAACAACAATAGATAGAATCATTACGCATACAAATCATGCAACATATCATGAAAAAAGTGTAAAATTATTTAAATTGTGAGAAAAAGGGAGAATCGAGCATGCCTTTTTGAAGAATTACTAAGGATACATGTTACCGAAGAGGAGGACACGAGACTTGGACGATCAACCTTGAAATCTCACCAAAAAAATTGATGGTACTCGAGCAAAGATGGAAGGGTGGCGGCGTGAGGTGAGTGGAGGGGGAGTAACTAGGGTTTATAAAATTTAGGGTTGAAAGAAATGAGTGGTGTTGCAAAAGACCTCTCCAAGAATTTTAATTAGGAAAAAATAGAGTTTTTCCCTCAGTAGCCCTACTAATTAAAAATGCTAATTAAAACTCAAAAATTAGACTTTAAACATCTAATTTTCGTAATATAAAATTATTTAATTTTAAAAGGTAGCAAAGTTCAATAAAATAGCCGCATAGGCGAAAAATGGGTTACCCTCGACAAATATACATAAAATCTTGTTTTTTCGTAAATACTGCTTAAAATATAAATTTTTGCTCTTAAAACTCTGAGGGCTTAAAAATTTAAATAAACTTACACCTCGTTCGTATCAAGTCTCGTCCACGCGTCTGGAACTCAATCGGGCTACTAAAATATCATGAACATCTTAAAATATCAAATTATCACTTAATCATATAAAATGACATATAATTTTCTAAAAACCTAATTTTTCCCCTAGTCAGGATTTCTGGGCGTTACAACTCTCCCCCCTTAAAGAAATTTCATGCTCGAAATTAAGTTATGTACAGAAAAGCTCTGGATAGCATGCCCCACATCGACCTCGGTCTCCCAGGTAGTCACATCCTCTGAGTGATTCTGCCATCAGATCTTGACCATCGGAATACTCCGCGCCTTAAGCCTGCGTTCCTCTCGTGCCAAGATCTGTACCGGTCTCTCCTCAAAAGATAGATCTGGTTCTAACTGAAGCGGCTCAAAATCTAAACATATGCGATGGGTTTGGAACATACTTACGTAGCATCGATATATGGAACACATTATGCACTGCTGACAGGCTGGGTGGTAGTGCTATCCGATATGCCAACGTACCGACCCTATCCAAAATCTCCAATGGTCCAATGAATCTCGGACTGAGCTTACCTATCCGACCAAAACGCAGCACGTCCTTCATGGGCAATATCCTCACAAACACGTGATCCCTTACGGCCAACTCCAGATCTCGTCGTCTACGATCGGCAAAACTCTTTTGACGACTCTGGGCTATCCTCATCCGATCTCGTATCCTTGTCACAATGTCCGCTGTCTACTGCATCATCTCTGGTCAAGTCAATACTCTCTCGCCAACCTCGTCTCAGTGCACGGGAGACATACATCTTCTCCCGTACAGAGCCTCATAGGGAGCCATCCCAATCAACGCCTGAAAGCTGTTATTATACGTGAACTATACCAAGGGCAATCTAGAATCCCAAGTACCCTGAAATTATATCACGCATGCCCTCGGAAAATCCTCTAGAATCAGTATAACTCTCTCCGACTGGCCATCTATCTGAGGGTGAAAAGTTGTACTGAACAATAACTTAGTCCCAACGCGGTGTGCAAGCTCCTCAAAAATGCAAATGTAAACCTGGTGTCCCGATCTGACACAATAGAGACTGGAATGCCATGCAGCCTAACGATCTCTCTATTGTAAAGCTCTGCATACTGCGTCAAGGTGAAAATGGTCTTCACCGGTAGGAAATGCATGGACTTGGTGAGTCGGTCCACAATCACCCAAATCAAAGTGTAGCCTCTGGGACTCCTGGATAACCCAACCACAAAATCCATCGTAATGTTCTCTCATTTCCACTCAGGGATTGGGAGCGGCTGTAGTAACCCTGCTGGTAAGATCTCAACTCTCAACTGCTCAGTATTCAGCACCCAGATACGACCCCTGAAATGAGTGATCCCATCAACTGTATACAGACCCCGTCCTCTGGCCTCATCTCTTTGTCTCCACTGCTGTAACTGCTCGTCTGTGGCCTGGCCGTCCCTAATCCGATCTCGTAGAGCCGGCTGAACTATGAGTGCTGCTAGACTGGGCACACAGTCCCCTGAATAAAACTCCAATCCAAACCTCTGAATCACAGTCTGTAGTGGCCGCTCGACTGATAAGCATGCCATACAACTGAAGTTTTTCGACTCAAAGAGTCTGCTACTACAATAGCTTTACCCGGGTGGTAGCTAATGTCACAATCGTAGTAATTAACTAAATCCAGCCATCTGCGCTACCTCATATTCAGCTACCTCTTGGTGAATAAGTACTTGAGGATATTATGATCGGTGAAAATCTGACACTTCTCATCGTACAAGTAGTGTGCTCTAGATCGTACGTCGGATAATTCTGCTCATAACTCTTCAGCTGTCTCGACTCATACGCAATGACTCTGCCACCCTGCATCATAACTGTACCTAAACTCTCAGGGAAGCATCTGTATACACCACAAACTCTTCCTGATCTACAGGCATCGATAAGACTGCCGCTGATGTGAGATCCTCTTTCAACTGATCGAAGCTCCTCTGACACTCGGGACTCCACACGTACTTCGTATTCTTCTTGGTCAGGGTTGTCCAAGGCACTGAAATCAAAGAGAAGCCCTTGATGAACTTACGGTAATATCCGGCTAAACCCAAGAAACTACGAATCTCTGATGCATTCTTCGGAATCCCCCAGTTCTGTACTGCCTCGACTTTCGATGGGTCGACTGAAATCCCATCTCTAGAAATGATATGCCCCAAAACGCCATGTGCTCAAGCCAAAACTCGCACTTACTGAACTTAGCATACAATCTATGCTCTCTCAGAGTCTGTAGTGCGGTTTGCAAATGCTGTCTATTCTCCTCTAAGCTCCTGGAGTAGACCAAGATGTCATCGATGAATACGATGACGAACTGATCTAAGTACTGTCTGAAAACTTGGTTCATAAAATCCATGAAGATCGCTGGGGCATTCGTCAGTTCAAACGGCATCACCAAAAACTCGTAGTGGCTGTAACGCGTCCGAAATGCAGTCTTGGACACGTCCTCATCTTTGACCCGTAACTAATGGTAACCAGATCACAGATCAATCTTGGAGAAAACCGAAGTCCCCCAGAAACTGATCAAACAAATCCTCGATCCTCGGTAGTGGGTACTTGTTCTTCACTGTAACCCGGTTCAACTCTCGGTAGTCTATGCACAACCTCATACTGCCATCCTTTTTCTTCATGAATAGTACTGGTGCACCCCAAGGAGAAAAGCAAGGGCGGATAAATCCCTTGTCGAGAAACTCCTAAATCTGCTCCTTCAATTCTTTCATCTCCGTAGGAACCAGTCGGTACTGCGCCTTGGAGATGGGCACTGTACCTGGCATCAGCTCAATCAAAAACTCCACCTCTCGATCCGGTGGAACTCCCACAACGTCATCGGTGAAAACATCTGCAAAGTCGTAACTACCTCCATCTCAGACAGTGAAGGGCCTACTGAATCCACTGAGATGGTAACACTAGCCAAGAACTCCTGACACCCAAGCTCGACTAGCTTCCTAGCCTATAGAAAAGAGATAAATCTGGGCTTCCTCGGTCGCTTCGCTGCTTTGAAGAGGAAAGTCTCCTGTCCTGGCGACCTTATCGTCACTGACCTCTGATGGAAATCATTCGCTGCTCCATACTCGGTCAACCAGTTCATCCCTAGAATGAGGTCGAATCCCGAAATCGAAAGTATGATCAAGTCTGCCCTGACTGCATGATCCTGAAACATCGTCACCAATCCCTGAGCAACACTGGCCATCGCTAACTCCTCAACTTACGGGATCGTCACTACGAGAGCCACACCCAAGCTCTCCGGGATAATACTCATCTTCTAAATGAACACACTCGAGATGAACGAGTGAGTCGCCCCTTAATCTAGTAAGGCAATGGTAGTGACACCCAAAATATGGATCCTGCCTCAAATCGAAACGCCAACATAGGTACGCGTTTACAATCAATCTAGATTTCCATAAACAGTTTAGATGCCTAAAACATTTCTAGGTTCTCTAGTCTATCCGCCTAAGTTCCCAAGGCAGTCATAGAAGATCTAGCAGTTCTACTTAGATTCAACTCAGCACCCTAAGGCATAAAATCTCCTAGCAGTGCTCTACTCAGCATGCAATTTAGACACAACAAATACCAAAATTCAAGGATCACGAGAACGATGAAAACTATAAAATGGAATACCTGTGATCAGTGTCGTGTCTGGATTTGCAGCCTCCGCCCGCATCACATAAACATGACCCGAGGACTGTCTCTTCTTAGGGCAATCCTTGCCCCGGTCCTTGCAATGGTAACACCTGCCTGATCCTGCCATGCACGATCCTGGATGCTGCTTTTGGCACTCCTTGCAAACCGATGTCCTTCTAGGTCTAGGGGCATTGGTCCCCTACTGCTCCGGCCTATACTACTGTGGCCCCTGAGGAGTTGGGCCCTTAGGAGGTCCCTGATAAGGTCTCTTCACCGGCTGCTGCAAAGATTGTCCCCATTCGGGCTGCTGTAACAGCCTCTTCTGTTGAAAGTCGTCTCATGTCCTTTCGGCCCCTCTCAGATCGGTAAGCTTGGTTAACTGCTGCCATGTACGAAGTCACGTCCGCCATGTTGACATCATGGCGGATGTATGGTCTTAGCCCATCAGTGAACTGCCTCAACTTCTCGCTTTCCACCAGCGCGATCAAGGGCACAAAGTGACACCCCCGCTCAAACTGTCGGACATTGAAACGAACCAGCTAGAAATTTTTTTTTCTTAAACATTTGCAGAAGCATAAACTTTAAATATGGCTCGTTCCTTTCTAAAACATTTCTAAATCATTTTCTCAAAATACTTTAAGCATAAATAAAGGAATATTTGAAAATGCTAAAAACATCCAACATCGTAAAATCAACTGCGTAAAATACTGAAAGACAAGATGTTTAAAAACCAGTATCTAAAACTGTAACATGACAAAACTGAATCATAAAGGCGGTCACGGGGTACTGCAGGCGCTCAAAGGTCCTCACCGCCAGTCGGAATATACTCCTCGACAGGATCATCACCTGCACCATTTAAACCTAGTGAGCCTAGAGGCTCAGCATGCTCTATCGTAATACATAACGAAGTACATATAATAAAACCACATGCAGGCACATACGTATAGGAACATAATTTCATGACATGCGTGCTTGAAAGATCTTAAACGTTAAATCATACTGTAGTCATACATACTTCATCATATAACATATATATTAAGGCATGGCATATCATAACATAACTTAAAAAAACATGTGAGTCGTATCCATGAAGTGAAAGCCATTAATTCGATTGATCAATCTATAAACCAATGTACGTGGCGGTGTGGTTCACCCCGATGTCACACGAGGATCCCTATATATCACACATCTATGCTGCCACTTCACCATGATGTCACACATGGATCCATAAGCTCATACATTAACAGGGGATCCCCGGGCCGGCTACTCGGCTAACTCCCATCATTACTTTGCCCCACAACACTTCAATCCATCCAAATATTTTTCATTCATGCCTTAACATAACTTAAACTTTCATGATCCATGCATTTCATAAAATCATGCGACTTTAAAAAGATCTTGGCCCATCAATATATATTTAATTTCCTTAAAACATTTCATAATCAATTACATAGCATAATACGTATATAATTAAATATACCCAACACCGTACAAAACAGGACTTAAAAACTCATTGAATATATCGGACCAAAATTCACCAATTTGGCTTAAATCCAATTTACTTAAAAATTTAATAACTTAAAATAACTTTGACTTAAACTCATTGACCCAAAATAATTTTGACCAAGTTAAATCCCAAAAATCGATTTTAACTCCAATAAAATACCAAAAGCCCTAATTTTGATAAAAAACTTAAACTTAAACATAACTTTAAATTATTTAAAAGATTTGACTCAATTTTGACCTTCTGGCTATTTTCTTTAAAATTGGACCTTTGATATAATAATTAAAATAACATGTCCGACATTAAAATAACTCGACCAACTTTAAAACATTTTGACTCGATACTCGAATAGCACACTGAACCATAAGTGTTAAGATTAATCTGTCTTAGTCAAGATGGCTTTAAGATTAAGAAATCTACTTTCGTTAGGATCTACCTCTAGATCCCAAAACATAGTTCAAAGTAGTGAAACTCATATACCTATTGATTATTCCAACTGGACTATACCAGAAGAACAAATAGAAAACATATATAAAATAGGATTTACAGATTTTAAAACTGCCTTCTCTGTTAAAACTCATGAAGAAACTTTATCTATTCAAGAAGACTCTCAAAGTATCGCTCTCTTAAATAATACAACAATTCAAAATATATACAAAAGAATTACAGATATCTACATTTTGGCTTAATCCAAATCGTGGTCAAACCATTAGTTCATATAGGCGTTGATACTCCAATTTACTTAGCCTTAAGAGATAAAAGACTGAAGAGATATCAAACATCTCTACTCTCTATGATACAAACTAATATTTGTAATGGACCAATTTACTTTAATTGTTCACCAAACTTCTCTGTAGATCTTACAGATCCAATGATTCTAGACTCTTTAATACTAGATGTTCATATACAGGGAGATGAATTTCATCCCTGTAAAAACTTTGCAATAATTTACAGAGTCTACTTTAGACTTCTGTCTTCTCAACTAAACCCCAAATACAACAGACTGCCTTCTTCAAAAGAAGAAACAGTTTTGTTACAAATAGATGCTGAAAGACCTACGGTCTTCACACCAAAAAGATTAAAATGGACTGAAATAACAATTCCACAACAGTTCATTATTAACACTCCTCAAATACCTCGGAACATAGAACGACGAGATATTTCTCAAATAGTTGAAGAAGAAGATGGTAAAATCACAATAAAATTTAATTCACCCATACAATCCGCTCCAGTTTTACGAAGATCCCAATCTTGCCATTCATTCTCAACTTTTTCAAAAACTACATCCAAATATGATTTTGTAACCCCTATCCCGAAACCAAGATCAGGACCTTCTTCACCTCAAAACTATTCTCCTCCAACATCTCCTTCAATTTCCAGTATGGTTATGATGCTCACATCTGGAAAAGAATTCAACCCAGATTTTGAATATTTGAATCAAGAAATGCAAGATAAATTCCATAATGAGAAACGCACTTGGTATGACAAACTCGATAATAATATTAAAGAACATATTCATAACGAATGGATCCAAAAAATGAAAACAATAAAATCAAATATTCCATTTTATACATTTTTAACAATATTTCTATCTGCTGAAGGTTTTAATGATTTCCAAAATAGGTCTGTCATACAAGTCAATACAACTCTACATAAAAAATGGACACTTAGTAGAAATGAAATTGTTACTGCTGTTCATCCTCCTCTCCAAACCTTACAATTGCATACTGCCAAAGGTGAAGTCATAGCTGATCCTTTTAAAAGAGGACACAATGACAAAGAACCTGTCAACACTGACGATATTAATAAAAATTTTCAACAAAACAACTACTCTAATCAAATCCTTAAAACAATAGCTACTCAAGTTGATCACATATCAAACAATCTTACTCAACCAACAAAACAGTCCATATTTAACGATACTATAGCCAAACCTTTTTTCCAAACAAAAGTAATTCCTACTGAAAAAGAAAAACAAATAAGCTTCAATACTAATATTCAATACTAATACTGATTTCCTTCTAACTAAAATCTCTACCAAATTATCAGAAATTGGTACATCATGAAATAAGATTAATTGCGTAAAAACCAATAATGAACAAAATTATGAATCTAATTCTTCAAATAGTTCTGTATCTAATTCAGAATCCGAAGATGAAATCAACCAAATAGAAAATCCTTTTACGGATGAAGATGATAAAATTAATAAAATTTATAACAGGCGAAGAAGATTCAACAATAATAATTATACAAACTCTCGTAATTATTATCGACGGCCTACACCTGTTGATATCGGTTACGAAGAAAGAAATCAATTCAAAAGCACAAAATACGATGGTCAATCAATAGTTGAATGGAACATTGATGGAAAGTCAGAATATGAAATTCTTAATACTTTACAAGAAATGGGCATGGCCCGAGCAGCCTATAAAATTAAAGGACAAAATGAAGAAACGGCCACAACCTTGATTATTCAAGGATTCACTGGACAATTACGAAATTGGTGGGATAAAGCTTTATCTCTCGACTCAAAAATAAACATATTAAATCATACAATACATACCGAAGATGATCAAGGAAATATTAATGAACAGAATGACTCATGTGAATTTCTAATAGTTACTATATCCATGTATTTCATTGGAAATCCAAACGAAGAATTTAACTCTTCCAAAATTATCCTCACAAACTTAAAATGTCCATCCTTGACTGACTATCGTTGGTATAAGGATGTTTTTCTTACTCATGTTCTTCGCCGGGATGATTGTAACATGTCATTCTGGAAGGAACGATTCATAATGGGATTACCGAGACTTTTTGCTGATCGAATAATTCAGAAACTAAAAACCGCAATTGGTGCTGAAGACATTCCTTTCGAGGATATGACTTTCGGCCAATTGTTCGCCTTCATTAAAAAAGAAGGATTATCTTTATGCTCCGAACTCAAACTTCAGGCTAGATATAGATCTGATCGTACGACAACTCGTAAAGAGTTAGGAAGTTTATGTTCAATGTTTGGATTAATGAACATTGAACCCCCTTCTATCCGAAGAAAAAAGAAGCAAAAGTCTTTTCAATCCTATGATCGAACATCCAAATATCGTAATTCCAGATTCCGTAAACATAAACGACCTATTCCTAAAACCAATCCTTTAAAATGTTGGAATTGTAACCAACCTGGTCACACTTCAAACAACTGTAATAAAAAACCAAGAAAAAGTCATAAAAAACCCCCTAGACAAAAAATTAATGAATTAATAGATGATATTCCTAGTGATACGAGTACTTCTACAAAAGATGAGACTGACTCTGAAAAATGAACAACCTTCAAAAGGAATCTGCCACTTATGTGTTATTTCAAAAGATAAAAGAGAAGCAATACTTGATTTAGTTCAACAAATTCCGGATCAAGAAACTCAAAAACAATACCTTAATAAGTTAAAAGACCTAATAATAGATTAATCTATTTCAAAACGTGACCCTGTCAAAGAACATTTCAGTTTAAGCACTCTGTTTGATAAATATCCCCAACAGAGTATTCTCAAACAAATAACTACACAAGATTTACAATCAGAAATCAATATGCTTAAAAAACAAGTTCATCAGCTTCAAAAAGATCTTTTTTCATTAAAAGAAAAAGATCTCGAATTGGAAACAAAATTATTACTCCTTACTTCAAAACAACCTCTACCCGAGGATATGGGTGAAATCCACCTCAATCCCCTTACTCAAGCCTCAACAAACAATTTCATTAACTCTATACAGAAAATTGAATTCCAAAAATGGTATGTCAACATAGATTTGGTTATAAATGATTTCAAAATAACTCTAATTGCCCTTGTTGACTCTGGGGCAGATCATAATGTTCTACGCGAAGGAGTAATACCATCAAAATATTATGAAAAAACAACCGAAAAATTATATACCGCTAATTCAAAACCACTAGACATAAGATACAAACTATCAAATGCTAACATCTATAATAATAGATACTGTTTCAAAAATGTATTCACACTTGTCCGTGACATATCACAAGATATGATTCTCGGCACTCCTTTTCTAACCCAAATTTACCCTTTTCAAGTAAATGATAAGGGCGTGTTTACTAAAATTCATGGTCGACAGATCTTATTTTCTTTCATTACACCTGTTAAGCATAAAGAAATATTATTATTACAAAACTCTTCAATATTTAAACAAATAAATATTATTCATCATAAAAAACAACATATTAATTCCTTAAAAGAAGAACTCCCATACCTGCGTATTGAAGAACAACTGGCTGATCCTCAAATTAAAACAAAAATAACAGAATTAGAACAATTTATAACAACCCAAATATGCAGCGAACTACCAAACGCATTCTGGGAGCGCAAAAGTCATATTGTAACTCTTCCTTACGAAAAAGATTTCAATGAAAGAAATATCCCTACAAAAGCTCGCCCCATCCAAATGAATCAAGAATTCCTACACCACTGCCAAAAAGAAATTCAAGATCTCTTATCCAAAAAACTAATAAGGCCTTCCAAATCACCTTGGAGTTGTTCTGCCTTTTACGTAGTAAAACAAGCAGAACTGGAACGTGGAGTACCACGTCTGGTCATTAATTACAAACCCTTGAACAAGGTTCTTCAATGGATTAGATATCCAATCCCAAATAAAAGAGACTTAATTAATAGACTCACAAAGTATCGCTCTATTAAATACCACAATGATTCAAAAATATATTCAAAAGAATTATAGATACCTACACTTTGGTTTAATCCATATAGCTGTCAAACCTATAGTCCATATCGGAGTTGATACTCCAATTTACTTAGCTTTAAGAGATAAAAGACTTAAAAGATATCAAACATCTCTTTTATCAATGATTCAAACTAATATTTGTAACGGACCAATACGGCTGGCTTCCATTATACACTTCTTTTGAGGTGGGTTGCACGATACTTTTCTTTTGAGTTGTTCTTTTGTCTTCTTTTGGAAGTTGGCTTGTACCAGACACATCTTTTGAGTTGTAATTTTGTCGTATTTTGATAATTAGCTGGTTGCACGCAATTTTTGAAAAGATACTGTCGGCCACAAAATATATGAAGCATAATGAAAAGGATGGCACTCGTTTCATCGGGAAAATTCCTTTTATTGTGGGCTCCTTCGGACAAGTAGGCATGACAGCTCAGCTCAGGCAATTAAAGACGCTAGGGCCAAAGGATATAAATATTAAAATTTTTTTTTCTTTTGAAACTTCCCTTGATTTTAAAAATCAAAGGGATCTTGTGAAGCAGGTCCTCCGTAGGGATTGGACGAGACCGATTCTTCTGATTTTGCAGCTTTTGAAGAACACTGAGACATAAATTCAAAGAGACGATTTTGAAATTCTGGGCCATTTTTGAATTGCTCCTCGAAGGTTTTTTGAGTAGGATCAGCATCGACTTTGGATGTTTGGGCCGTTTGGGTGGTGGTTTGAACAAGATTCTTTTGTTTTTTGGTCTAAGATGAAAATTTGGGCTTTTGTCCTGTGGATAGGAAATGACGGACAACTTGTTCGTTGCATAAGTGGGTATCATATTTTCCCCACCATTTGATCTTTCTCAAAGGCCTTCTGGCACTTTCCCTCCTCTTACTTCAAATTTCAATAGATACAGCCCTCTTCAAAATTTACCTGAACTTCCTTACAAATCTGTTTTAGCCTCCTCTTCAAAACAAGTTCAAACTTCTACTCCAACACCTTCAGATAATGATGATTACAAATATGTTTCAAAGCCCTGGCCCAAAAACCTTGGGTTTTCACCTTATACAGATATTCCTCAAAATGTCAAGAAACAAGACTACTTGCGCAAAAGGTTCCCCCCTACTCAGTACTGGGAATCTACTAACCCAGTAAAACGTCAAAACTTCTATGAACTTATTCTTGTGGACACCAATTCTGTTGAAATCGTCCACCATAAGGATCCCAAAGGTACAATCATTTACTCCAAATTTATTATCAAACAAGTGATCTCTTCGTCCCAGTGGGATGAATCTCATTCACAGCCTATAAATACTTTCAAACTACGTGACTTCTTCGTTCATTTTGAACCTCCTTCTTTCAATTATACTGATTATAAACATGCTTGGTTCAAAACCTTTTATTTTAGGCCTTTCTCTCATTCGTGGTTTTTTACATTCCACTCTGGTTGTGATTAAATTTCCCGGTATGGTTTTATGAGTGGTGGAAACTTATGGGATCAGATTCTTCAATTTTACCTCGAGACGTCAAAAAAGGCCTCGAAGTTTATTCTGAATCCTCGTGCCTACCAAATTTTCAAAAACCACTAAAATTTCATGCTGAATTCAAGGTCCCATGGATTTTCGCCTGGGATTTTGATTTTCAAAAACTTTACCCTGATCCAGTACCTTTTTCATTAGTTAGAATTCATAAAATCAAGTGGTGGCCGTTACCAAACCCATCTCTGTAATGAGCAAGTAGTTCGCCACTTCCTTTCAACTGAACAAAAGCCCAAATTTAACAATGATCAAAAACAAAAGGCTCCTGCCCAGGAGAAACCCAAAGCCCAAACACAATCCAAAGAAGACTTCGACTCAGCTCAAACTTCGTTCTGGAAACAATTCAAAGACGACCTAGAATTTCAAAACCGCCTCTTCGAATTCATGTCTCAGTGTTCCTCCAAATCTGCAAAGTCTGAAGAATCGGTTTCCTCCGACCCTTATGGAGGCCCCGCTTCCCAAGACCCCTTTGATATTTAAATCAAAGATAGTATTATCAAAAAAAAAATTAAGTTCTCTTTATCTTTCATTTGGCCCGAAGTTTCTTGGTGAAACGTGTGCCAAAATTTTACTTTTGTGGCCGACAACATCTTATCAAAAGTCTCTACTCTTCAAAAGCCAACTGCACTCAATATCAATGATCAAAAGACGACAGTCATGACAGCTCAAAAGAAGAGTATGGTACAAGACAACTTGCAAAAGAAGTCAAAATATTCTTGTATCGTGCCAGTCACCTCAAAAGGCGTGTATCATGGAAGCCAGCTGTCTTGGATTCCATGAGAAGTTTTCATTACTCTTTCATTATAAATAGGAGGGTTGTTGTATGTCTTAGACAGAGCGAATTTAGTTTACGAAAACATTCTGAGTTTGTATTCTGCTATCATCTGCTACAACTTTCTGCATTCCAAATTGTAATCTTTCAATATTTAATAAAAAGTTTTATTATCAATCTCTTGAGTTTTATTATCAATCTCTTGTTTTACTGCTTATATTATAAGATCCTGTTTCGTTTTGAATTCCACCCAGATTTTGAATATTTGAATCAAGAAATGCAAGATAAATTCCATAACGAGAAAAGCACTTGGTATGACAAACTCGATAATAATATTAAAGAACATATTCATAACGAATGGATCCAAAAAATGAAAACTTCTCATGGAATCCAAGACAGATGGCTTCCATGATACACGCCTTTTGAGGTGACTGGCACGATACAAGAATATTTTGACTTACAATTTGGAATGCAGAAAGTTGTAGCAAATGATAGCAGAATACAAACTCAGAATGTTTTCGTAAACTAAATTCGCTCTGCCTAATACATACAACAACCCTCCTATTTATAATGAAAGAGTAATGAAAACTTCTCATGGAATCCAAGACAGCTGGCTTCCATGATACACGCCTTTTGAGGTGACTGGCACGATACAAGAATATTTTGACTTCTTTTGCAAGTTGTCTTTTACCATACTCTTCTTTTGAGCTGTCATGACTGTCGTCTTTTGATCATTGATATTGAATGCAGTTGGCTTTTGAAGAGTAGAGACTTTTGATAAGATGCTGTCGGCCACAAAGTAAAAGTTTTGGCACACGTTTCACCGGGAAACTTCGGGCCAAAGGAAAGATATGAAAAGCAGTAAAACAAGAGATTGATAATAAAAACTTTTTATTAAATATTGAAAGCTTACAATTGGAATGCAGAAAGTTGTAGCAGATGATAGCAGAATACAAACTCAGAATATTTTCGTAAACTAAATTCGCTCTGCCTAAGACATACAACAACCCTCCTATTTATAATGAAAGAGTAATGAAAACTTCCCATGGAATCCAAGACAGCTGGCTTCCATGATACACGCCTTTTGAGGTGACTGGCACGATACAAGAATATTTTGACTTACAATTTGGAATGCAGAAAGTTGTAGCAAATGATAGCAGAATACAAACTCAGAATGTTTTCGTAAACTAAATTCGCTCTGCCTAATACATACAACAACCCTCCTATTTATAATGAAAGAGTAATGAAAACTTCTCATGGAATCCAAGACAGCTGGCTTCCATGATACACGCCTTTTGAGGTGACTGGCACGATACAAGAATATTTTGACTTACAATTTGGAATGCAGAAAGTTGTAGCAAATGATAGCAGAATACAAACTCAGAATGTTTTCGTAAACTAAATTCGCTCTGTCTAAGACATACAACAACCCTACTATTTATAATGAAAGAGTAATGAAAACTTCTCATGGAATCCAAGACAGCTGGCTTCCATGATACACGCCTTTTGAGGTGACTGGCACGATACAAGAATATTTTGACTTACAATTTGGAATGCAGAAAGTTGTAGCAGATGATAGCAGAATACAAACTCAGAATGTTTTCGTAAACTAAATTCGCTCTGTCTAAGACATACAACAACCCTCCTATTTATAATGAAAGAGTAATGAAAACTTCTCATGGAATCCAAGACAGCTGGCTTCCATGATACACGCCTTTTGAGGTGACTGGCACGATACAAGAATATTTTGACTTACAATTTGGAATGCAGAAAGTTGTAGCAGATGATAGCAGAATACAAACTCAGAATGTTTTCGTAAACTAAATTCGCTCTGTCTAAGACATACAACAACCCTCCTATTTATAATGAAAGAGTAATGAAAACTTCTCATGGAATCCAAGACAGCTGGCTTCCATGATACACGCCTTTTGAGGTGACTGGCACGATACAAGAATATTTTGACTTACAATTTGGAATGCAGAAAGTTGTAGCAGATGATAGCAGAATACAAACTCAGAATGTTTTCGTAAACTAAATTCGCTCTGTCTAAGACATACAACAACCCTCCTATTTATAATGAAAGAGTAATGAAAACTTCTCATGGAATCCAAGACAGCTGGCTTCCATGATACACGCCTTTTGAGGTGACTGGCACGATACAAGAATATTTTGACTTACAATTTGGAATGCAGAAAGTTGTAGCAGATGATAGCAGAATACAAACTCAGAATGTTTTCGTAAACTAAATTCGCTCTGTCTAAGACATACAACAACCCTCCTATTTATAATGAAAGAGTAATGAAAACTTCTCATGGAATCCAAGACAGCTGGCTTCCATGATACACGCCTTTTGAGGTGACTGGCACGATACAAGAATATTTTGACTTACAATTTGGAATGCAGAAAGTTGTAGCAGATGATAGCAGAATACAAACTCAGAATGTTTTCGTAAACTAAATTCGCTCTGTCTAAGACATACAACAACCCTCCTATTTATAATGAAAGAGTAATGAAAACTTCTCATGGAATCCAAGACAGCTGGCTTCCATGATACACGCCTTTTGAGGTGACTGGCACGATACAAGAATATTTTGACTTACAATTTGGAATGCAGAAAGTTGTAGCAGATGATAGCAGAATACAAACTCAGAATGTTTTCGTAAACTAAATTCGCTCTGTCTAAGACATACAACAACCCTCCTATTTATAATGAAAGAGTAATGAAAACTTCTCATGGAATCCAAGACAGCTGGCTTCCATGATACACGCCTTTTGAGGTGACTGGCACGATACAAGAATATTTTGACTTACAATTTGGAATGCAGAAAGTTGTAGCAGATGATAGCAGAATACAAACTCAGAATGTTTTCGTAAACTAAATTCGCTCTGTCTAAGACATACAACAACCCTCCTATTTATAATGAAAGAGTAATGAAAACTTCTCATGGAATCCAAGACAGCTGGCTTCCATGATACACGCCTTTTGAGGTGACTGGCACGATACAAGAATATTTTGACTTACAATTTGGAATGCAGAAAGTTGTAGCAGATGATAGCAGAATACAAACTCAGAATGTTTTCGTAAACTAAATTCGCTCTGTCTAAGACATACAACAACCCTCCTATTTATAATGAAAGAGTAATGAAAACTTCTCATGGAATCCAAGACAGCTGGCTTCCATGATACACGCCTTTTGAGGTGACTGGCACGATACAAGAATATTTTGACTTACAATTTGGAATGCAGAAAGTTGTAGCAGATGATAGCAGAATACAAACTCAGAATGTTTTCGTAAACTAAATTCGCTCTGTCTAAGACATACAACAACCCTCCTATTTATAATGAAAGAGTAATGAAAACTTCTCATGGAATCCAAGACAGCTGGCTTCCATGATACACGCCTTTTGAGGTGACTGGCACGATACAAGAATATTTTGACTTACAATTTGGAATGCAGAAAGTTGTAGCAGATGATAGCAGAATACAAACTCAGAATGTTTTCGTAAACTAAATTCGCTCTGTCTAAGACATACAACAACCCTCCTATTTATAATGAAAGAGTAATGAAAACTTCTCATGGAATCCAAGACAGCTGGCTTCCATGATACACGCCTTTTGAGGTGACTGGCACGATACAAGAATATTTTGACTTACAATTTGGAATGCAGAAAGTTGTAGCAGATGATAGCAGAATACAAACTCAGAATGTTTTCGTAAACTAAATTGGCTTTATAAGGTGAAAGAAATTCATACAGGTGAGGCTGACCGTTATTATCTCTCGCATCTACTACTGGAATTTCATATACACTCCATTGAAGAACAATCAAGTTCCAGTAGCCAAATCTCGAAGAACATTCCTTTTGTTCTTAACAGATTTCATCTTCGAGATACATCTTCTGGTTTACATTTGTAAACTATTTTGATTGATTCAAAACCAGAAGATTACAGTACTCAATTGTATCAAACTCATTGTATATTTGATAGAGTCTGTAAACGAACTGTCTTTTAAGAAGTTCGTAAAACATTCAAATCTTGTAAATCAGCAGCATAGTCTGCGTGAAGCGTTGTGAGGTGCTAGGAGTTCTCAAGGCTGTTGGCTTTGGGATTGGGTGCTTGTAGACTGTCTACTTGTATCAAAGTCTTCTAGTGGAAACCTTCCGAGGAGGAAGAAGGGGAGACGTAGGATATTGATATCCGAACTTCCAGAAACAAACTCTAGACTCAATCTTTTACTTACGTGCATTTATTTCTGTATTACTGTTCACTGTTGAATCGGTTTCATTCCGCACAATCATTGTTAATCGAGAAAACAGAACTGACTGACAGACACACAAATCTGGTAAAACAGATTTGTGTTTAGCGTGACTTGCTAAAAACAGTTTCAAGTGCTACTGCCAAGGAAATATGGGAGAAGCTCACCCAAATCTGCGAAGGCAATTATAGAAAAGTTTTTGTTGCTGAGGAAGCAACAGAAATTGGGCAGACTCCGATTCAGATTCCACATCAAGCATCTCCTCATCAAGTGATAGCGAGCAAGAAAAAGTAAACTGCTTGATGGCCAACGACTTTATGGAAGATGAGGTATTTGATTTTTCCAATATTGAATTCACACGAGAAGATCTCATCTCTGCACTACACGAGATGGTAGATGAGTACAGGAAACTTTCTCAAACATTCGAGGAAGTCAAAGCTGAAAACAAAAGTTTGAAAAATAGTTCAGGTGAACCAAGTGTCTCTCAACTTGGGGAATCTGACAGTTTGAAAACTGAATTAAGTAAGCTAAAGACTGAGATTGAATCGTTGAGAATGAAGTCTGAAGATCTCACATTCGAAAATGATCAATTAAATTATTTGGTGAGCTCCTGGACAAAATCCTCTGTTTCCCTGAATAAATTAACTGATAGCCAGAAGTCAATAAATGACAAATCTGGATTGGGTTTTAATTTCAGTAAAAGCTGTATTGGGGAAACAAGTACTCAGTCAAATCTGGAAGGTGATAAGTTCAATAAAATGAATTTTGTCAAATCCAGTATGACACATGATATAAATGAATCGATTGAGTACAATGATCAGATTTCTGGGAAGATGAACCACGAAAGTAAGAATGGTTTTGAATATGTTAGACCAGAGAACAAGCCTAGTTGGCTAAGAAACAGAATTGTCAAAGTAAAAGCTGAATTCGAGACATCTGTTCCTAACCAACAAAGGCATGGTTCTGTGAAGGTGAAATCTGGTTGGAAGAAAGCTTATTCCCAACGAAATCTGAATGGTCAAAGTGCGAAATCAAATCATAACAGATTTCACAATGTTTATGCACGCACCCTTGTGGACACACATACTAGGAGAACTGTCAAAGTAATTCAAGTATGGATCCCAAAAGGGTTAATCCAATCTGGACCCAAGTAAAATTGGGTACCAAAATTTGTTTTCTTGACTGCAAAAAAAAAAAAAAAAAAAAGGAAGCAAATCCCATGGGATCTGATCTTCGGTGGAATAGAATTTATCCACCCGAGCAGATCATAGGTAACAATTAATTTGAAAGAAAATATTTCCGTATGCTCTGATAGCTTCTTAAAACCTTTCTATGCGGAAATTTCTGGTGCTTTGTTGTTTTATTGGGCTTATATTATAAAAGACAGGGAGAGTGATAATTTTGGTATTACAGAGCATTGTTCCAAAAGAACGTGCAGTGATATATCTTCAAATGGAAGAGATTCTGTGAATTCCATTATTATCTATTTCTCAGTCTGTAGTAATTTGAGCAATCTTTTTAAGCACCGTTTCAGATTTGACGTTGTTCATATTGCTTTTAGGTGTTTTGTCAAATCTGTTTGCCTTGCATTGCATCTATGCTACAAGTGATCGTAAATGTTTCTGAGCTGAATGTATAAATTTAGGGAGAGTGATAATCTGTTCTTTTGGTTTATTTGTTAACTCCCGCCTGCTTGTTGTAAGCCAAAATTCATAGCATACTGCTTGCATATGGTCTTTTCTCAAAAATTATTTTGTTTTTCAAAATCAAAATTCCTACTGTCATTTTTTTTTGTGGCAGTATAGGGAGAATATCATTTTAAAATTCTTCGGGAAGACCTGTATTCGAACCCTTTTTGATTCCCACAAAAAGGGAGAGAATTGTTATAAAGCAGCTAGTCTGCGTGAAGCGTTGTGAGGTGCTAGGAGTTCTCAAGGCTGTTGGCTTTGGGATCGGGTGCTTGTAGATTGTCTACTTGTATCAAAGTCTTCTAGTGATACCTTCCGAGGAGGAAGAAGGGGAGACGTAGGATTTTGATATCCGAACTTCTAGAAACAAACTCTCGACTCAATCTTTTACTTACGTGCATTTATTTCTGTATTATTGTACACTGTTCTATCGGTTTGATTCCGCACAAACTTGTTAACCGAGAAAACAGAAGTGACCGAGAGCCACACAAATCTGGTAAAACAGATTTGTGTTTAGCGTGACTTGCTAAAACAGATTTGAAGTATTTCGAAAATAATAATTGGAGGAGTTCATTCAACCCCCCCCCCTTCTGAACTCCTATTTGCTTAGTGATCCTATTTCCGGGGACCATCAGATTCAGAATAAACTTCGAGGCCTTTTTTGACGTCTCGGGGTAAAATTGAAGAATCTGATCCCATAAGTTTCCACCACTCATAAAACCATACCGGGAAATTTGAATCACAACCAGAGTGGAAGGTAAAAAACCACGAATGAGAGAAAGGCCTAAAATAAAAGTTTTTGAACCAAGCATGTTTATAATCGGTATAATTGAAAGAAGGAGGTTCAACATGAACGGAGAAGTCACGTAGTTTGAAAGTATTTATAGGCTGTGAATGAGATTCATCCCACTAGGACGAAGAGATCACTTGTTTGATAATACATTTGGAGTAAATGATTGTACCTTTGGGATCCTTATGGTGGACGATTTCAACAGAATTGGTGTCCACAAGAATAAGTTCATAGAAGTTTTGACGTTTTACTGGGTTAGTAGATTCCCAGTACTGAGTAGGGGGAACCTTTTGCGCAAGTAGTCTTGTTTCTTGACATTTTGAGGAATATCTGTATAAGGTGAAAACCCAAGGTTTTCGGGCCAGGGCTTTGAAACATATTTGTAATCATCATTATCTGAAGGTGTTGGAGTAGAAGTTTGAACTTGTTTTGAAGAGGAGGCTAAAACAGATTTGTAAGGAAGTTCAGGTAAATTTTGAAGAGGGCTGTATCTATTGAAATTTGAAGTAAGAGGAGGGAAAGTGCCAGAAGGCCTTTGAGAGGGTGACTTGGAAGGAGTTGTAGGTTGAGATAATTGAATCAACTCTTTGGTAGTAATTTTTGGTAGTTCATAATCTTTGGCAGTTTGAATTTTCTGCTTTGACGGGTCCATCTGCAATTAAATTTTTTGACCTTGTAAAAATTCTCTGGTTAGGAAGTCAGGAAGAGAGTTATCTTCCCTTTTGATAAATTCAATTTCAAAATCAAATACAGAAAGGATGGCTTCCCATCGAGCAAAAATTTGTTTTGAAACAAGATTTTGAACGTCTTTAAAAATGACTTCCTTAGCAGATTTACAATCAAATCTTAAAAGAAAACTTTTGTTAAAAAGATCATCTTGAAACTTTGAAATACAAAGAACAATGGATAAAATTTCTTTTTTGATAGTTGAATAATTTTTTTGAGGTCCGAGCCATAGACCTGAATGAAATCTAACTAACTGTTCTTGGGATTCTAAACGTTGTTTGATTATTCCTCCGTAACTTATGTCAGAGGCATCAGCTTCAACTATCACAAAGGTTATGGGATTGGGTATGCCTAAACACGGTAATGTTTGAACTTTGGACTTGATATTTTTAACTATACTGGTATGGATATCACTCCATGGAGGGGGATTCTTTTGCAGACGTGTATACAAAGGTTGACAGATTTGTCAATATAATTAAGGCATCCTAAAAATCTTTGAAGTTGAATTTTATCTTTGATTTGGTCAGGGAATTTTTCATCAAATTGAATTACCCTATGGATAGGTTTAATAAGACTTTGGTGATATCATGTCCTAGGAAGCGGATTGAAGTCTGGAATAATTTCATTTTCTTTTGAGATAAAACAAGACCATTTTGTTTAATGATTTGGAGAAAAAATCTAACTAACTGTTCTTGGGATTCTAAACGTTGTTTGAGTATACCTCCGTAACCTATGTCAGAGGCATCAATTTCAACTATCATAAAGGCTATGGGATTGGGTATGCCTAAACACGGTAATGTTTGAACTTTGGACTTGATATTTTTAACTATACTGGTATGGATATCACTCCATGGAGGGGGATTCTTTTGCAGACGTGTATACAAAGGTTGACAGATTTGTCGTAGATTAGGAAAAAATTCTGCAATATAATTAAGGCATCCTAAAAATCTTTGAATTTGAATTTATCTTTGATTTGGTCAGGGAATTTTTCAGCAAATTGAATTACCCTATGGATAGGTTTAATAAGACCTTTGGTGATATCATGTCCTAGGAAGCGGATTGAAGTCTGGAATAATTTCATTTTCTTTTGAGATAAAACAAGACCATTTTGTTTAATGATTTGGAGAAAATGTCTTAGATGTTTGAAATGTTGATCTAAATTTTCAGAGAATATCAGAATATCGTCTATGTAAACAATACTGAAAGAGCTGTAAGGATTAAAAATATCATTCATGATCCTTTGGAATTCAGAAGGGACATTTTTGAGACCAAAGGGCATTACGTTCCATAAGGAACTGTGAAAGCTGTTTTATAACGATCAGTTTCAGCAATTTGTATTTGCCAGGAACCAGATTTAAGATCGAATTTTGAGAATAGTTTTTTTTTTTTAAACTTCCTTTGATTTTAGAGATCAAAGGGATCTTGAGAAGCCGGTCCTCCGTAAGGGTCAGAGGAGACCGATTCTTCGGACTTGGCTGATTTTGATGAACATTGGGACATGAATTCAAAGAGACGATTTTGGAATACTTGATCATTTTTGAATTGTTCCCAGAAAGTTTTTTGAGAAGGATCAGTAGTAGATTTAGGAGACTGGGAAGTTTGGGTGTTTTGTTGAACAGGCTTCTTTTGCTTTTTGTCTTCGGGTGTATATTTTGGTAATTGGCCTGTGGCTAGGAAATGTCTTACCACTGGTTCATTGCATAGATGAGTGACATACTTGCCCCACCATTTGATTTTGTGAATCCGGACCAGAGAGAAAGGCACTGGGTCAGGATAGAGTTTTTGGAAATCAAAATCCCAGGCAAAAATCCAGGGAACTTTGAATTGAGCATGGAATTTCAAAGGTTTTTGATAATTTGGTAGGCAGGAATTTTCGGAGAAAATTTCAAGACCTTTCTTAACATCTTTAGGAAGAATAGTTGAATCAGATCCCATGAGTTTCCACCACTCATAGAACCAAGTAAGAAAATTTGTATCGCAACCAGAATGAAAGGTAAAAAACCATGAATGAGAGAAAGGACGGAAATAAAATGTCCTAAACCAAGCAAGTTTGTAATCAAAGTAATTGAAAGTTGCAGGTTGAAAATTGACAGAGAATGGACGAAATTTGAAATTGTTAATGGGTTGTTCAGCGTCATCCCATTGGGTGGAAGAGATGACTTGTTTGATGATGCATTTGGAATAGTGAATATTATGCTTTGGGTCTTTATGGTGGACGATTTCTACGGAATCTGTATCCACTAAGATGAGCTCATAAAATTTTTGATTTTTTGTGGGTTCTGTGGTTTCCCAGAATTGAAAGTTGACAAAACGTCTTCGTAAGTAATCCTGCCTTTTGACCTGTTGGGGTATTTCCATGAATGGAGAAAACCCAAGATTTTCGGGCCAAGGCTTATGAACGTATTTATGATCATCATTTTTATCTTGGGGAGTTTGAGGTGTGGTTTGAATTTGTTTTGAAGACGAGGCCAGAACTGATTTATAAGGCAGTTCAGGAACATTTTGAAGATGACTAAAACGATTAAAATTTTAAGTAAGTGGAGGAAATTGACCAGTAGGTCTTTGAGAAGGCGTTTTGGTAGGTGTTTGAGGAGAACAGAGTGGGACTAATTCTTTTTTGGTTTGAACGGTGGGTAACTCATAATCCTTTGCAGTTTGAATTTTCTGCCTTGGAGGGTCCATCTGCAAGAAAATTTTGTTTTCCTTGTAAAAATTCTCTGGTTAGGAAGTCAGGAAGAGAATTATCTTCCCCTTTGATAAATTCGATTTCAAATCAAAAACAGAAAGTATGGCTTGCCACCGGGCAAAAATTTGTTTTGAAACGAGATTTTGAACATCTTTTAAAATGACTTCCTTTGCAGATTTGCAATCAACACGTAAAAGAAAGCTTTTATTAAAAAGATCATCTTGAAATTTTGAAACACAAAGAACAATTGATAAAATTTCTTTCTTGATTGTTGAATAATTTTTTTGAGGGCCGAGCCAGAGACCTGAATGAAAACTAACTAACTGTTCTTGGGATTCTAATCTCTGTTTGAGGATTCCTCCATATCCTATGTCAGAGGCATCGGTTATCCTATGTCAGAGGCATCGGTTTCAACTATCATGAAAGCTATGGGATTAGGTATGCCTAAACATGGTAATGTTTGAACTTTAGACTTAATATCCTTAACTATACTGGTGTGGATTTCAGTCCATGGAGGGGGAGTTTTTTGAAGGCGGGTGTATAAAGGCTGACATATTTGGCGTAATTTAGGGAAAAATTCGGCTATGTAATTAAGGCATCCTAAAAATCGTTCAAGTTGATTTTTATCTTTAATTTGATCAGGAAATTTATCAGCAAATTGAATAACTCTTTGGATTGGTTTTATTAGACCTTTTGTTATATCATGACCTAAGAACCGGATTGAAGTTTGGAATAATTTCATTTTCTTTTGAGAGAGCACGAGACCATTTTGTTTAATGATTTGAAGAAAATGTCTTAGGTGTTTGAAGTGTTGATCTAAATTTTCTGAAAATATGAGAATATCATCGATATAGACGATACTGAAAGAACTATAAGGATTGAAAATATCATTCATAATCCTTTGGAATTCAGAAGGAGCATTTTTGAGTCCAAAGGGCATTACGTTCCATTCGTAATGACCGAAAGGAACAGTGAAAGATGTTTTGTAACGATCTGCTTCAGCAATTTGAATTTGCCAAAAACCAGATTTGAGATCAAATTTGGAAAATATCTTGGCGGAATGTAATCTATTGATTAAATCTCTTTTATTTGGTATTGGATATCTAATCCATTGGAGGACCTTATTCAGAGGTTTATAATTGATGACCAGACGTGGAACTCCACGTTCTAGTTCTGCTTGTTTTACTACGTAAAAGGCAGAACAGCTCCAAGGTGATTTTGAAGGCCTGATCAGTTTTTTAGATAAGAGATCGTGAATTTCTTTTTGGCAGTGTTGTAGAAATTCTTGATTCATTTGTATTGGTCGAGCTTTTGTGGGGATGTTTCTTTCATTGAAATCCTTTTCATAAGGAAGAGTTACTATATGACTCTTTAGTTCCCAGAAGGCATTTGGAAGTTCACTGCATATTTGATTTGTGATGAAATGTTCTAATTCTGTGATTTTCTTTTTAATATGAGGATCAAGTAACTGTTCGTCAATTTTGAGGTAAGGAAGTTCTTCTTTCAAAGAATTAATATGTTGTTTTTTGTGGTGTATAATATTTATTTGTTTAAATATTGAAGAATGTTGTAATAATAATATTTCTTTTTGTTTAACAGGGGTTATGAAAGGAAATAGGATATGTCGATCATGAATTTTGGTAATCACTCCTTTATCATTTACTTGGAAAGGATATATCTGTGTGAGGAAGGGAGTGCCGAGAATCATATCTTGTGATATGTCACGGACAAGGGTGAAGACATTTTTGAAGCAATAACCATTATTACAGATGTGAGCATTTGATAATTTATACCTTATGTCGAGAGGTTTTGAATTAGCAGTATAAAGTTTTTCGGTTGTTTTTTCATAATATTTTGAGGGAATTACGCCTTCACGTAAGACATTATGATCTGCTCCAGAGTCAAAAAGGGCTATAAGAGTGATTTTGAAATCATTGATAACGAGATCTATGTTGACATACCATTTTTGGAATTCAATTTTTTTTATAGAGTTAATGAAATTACTTGGTGATGTTTGATGAAGGGGATTTAGATTTATTTCATCAATATTTTCTGGTGTAGGTTGGTTTGAGCTAATGAGTAATAATTTTGTTTCTAATTCTAAATCTTTTTCTCTTAATGAAAAAAGATCTTTTTGAAGCTGATTAACTTGTTTTTTAAGCATATTGATTTCTGTTTGTAAATCCTTTGTAGTAATTTGTTTTAGAATACTCTGTTGAGGATACTTGTCGAACAGAGAGCTTAAATTGAAATGTTCTTTGACAGGGTCCCGTTTTGAACTTGTTTCTTCTATTATTAAGTCTTTTAACTTATTAAGATATTGTTTTTGAATTTCTTGATCTGGAATTTGTTGAACTAAATCTAATATAGCTTCTCGTTTATCTTTGGAAATCACACATAAATGACAAATACCTTTTGAAGGCTGTTCAGTCTGATTCGGTTTCGTCTTTTGTTGTAGTACTAGTATCAGTGGGAATATCATCGATTAATTCATTAATTTTTTGTTTGTTATATTTTTAATGAGATTTCTTTGGTTTTTTAGTACAATTATTTGAAGTATGTCCTGGTTGGTTACAATTCAACATTTTAATATACTGACTTTGGGTTAGGTCTTTTATGTTTACGGAATCTCGGATTAGGAAATTTTGATGTTCTATCATATGAGCGAAAAGTTTTTTGTTTCTTATTCCTTCGGATAGAAGGAGGATCAATGTTCATTAATCCAAACATCGAACAGAAACTACCCAACTCTTTACGAGTCGTTGTTCGGTCAGATCTGTATTTGGCTTGAAGTTTGAGTTCAGAACATAAGGATAAACCTTCTTTTTTAATGAAGGCAAACAGTTGACCAAACGTCATGTCTTGGAAAGGAATATATTCACTTCCTACAGCTGTTTTTAATTTATGAATTATTCTTTCCCCGAAGAGACGAGGTAAACCCATTATGAAACGTTCTTTCCAAAAAGACATATTAGAGTCTTCTCGGCGAAGAACTTGAGTTAGGAAGACATCTTTATACCAAGGATAGTCAGATAAAGATGGACATTTAAGATTTGTTAGTATGATTTTTGACGATTAAATTCTTCATTTGGATTTCCGATAAAATACATAGATATAGTAACTATTAAAATTTCACATGAATTATTTGTTCAGTGATAACACCGTTATCATTTTCATTTTGAATTGTATGTATTTAAAACCAAGGATAGTCAGATAAAGATGGACATTTAAGATTTGTTAGTATGATTTTTGACGAATTAAATTCTTCATTTGGATTTCCGATAAAATACATAGATATAGTAACTATTAAAATTTCACATGAATTATTTTGTTCAGTGATAACACCGTTATCATTTTCATTTTGAATTGTATGATTTAATATGTTTAATTTTGCATCTAGGGATAAGGCTTTATCCCACCAATTTCTTAGTTGGCCTGTAAACCCTTGAATAATCAAGAGTGTAGCTGTTTCTTCATCTTGACCTTTGATTTTATAGGCTGCTCTAGCCATACCCATTTCTTGTAAGGTATTGAGGATTTCATATTCTGATTTGCCATCTATATTCCATTAAACTATGGATTGGCCATCGTATTTTGTACTTTTAAATTGGTTTCTTTCTTCGTAACCAATATCAACAGGCGTAGGCCGTCGATAGTAATTACGAGTGGTATTATTATAGTTATTGTTGAATTTTCTTCGTCTATTATATATCTTATTAATTTGATCTTCTTCACCCGTAAAAGGATTTCAAGGATATTGACTTCTTCCTCTGAATCTGAATTAGATGCAGAAATGTTGGAAATCTCAGAATCATCGTTCTGGAAATTATTGGTTTCAACACGATTGATTTTGCTTCCTGATGTCCCAATTTCTGATAACTTTGTTGAGATTTTATGTAGGAGGAAATCAGTATTAGTATTGAAGCTTATTTGTTTGTCTTTAGTAACAGGAAGAGGTTGTGTTTGGAAAAAAGGTTTTGCTGTGGTATCATGAAAAATTGATGGTTTTGCTTGGGGTAGATTGTTTGAGATATGGTCTACTTGATTAGCTATAGTTTTAAGGATTTGATTAGAGTAATTATTTTGTTGAAAAATTTTATTAATATCGTCGACATTGACAGGTTCTTTATCATTGCGGCCTCTTTTAAAAGGATCAGCAATAACATCGCCTTTGGCAGTATGTAACTATAATGACTGAAGGGGTGGATGAATAGCAGTAACAGTTTCATTGTTACTAAGAGTCCATTTTTTATGAAGGGTTGTATTGACTTGAATGACAGATTGATTTTGGAAATCATTGAAGCCTTCGGCAGATAGAAATATTGTTAAAAATGTATAAAATGGAATATTTGATTTTATTGTTTTCATTTTTTGAATCCATTCTTTATTAATATTTTCCTGGATATGTTTATCTAGTTTATTATACCATTTTCTTTTCTCGTTATGAAATACATCTTGCATTTCTTCATTTAAATATTCGAAATCTGGGTTGAAATCTTTTCCAGAGGTGATCATCATGACCATACTGGAGATTGAAGGAGATGTTGGAGGAGAATAATTCTGAGGTGATGAAGGGCCTGATCGAGGCTTTGGAATAGGTGTAACAAAATCATATTTTGAAGTGGATTTAGAAAAAGTTGAAAATGAGTGACGTGATTGAGATCTGCGTAAAACTGGAGTAGGAGTAGATTGTTTAGATGAATTAAATTTAATTGTAATTTTGCCATCTTCTTCTTCAATTATTTAAGAAATATCTCTACGTTCTATATTTCTTGGTATTTGAGGAGTATTAATTATGAATTGTTGTGGAATGGTTATTTCATTCCATTTTAATATTTTTGGTGTGAAGACCGTAGGTCTTTCAGCATCTATTTGGAACAGAACGGTTTCTTCTTTCGAAGAAGGTAGCCTGTTATATTTGGGATTTAGTTGAGAAGACAGAAGTCTGAAGTAGACTCTGTAAAATATTGCAAAGTTTTTGCATGGATGAAATTCATCTCCCTGGATATGAACATCTAGAATCAAAGAGTCTAGAATCATAGTGTCTACCCTGATGTGAGAAAGATGTACCATGCTTTGAGGTCACACTATTGGTGGGAAGGTATGAAGAATGATGTCGCGGAATTTGTGGCTCGATGTCTAAATTGCCAGAAGGTCAAGGCTGAGAGGATGAGACCTGGTAGTATGTTGCAGAGTTTATAGGTATACAAAGGGAATTGGGAGCATATATCCATGGATTTCGTGACTCATTTGCCTCGTTCCAACAGAAGATACGATGCGGTATGGGTTGTGATAGATCGCCTGCTAAGTCAGCCCACTTCATTACCTACGATATGACATGCTCTATGAAGAAAATGGCGAGATTGTACATCGATTTCGTGTTAATATTGCATGGTGTACTGGTGTCAATAGTTTATGATCGGGATCCAAGATTTACTTCCCGATTTTGGAAGATCTTGCAAGCAGCTTTATGTTCTAGATTGGATATGAGTAAATCATATCACCCTCAGACCGATGGCCAATCAAAGAGGACCATTCAAACCTTAGAAGATATGTTAAGAGCTGTAGTGATGGATTTCAATGGAAGTTGGAAGGATTCCTTGTCCTTGGTGGAGTTTTCATATAACAACAGCTACCAAGTGACTATTGGTACGGCACCATTTGAGGCGTTGTATGGTAGAAAGTGCAGATCATCGATTTGTTGTGACGAAGTTGGGTAAAGGCAGTTATCTTCGCCTGAGTTTGTTCAGCATATGAGAGATCAAGTCGATCTAATCCGCAAAAGGATGAAAGACGCTCAAGATCTCCAAGACAACTATGCGAATAGAAGGCGTAGACCTTTAGAATTTTAGGTGGGTGATCAAGTTTTCTTAAATATTTCTCCTTTCAGAAGTGTTATGAGATTTGGACTCAAGGGGAAGTTATCACCAGGTTATATCAGACCTTATGAAGTTGTTGAGCAGATCAGCCCGCTACTCATCATTTACTATTATCACCCGAGCTATCCTCGATGCATGACGTGTTTCATGCGTCCATGTTGAAGAAGTATGAGCGGATCCTTCTCATATGATGTGTGTCAGGCCCGGTGCACAAATCAGATATTAACCACACAATTAACAACGACGGAAGCATTTAAAAGTGGCTAAAATTTTTCGCTTTGACCTGACATAGAAAACTCAATTTAAAAATACATTGATACTCAAAATATTGGTTTTACAACAACCCAAAAGCTGAACATTAACAGCTGCATAACACAAATACAAGCATCGAGTGTCTCCCAAACAACAAAACTAATAATCAGCAATAAAACATTACATCACTACGGGACATTCCCTAGTGACGACTCTATTACATAATCATACAATATATATAACTGGGACATCTATCCACCTCCTGGGGCACCACCAGCTGAGTCATCTCCACGACCAGCTGAGAAACCATGGTAACCTGAACACACATAAACAGACAAAACCACCAGCCCCAGAGGGACACGGGGTCAAACTTCAGTACGGAGAGCAATACAAACAGCAAGAGATAGCAACAGATATAAATGCACGTACTTATGCATGATTCAGCAAGATGCAAGGCTACAAACGAATCAAGAAGCCAACGGAGCTCAAGGACCAGCTCAACAGCTGTCAACAGATCAACAGAATGGTAGTGGCCACAAAGCATGTGAGAGCGTGGTAGCTATCCACTCGTGTCAACACACGATACCAGAACATAACCAGATCACTCAACCTGTTGTTGCCAAAGCTCATGAGAGCGTGGTAGCTATCTACTCGTCTTATAGCGGGTAACAGATAACCCAGCAGGAAGATGGGGAGCACGGTATTGCCGCTCGTCCTCAACAACAGCTCCTGGTACATACGGGTTAGCACAACAACAACAACAACAACGGCTAACAGATATGAGCTCAACATGGGAAAATGCGGGTATGCCAATGCAACAGCTTACAATAATCAGAACAGAGACAAGCAGTAAGCAACAACAATACAACAGCACATAATACATGCAATACCAGCAAGCATACACCTATATCCATGCCAAATCCCAAAGCTGTAAACAAGCTCAAATCCGTACCTTCAGTTTCTGAGCTATAATTAACACAACAAAGTCCCGAGTAACTCAAATCTGCCACCTTCTTGGCCAAACAACAACAACCAGCTCAGGGACTCTACGCACGGAAACATAAACTTTGAGCCACCAGCTCCACCCAGTTCTAATCTACCTTTCTAGCACAACAACTAGCTCTAAACGAAGCGCAAGGTAGAATCTAGTACTTACTCGAAGCACTACCTAAACAGAAGAATCAAATCTGCCAGTAAACGAACAACGACGCACTGCAGCTCCTTCGCAATCTTCTTCCAGCTTAACCCAAGCCTTCGAAAGTGGTAGTAATGGAATCATCTCAACAAGGGGAACTCAACGCTACCAATCTTGCTCCAATCGGAGTCTTCTATCGCTAGCAATCGAAGAAGATAAGGTTCGGTGAACATTAACTAGGGTATCACGACATAGTAAACTCACAGGAAAATATTCTAAGTGTCGGGGAAAGATATCGCGTACGAATGGCCAAAGTCCTCTGTTAAAAACAACTTAAGTCTCCCCAAATCTGATGAACACTATCCACCGACAACACAGGACTTCACAGCTGTCATCAACTCAGATCGGAGTAGGGCTGTAAATGAATCGAACATGTTCGTGAACTTTTCGAACCGATTCGAGTAGATATTCGATTCGAATTCGAATTTTTCGAACTCTAGCCTAACTCGAACCATTTTACGAATCGAACTCGAGCCAGAATCTGAGGTGATGAAGGGCCTGATCGAGGCTTTGGAATAGGTGTAACAAAATCATATTTTGAAGTGGATTTAGAAAAAGTTGAAAATGAGTGACGTGATTGAGATCTGCGTAAAACTGGAGTAGGAGTAGATTGCTTAGATGAATTAAATTTAATTATAATTTTGCCATATTCTTCTTCAATTATTTGAGAAATATCTCTACGTTCTATATTTCTTGGTATTTGAGGAGTATTAATTATGAATTGTTGTGGAATGGTTATTTCATTCCATTTTAATCTTTTTGGGGTGAAGACCGTAGGTCTTTCAGCATCTATTTGTAACAAAACTGTTTCTTCTTTCGAAGAAGGTAGTCTGTTGTACTTGGGGTTTAGTTGAGAAGACAGAAGTCTGAAGTAGACTCTGTAAATTATTGCAAAGTTTTTACAGGGATGAAATTCATCTCCCTGGATATGAACATCTAAAATTAAAGAGTCTGAAGTTTTTTTTTTTTTTTTGAAAGTCTTTGATTTAAATATCAAAGGGGTCTTGGGAAGCGGGGCCTCCATAAGGGTCGGAGGAAACCGATTCTTCAGACTTAGCAGATTTGGAAGAACATTGAGACATGAATTCGAAGAGGCGGTTTTGAAATTCTGGGTCGTCTTTGAATTATTTCCAGAAAGAATTTTGAGCTGAGTCGAAGTCTTCTTTGGATGGTGTTTGGGCTTTGGGCTTCGCAGGGGCAGGAGTCTTTTGTTTTTGATCAGAAGAATATTTGGGCTTTTGACCAGTGGAGAGGAAATGGCGAACCACTTGCTCATTACAGAGGTGGGTTTGATAACGGCCCCACCATTTGATTTTATGGATTCGAACTAATGAAAAAGGGACAGGATCAGGGTAAAGTTTTTGGAAATCAAAATCCCAAGCAAAATCCATGGGACCTTAAATTCTGCATGATTAGTGGCTTTTGAAAATTTGGTAAGAATGAGGATTCAGAATAGACTTCGAGGCCTTTTTTGACGTCCCGGGGCAAAATTGAAGAGTCTGATCCCATGAGTTTCCACCACTCATAGAACCATATTGGGAAATTTGAATCACAGCCAGAGTGGAAGGTAAAAAACCACGAATGAGAGAAAGGTCTGAAATAAAATGTTTTGAACCAAGCATGTTTGTAATCGGTATAATTGAAAGAAGGAGGTTCAAAATGAACAGATAAGTCACGTAGTTTGAAGGTGTTTATAGGCTGGGAATGAGATTCATCCCAATGGGACGAAGTGATCACTTGTTTGATGATACATTTGGAGTAAATGATTGTACCTTTGGGATCCTTATGGTGAACAATTTCAACAGAATTGGTGTCCACAAGAATTAGTTCATAAAACTTTTGACGTTTTACTGGGTCTGTAGACTCCCAGTATTGAGTAGGGGGGAATCTTTTGCGCAAGTAGTCTTGCTTCTTGACATTTTGAGGAAAATCTGTATAAGGGGAAAACCAAAGGTTTTCGGGCCAGGGTTTTGAAACATATTTGTAATCATCATTATCAATAGGTGTTGGAGAAGAGGTTTGAATTTGTTTGGAAGAGGAGGCTAAAACAGATTTGTAAGGTAATTCAGGTAAATTTTGGAGAGGGCTAAATTTATTGAAATTTGAAGTAAGAGGAGGAAAAGGGCCAGAAGGCCTTTGAGAGGGTGTTTTGGTAGGAGTGGTTGGTTGAGATAATTGAACCAACTCTATTGAAGTAATTTTTGGGAGTTCATAGTCTTTAGCAGTTTGAATTTTCGGCTTTGACGGGTCCATCTGCAATAAAATGTTTTTGTCCTTGTAAAAATTCTCTGGTTAGGAAGTCAGGAAGAGAATTGAGCCAGAGACCTGAATGAAATCTCACTAATTGTTCGTGGGATTCTAATCTCTGTTTGAGAATACCTCCATATCCTATGTCAGAGGCATTGGTTTCAACAATCATGAAAGCTATGGGGTTAGGTATGCCTAAACATGGTAATGTTTGAACTTTAGACTTAATATTCTTGACTATACTTGTGTGGATGTCAGTCCATGGTGAGGGAGTCTTTTGAAGACGGGTGTATAAAGGCTGACAAATTTGACGTAAGTTGGGAAAAAACTCCGCTATGTAATTAAGACATCCTAGAAATCTTTGTAGTTGATGTTTGTCTTTAATTTGATCAGGGAATTTATCAGCAAATTGAATAACTCTTTGGATTGGTTTAATTAGACCTTTTGTTATATCATGACCTAAGAATCGTATTGAAGTTTGGAATAATTTCATTTTCTTTTGAGAGAGCACGAGGCCATTTTGTTTAATGATTTGGAGAAAATGACGTAGATGTTTGAAGTGTAGGTCTAAATTATCTGAGAATATAAGAATATCATCTATGTAAACGATACTGAAAGAGCTATAAGGATTAAAAATGTCATTCATAATCCTTTGAAATTCAGAAGGAGCATTTTTGAGTCCAAAGGCATTACGTTCCATTCGTAATGGCCAAAAGGAACTGTGAAAGCTGTTTTGTAACGATCTGCTTCAGCAATTTGAATTTGCCAAAAACCAGATTTGAGATCAAATTTGGAGAAAATTTGGTGGAATGTAACCTATTGATTAAATCTCTTTTATTTGGGATTGGATATCTGATCCATTGAAGAACCTTGTTTAACGGTTTGTAATTTATGACTAGACGTGGAACTCCACGTTCTAGTTCTGCTTATTTCACAACATAAAAGGCAGAACAACTCCAAGGAGATTTTGAAGGTCTTATTAGTTTTTTAGATAAGAGATCCTGAATTTCTTTTTGGCAGTAGTGTAGAAATTCTTGATTCATTTGTATTGGTCGAGCTTTTGTGGGGATGTTTCTTTCATTAAAATCCTTTTCATAAGGAAGAGTGACTATATGACTTTTGCGTTCCCAGAAGGCATTTGGAAGTTCGCTGCATATTTGATTTGTGATAAAATGTTCTAATTCTGTGATTTTCGTTTTGATATGTGAATCAAGTAACTGTTCTTCAATTTTGAGGTAAGGAAGTTCTTCCTTCAAAGAATTAATATGTTGCTTTTTGTGGTGGATGATATTTATTTGTTTAAATATTGAAGAATGTTGCAATAATAATATTTCTTTTTGTTTGACAGGGGTGATGAGAGGGAAAAGAATATGTCGACCATGAATTTTGGTGAACACACCTTTATCATTAACCTGGAAAGGATATATTTGTGTGAGGAAGAGAGTGCCGAGAATCATATCTTGGGATATGTCACGGACAAGAGTGAATACATTTCTGAAGCAGTAACCATTATTACAAATGTGTGCATTGGATAATTTATATCGTATGTCAAGGGGCTTGGAATTAGCAGTATACAGTTTTTCGGTCGTCTTTTCATAGTATTTGGAAGGTATCACGCCTTCGCGTAAAACATTATGATCTGCCCCAGAGTCAACAAGGGCAATAAGAGTGATTTTGAAATCATTTATTACTAAATCAATATTGACATACCATTTTTGAAATTCAATTTTCTGTATAGAGTTGATAAAATTACTGGGTGATGTTTGATTTAGGGGATTGATATTAATTTCATCAATATTTTCTGGTATACTTTGTTGTGAACAAATAAGTAATAATTTTGTTTCTAATTCCAAATCTTTTTCTCTTAAGGAAAAAAGATCTTTTTGAAGCTGATTAACTTGTTTTTTAAGTATATTGATTTCTGTTTGTAAATATTTTGTAGTAATTTGTTTCAGAATACTCTGTTGAGGATACTTGTCGAACAGAATTAATTCTATTTAATTTTTTGTTTGTTATATTTTTTATGTAGATTTCTTTGGTTTTCTAGTACAATTATTTGAAGTATGTCCTGGTTGGTTACAATTCCAACATTTTAATGTATTTGGTTTTGTACTAGGCCTTTTATGTTTACGGAATCTTGGATTAGTAAATTTTGATGTTCTATTATATGATCTAAAAGTTTTTTGTTTCTTCTTCCTTCTGATAGAAGGAGGATCTATGTTCATTAAGCCGAACATCGAACAGAAACTGCCCAACTCTTTACGAGTCGTTGTTCGGTCAGATCTATATTTGGCTTGAAGTTTGAGTTCAGAACATAAGGATAAACCTTCTTTTTTAATGAAGGCAAATAGTTGACCAAACGTCATGTCTCCGAAAGGAATATCTTCACTTCCTACGGCTGTTTTTAATTTATGAATTATTCTTTCCCCGAAGAGACGAGGTAAACCCATGATGAAACGTTATTTCCAAAAAGACATATTAGAGTCTTCGCGGCGAAGAACTTGAGTTAGGAAAACATCTTTATACCAACGATAGTCGGATAAAGAAGGGCATTTAAGATTTGTAAGGATGATTTTTGAAGAATTAAATTCTTCGCTTCGATTACCGATAAAATACATGGAGATAGTAACGATTAAAATTTCGCATGAATTATTTTGTTCAGTGATAATACCATTATCATCCTCATTTTGAATTGTATGATTCAGTATATTTAATTTTGCTTCTAGGGATAAAGCTTTATCCCACCAATTTCTTAGTTGGCCGGTAAATCCTTGAATAATCAAGAGTGTTGCTGTTTCTTCATCTTGGCCTTTGATTTTATAGGCTGCTCTAGCCATGCCCATTTCTTGTAAGGTATTGAGGATTTCGTATTCGGATTTGCCATCTATATTCCATTCAACTATGGATTGGCCATCATA
>KQ991652.1:201606-232317 GCA_001598015.1 Dorcoceras hygrometricum
TTTTCGTAAACTAAATTCGCTCTGCCTAAGACATACAACAACCCTCCTATTTATAATGAAAGAGTAATGAAAACTTCTCATGGAATCCAAGACAGCTGGCTTCCATGATACACGCCTTTTGAGGTGACTGGCACGATACAAGAATATTTTGACTTACAATTTGGAATGCAGAAAGTTGTAGCAAATGATAGCAGAATACAAACTCAGAATGTTTTCGTAAACTAAATTCGCTCTGCCTAATACATACAACAACCCTCCTATTTATAATGAAAGAGTAATGAAAACTTCTCATGGAATCCAAGACAGCTGGCTTCCATGATACACGCCTTTTGAGGTGACTGGCACGATACAAGAATATTTTGACTTACAATTTGGAATGCAGAAAGTTGTAGCAAATGATAGCAGAATACAAACTCAGAATGTTTTCGTAAACTAAATTCGCTCTGCCTAATACATACAACAACCCTCCTATTTATAATGAAAGAGTAATGAAAACTTCTCATGGAATCCAAGACAGCTGGCTTCCATGATACACGCCTTTTGAGGTGACTGGCACGATACAAGAATATTTTGACTTACAATTTGGAATGCAGAAAGTTGTAGCAGATGATAGCAGAATACAAACTCAGAATATTTTCGTAAACTAAATTCGCTCTGCCTAAGACATACAACAACCCTCCTATTTATAATGAAAGAGTAATGAAAACTTCTCATGGAATCCAAGACAGCTGGCTTCCATGATACACGCCTTTTGAGGTGACTGGCACGATACAAGAATATTTTGACTTCTTTTGCAAGTTGTCTTGTACCATACTCTTCTTTTGAGCTGTCAACTCTGTCGTCTTTTGATCATTGATATTGAATGCAGTTGGCTTTTGAAGAGTAGAGACTTTTGATAAGATGCTGTCGGCCACAAAAGTAAAAGTTTGGCACACGTTTCACCGAGAAACTTCGGGCCAAATGAAAGACAAAGAGAAATTAATTTTTTTTTTTAAATACTATCTTTGATTTAAATATCAAAGGGGTCTTGGGAAGAGGGGCCTCCATAAGGGTCTGAGGAAACCGATTCTTCAGACTTTGCAGATTTGGAGGAACACTAAGACATGAATTCGAAGAGGCGATTTTGAAATTCTAGGTCGTCTTTGAATTGTTTCCAGAACGAAGTTTGAGCTGAGTCGAAGTCTTCTTTGGATGGTGTTTGGGCTTTGGGTTTCTCATGGGCAAGAGCCTTTTGTTTTTTATCATTGTTAAATTTGGGCTTTTGTTCGGTTGAAAGGAAGTGGCGAACTACTTGCTCATTACAGAGATGGGTTTGGTAACGGCCCCACCATTTGATTTTATGAATTCTAACTAATGAAAAAGGTACTGGATCAGGGTAAAGTTTTTGAAAATCAAAATCCCAGGCGAAAATCCATGGGTCCTTGAATTCAGCAGAAATTTTAGTGGTTTTTGAAAATTTGGTAGGCATGAGGATTCAGAATAAACTTCGAGGCCTTTTTTGACGTCTCGGGGTAAAATTGAAGAATCTGATCCCATAAGTTTCCACCACTCATAAAACCATATCGGGAAATTTGAATCACAACCAGAGTGGAATCAGATCTATATCTAGCCTGAGTTTGAGTTCGGAGCATAAAGATAATCCTTATTTTTTAATGAAGGCGAACAATTGGCCGAAAGTCATATCCTCGAAAGGAATGTCTTCAGCACCAATTGCGGTTTTTAGTTTCTGAATTATTCGATCAGAAAAAAGTCTCGGTAATCCCATTACGAATCGTTCCTTCCAGAATGACATGTTACAATCATCCCGGCGAAGAACATGAGTAAGAAAAACATCCTTATACCAACGATAGTCAGTCAAGGATGGACATTTTAAGTTTGTGAGGATAATTTGGAAGAGTTAAATTCTTCGTTTGGATTTCCAATGAAATACATGGATATAGTAACTATTAGAAATTCACATGAGTCATTCTGTTCATTAATATTTCCTTGATCATCTTCGGTATGTATTGTATGATTTAATATGTTTATTTTTGAGTCGAGAGATAAAGCTTTATCCCACCAATTTCGTAATTGTCCAGTGAATCCTTGAATAATCAAGGTTGTGGCCGTTTCTTCATTTTGTCCTTTAATTTTATAGGCTGCTCGGGCCATGCCCATTTCTTGTAAAGTATTAAGAATTTCATATTCTGACTTTCCATCAATGTTCCATTCAACTATTGATTGACCATCGTATTTTGTGCTTTTGAATTGATTTCTTTCTTCGTAACCGATATCAACAGGTGTAGGCCGTCGATAATAATTACGAGAGTTTGTATAATTATTATTGTTGAATCTTCTTCGCCTGTTATAAATTTTATTAATTTTATCATCTTCATCCGTAAAAGGATTTTCTTTGTCACTGCGTCCTCTTTTAAAAGGATCAGCTATGACGTCACCTTTGATAGTATGCAATTGTAATGTTTGAAGACGGGGACGAACAGCAGTAACAATTTTATTGCTACTAAGTGTCCATTTTTTATGTAGAGTTGTATAGACTTGTATGACAGACCTATTTTAGAAATCATTAAAACCTTCAGCAGATAGAAATATTGTTAAAAATGTATAAAATGGAATATTTGATTTTATTGTTTTCATTTTTTGGATCCATTCGTTATGAATATGTTCTTTAATATTATTATCGAGTTTGTCATACCAAGTGCGTTTCTCATTATGGAATTTATCTTGCATTTCTTGATTCAAATATTCAAAATATGGGTTGAATTCTTTTCCAGATGTGAGCATCATAACCATACTGGAAATTGAAGGAGATGTTGGAGGAGAATAGTTTTGAGGTGAAGAAGGTCCTGATCTTGGTTTCGGGATAGGGGTTACAAAATCATATTTGGATGTAGTTTTTGAAAAAGTTGAGAATTAATGGCGAGATTGGGATCTTCGTAAAACTGGAGCGGATTGTATGGGTGAATTAAATTTTATTATGATTTTACCATCTTCTTCTTCAACTATTTGAGAAATATCTCGTCGTTCTATGTTCCGAGGTATTTGAGGAGTGTTAATAATGAACTGTTGTGGAATTGTTATTTCAGTCCATTTTAATCTTTTTGGTGTGAAGACCGTAGGTCTTTCAGCATCTATTTGTAACAAAACTGTTTCTTCTTTTGAAGAAGGCAGTCTTTATACACCCGTCTTCAAAAGACTCCCCCGCCATGGACTAACATCCACACAAGTATAGTCAAGAATATTAAGTCTAAAGTTCAAACATTACCATGTTTAGGCATACCTAACCCCATAGCTTTCATGATCGATTACGAATCGTTCCTTCCAGAATGACATGTTACAATCATCCCGGCGAAGAACATGAGTAAGAAAAACATCCTTATACCAACGATAGTCAGTCAAGGATGGACATTTTAAGTTTGTGAGGATAATTTTGGAAGAGTTAAATTCTTCGTTTGGATTTCCAATGAAATACATGGATATAGTAACTATTAGAAATTCACATGAGTCATTCTGTTCATTAATATTTCCTTGATCATCTTCGGTATGTATTGTATGATTTAATATGTTTATTTTTGAGTCGAGAGATAAAGCTTTATCCCACCAATTTCGTAATTGTCCAGTGAATCCTTGAATAATCAAGGTTGTGGCCGTTTCTTCATTTTGTCCTTTAATTTTATAGGCTGCTCGGGCCATGCCCATTTCTTGTAAAGTATTAAGAATTTCATATTCTGACTTTCCATCAATGTTCCATTCAACTATTGATTGACCATCGTATTTTGTGCTTTTGAATTGATTTCTTTCTTCGTAACCGATATCAACAGGTGTAGGCCGTCGATAATAATTACGAGAGTTTGTATAATTATTATTGTTGAATCTTCTTCGCCTGTTATAAATTTTATTAATTTTATCATCTTCATCCGTAAAAGGATTTTCGATTTGGTTGATTTCTCCTTCGGATTCTGAATTAGAGACTGAACTATTTGAAGAATTAGTTTCATAATTTTGTTCATTACTTGTTTCTACACAATTAATCTTATTTCCTGATGTACCAATTTCTGATAATTTGGTAGAGATTTTAGTTAGAAGGAAATCAGTATTAGTATTGAAGCTTATTTAGTTTTCTTTTTCAGTAGGAATTACTTTTGTTTGGAAAAAAGGTTTGGCTATAGTATCGTTAAATATGGACTGTTTTGTTGGTTGAGTAAGATTGTTTGATATGTGATCAACTTGAGTAGCTATTGTTTTAAGGATTTGATTAGAGTAGTTGCTTTGTTGAAAAATTTTATTAATATCGTCAGTGTTGACAGGTTCTTTGTCATTGCGTCCTCTTTTTAAAAGGATCAGCTATGACTTCACCTTTGGCAGTATGTAATTGTAAGGTTTGGAGTGGAGGATGAACAGCAGTAACAATTTCATTTCTACTAAGTGTCCATTTTTTATGTAGAGTTGTATTGACTTGTATGACAGACCTATTTTGGAAATCATTAAAACCTTCAGCAGATAGAAATATTGTTAAAAATGTATAAAATGGAATATTTGATTTTATTGTTTTCATTTTTTGGATCCATTCGTTATGAATATGTTCTTTAATATTATTATCGAGTTTGTCATACCAAGTGCGTTTCTCATTATGGAATTTATCTTGCATTTCTTGATTCAAATATTCAAAATATGGGTTGAATTCTTTTCCAGATGTGAGCATCATAACCATACTGGAAATTGAAGGAGATGTTGGAGGAGAATAGTTTTGAGGTGAAGAAGGTCCTGATCTTGGTTTCGGGATAGGGGTTACAAAATCATATTTGGATGTAGTTTTTGAAAAAGTTGAGAATGAATGGCGAGATTGGGATCTTCGTAAAACTGGAGCGGATTGTATGGGTGAATTAAATTTTATTATGATTTTACCATCTTCTTCTTCAACTATTTGAGAAATATCTCGTCGTTCTATGTTCCGAGGTATTTGAGGAGTGTTAATAATGAACTGTTGTGGAATTGTTATTTCAGTCCATTTTAATCTTTTTGGTGTGAAGACCGTAGGTCTTTCAGCATCTATTTGTAACAAAACTGTTTCTTCTTTTGAAGAAGGCAGTCTGTTGTATTTGGGGTTTAGTTGAGAAGACAGAAGTCTAAAGTAGACTCTGTAAATTATTGCAAAGTTTTTACAGGGATGAAATTCATCTCCCTGTATATGAACATCTAGTATTAAAGAATCTAAAATCATTGGATCTGTAAGATCCACAGAGAAATTAGGAGAACAATTGAAGTATATTGGTTCGTTACAATATTAGTTTGTATCATTGATAAAAGAGATATTTGGTATCTTTTAAGTCTTTTATCTCTTAAAGCTAAGTAAATTGGAGTGTCAACTCCGATATGGACTAAAGTTTTGACAGCTATTTGGATTAAACCAAAGTGTAGGTATCTATAATTCTTTTGAATATATTTGTATCGTTGTGTTATTTAAGAGAGCGATACTTTGTGAGTCTTCTTGAAACTCCCAAAGATTTCTTCAAAAGAGTTAGTTCAATTATCTCAACCAACCACTCCTACCAAAACACCCTCTCAAAGGCCTTCAGGCCCTTTTCCTCCACTTACTTCAAATTTCAATAAATTTAGCCCTCTCCAAAATTTACCTGAATTACCTTACAAATCTGTTTTAGCCTCCTCTTCCAAACAAATTCAAACCTCTTCTCCAACACCTATTGATAATGATGATTACAAATATGTTTCAAAACCCTGGCCCGAAAACCTTGGGTTTTCTCCTTATACATATTTTCCTCAAAATGTCAAGAAGCAAGACTACTTGCGCAAAAGATTTCCCCCCACTCAATACTGGGAGTCTACAGACCCAGTAAAACGTCAAAAGTTCTATGAACTTATCCTTGTGGACACTACTTCTGTTGGAATTTTTCACCATAAGGATCCCAAAGGTACAATTATTTACTCCAAATGTATCATCAAACAAGTAATCACTTCGTCCCATTGGGATGAATCTCATTCCCAGCCTATAAACACTTTCAAACTACGTGAATGTTTTCGTAAATTAAATTCGCTCTGCCTAAGACATACAACAACCCTCCTATTTATAATGAAAGAGTAATGAAAACTTCTCATGGAATCCAAGACAGCTGGCTTCCATGATACACGCCTTTTGAGGTGACTGGCACGATACAAGAATATTTTGACTTCTTTTGCAAGTTGTCTTGTACCATACTCTTCTTTTGAGCTGTCAACTCTGTCGTCATTTGATCATTGATATTGAGTGCAGTTGGCTTTTGAAGAGTAGAGACTTTTGATAAGATGTTGTCGGCCATAAAAGTAAAAGTTTGGCACACGTTTCACCGAGAAACTTCGGGCCAAATGAAAGATAAAGAGAAATTATTTATTTTTTTTTGAAAATACTATCTTTGATTTAAATATCAAAGGGGTCTTGGGAAGCGGGGCCTCCATAAGGGTCGGAGGAAACCGATTCTTCAGACTTTGCAGATTTGGAGGAACACTGAGACATGAATTCGAAGAGGCGATTTTGAAATTCTGGGTCGTCTTTGAATTGTTTCCAGAACGAAGTTTGAGCTGAGTCGAAGTCTTCTTTGGATGGTGTTTGGGCTTTGGGTTTCTCATGGGCAGGAGCCTTTTGTTTTTTATCATTGTTAAAATTGGGCTTTTGTCCGGTTGAAAGGAAGTGGCGAACTACTTGCTCATTACAGAGATGGGTTTGGTAACGGCCCCACCACTTGATTTTATGAATTCTAACTAATGAAAAGGTACTGGATCAGGGTAAATTTTTTGAAAATCAAAATCCCAGGCGAAAATCCATGGGACCTTGAATTCAGCATGAAATTTTAGTGGTTTTTGAAAATTTGGTAGGCACGAGGATTCAGAATAAACTTCGAGGCCTTTTTTGACGTCTCGGGGTAAATTGAAGAATCTGATCCCATAAGTTTCCACCACTCATAAAACCATACCGGGAAATTTGAATCACAACCAGAGTGGAAGGTAAAAAACCACGAATGAGAGAAAGGCCTAAAATAAAAGGTTTTGAACCAAGCATGTTTATAATCGGTATAATTGAAAGAAGGAGGTTCTACATGAACGGAGAAGTCACGTAGTTTGATGAAAACCCAAGGTTTTCGGGCCAGGGCTTTGAAACATATTTGTAATCATCATTATCTGAAGGTGTTGGAGTAGAAGTTTGAACTTGTTTTGAAGAGGAGGCTAAAACAGATTTGTAAGGAAGTTCAGGTAAATTTTGAAGAGGGCTGTATCTATTGAAATTTGAAGTAAGAGGAGGGAAAGGGCCAGAAGGCCTTTGAGAGGGTGTCTTGGAAGGAGTTGTAGGTTGAGATAATTGAATCAACTCTTTGGTAGTAATTTTTGGTAGTTCATAATCTTTGGCAGTTTGAATTTTCTGCTTTGACGGGTCCATTTGCAATTAAATTTTTTGACCTTGTAAAAATTCTCTGGTTAGGAAGTCAGGAAGAGAGTTATCTTCCCCTTTGATAAATTCAATTTCAAAATCAAATACAGAAAGGATGGCTTGCCATCGAGCAAAAATTTGTTTTGAAACAAGATTTTGAACGTCTTTAAAAATGACTTCCTTAGCAGATTTACAATCAACTCTTAAAAGAAAACTTTTGTTAAAAAGATCATCTTGAAACTTTGAAATACAAAGAACAATGGATAAAATTTCTTTTTTGATAGTTGAATAATTTTTTTGAGGTCCGAGCCAGAGACCTGAATGAAATCTAACTAACTGTTCTTGGGATTCTAAACGTTGTTTGAGTATACCTCCGTAACCTATGTCAGAGGCATCAGTTTTAACAATCATAAAGGCTATGAGATTGGGTATGCCTAAACACGGTAATGTTTGAACTTTGGACTTGATATTTTTAACAATACTGGTATGGATATCACTCCATGGAGGGGGATTCTTTTGCAGACGTGTATACAAAGGTTGACAGATTTGTCGTAGATTAGGAAAAAATTCTGCAATATAATTAAGGCATCCTAAAAATCTTTGAAGTTGAATTTTATCTTTGATTTGGTCAGGGAATTTTTCAGCAAATTGAATTACCCTATGGATAGGTTTAATAAGACCTTTGGTGATATCATGTCCTAGGAAGCGGATTGAAGTCTGGAATAATTTCATTTTCTTTTGAGATAATACAAGACCATTTTGTTTAATGATTTGGAGAAAATGTCTTAGATGTTTGAAATGTTGATCTAAATTTTCAGAGAATATCAGAATATCGTCTATGTAAACAATACTGAAAGAGCTGTAAGGATTAAAAATATCATTCATGATCCTTTGGAATTCAGAAGGGGCATTTTTGAGACCAAAGGGCATTACGTTCCATAAGGAACTGTGAAAGCTGTTTTATAACGATCAGTTTCAGCAATTTGTATTTGCCAGAAACCAGATTTAAGATCGAATTTTGAGAATATTTTGGCTGAATGTAGTCTATTAATTAAATCTATTTTATTTGGGATTGGATATCGAATCCTTTGAAGAACCTTGTTCAAGGGTTTGTAATTAATGACCAGACGTGGTACTCCACGTTCCAGTTCTGCTTGTTTTACTACGTAAAAGGCAGAACAACTCCAAGGTGATTTGGAAGGCCTTATTAGTTTTTTGGATAAGAGATCTTGAATTTCTTTTTGGCAGTGGTGTAGGAATTCTTGATTCATTTGGCAAGACTACTTGCGCAAAAGATTTCCCCCCACTCAATACTGGGAGTCTACAGACCCAGTAAAACGTCAAAAGTTCTATGAACTTATCCTTGTGGACACTACTTCTGTTGGAATTTTTCACCATAAGGATCCCAAAGGTACAATTATTTACTCCAAATGTATCATCAAACAAGTAATCACTTCGTCCCATTGGGATGAATCTCATTCCCAGCCTATAAACACTTTCAAACTACGTGAATGTTTTCGTAAATTAAATTCGCTCTGCCTAAGACATACAACAACCCTCCTATTTATAATGAAAGAGTAATGAAAACTTCTCATGGAATCCAAGACAGCTGGCTTCCATGATACACGCCTTTTGAGGTGACTGGCACGATACAAGAATATTTTGACTTCTTTTGCAAGTTGTCTTGTACCATACTCTTCTTTTGAGCTGTCAACTCTGTCGTCATTTGATCATTGATATTGAGTGCAGTTGGCTTTTGAAGAGTAGAGACTTTTGATAAGATGTTGTCGGCCATAAAAGTAAAAGTTTGGCACACGTTTCACCGAGAAACTTCGGGCCAAATGAAAGATAAAGAGAAATTATTTATTTTTTTTTGAAAATACTATCTTTGATTTAAATATCAAAGGGGTCTTGGGAAGCGGGGCCTCCATAAGGGTCGGAGGAAACCGATTCTTCAGACTTTGCAGATTTGGAGGAACACTGAGACATGAATTCGAAGAGGCGATTTTGAAATTCTGGGTCGTCTTTGAATTGTTTCCAGAACGAAGTTTGAGCTGAGTCGTAGTCTTCTTTGGATGGTGTTTGGGCTTTGGGTTTCTCATGGGCAGGAGCCTTTTGTTTTTTATCATTGTTAAAATTGGGCTTTTGTCCGGTTGAAAGGAAGTGGCGAACTACTTGCTCATTATGGAGATGGGTTTGGTAACGGCCCCACCACTTGATTTTATGAATTCTAACTAATGAAAAGGTACTGGATCAGGGTAAATTTTTTGAAAATCAAAATCCCAGGCGAAAATCCATGGGACCTTGAATTCAGCATGAAATTTTAGTGGTTTTTGAAAATTTGGTAGGCACGAGGATTCAGAATAAACTTCGAGGCCTTTTTTGACGTCTCGGGGTAAATTGAAGAATCTGATCCCATAAGTTTCCACCACTCATAAAACCATACCGGGAAATTTGAATCACAACCAGAGTGGAAGGTAAAAAACCACGAATGAGAGAAAGGCCTAAAATAAAAGGTTTTGAACCAAGCATGTTTATAATCGGTATAATTGAAAGAAGGAGGTTCTACATGAACGGAGAAGTCACGTAGTTTGAAAGTATTTATAGGCTGTGAATGAGATTCATCCCACTGGGACGAAGAGATCACTTGTTTGATAATACATTTGGAGTAAATGATTGTACCTTTGGGATCCTTATGGTGGAAGATTTCAACAGAATTGGTGTTCACAAGAATAAGTTCATAGAAGTTTTGACGTTTTACTGGGTTAGTAGATTCCCAGTACTGAGTAGGGGGGAACCTTTTTTGCGAATAGTCTTATTTCTTGACATTTTGAGGAATATCTGTATAAGTTGAAAACCCAAGGTTTTCGGGCCAGGGCTTTGAAACATATTTGTAATCATCATTATCTGAAGGTGTTGGAGTAGAAGTTTGAACTTGTTTTGAAGAGGAGGCTAAAACAGATTTGTAAGGAAGTTCAGGTAAATTTTGAAGAGGGCTGTATCTATTGAAATTTGAAGTAAGAGGAGGGAAAGGGCCAGAAGGCCTTTGAGAGGGTGTCTTGGAAGGAGTTGTAGGTTGAGATAATTGAATCAACTCTTTGGTAGTAATTTTTGGTAGTTCATAATCTTTGGCAGTTTGAATTTTCTGCTTTGACGGGTCCATTTGCAATTAAATTTTTTGACCTTGTAAAAATTCTCTGGTTAGGAAGTCAGGAAGAGAGTTATCTTCCCCTTTGATAAATTCAATTTCAAAATCAAATACAGAAAGGATGGCTTGCCATCGAGCAAAAATTTGTTTTGAAACAAGATTTTGAACGTCTTTAAAAATGACTTCCTTAGCAGATTTACAATCAACTCTTAAAAGAAAACTTTTGTTAAAAAGATCATCTTGAAACTTTGAAATACAAAGAACAATGGATAAAATTTCTTTTTTGATAGTTGAATAATTTTTTTGAGGTCCGAGCCAGAGACCTGAATGAAATCTAACTAACTGTTCTTGGGATTCTAAACGTTGTTTGAGTATACCTCCGTAACCTATGTCAGAGGCATCAGTTTTAACAATCATAAAGGCTATGAGATTGGGTATGCCTAAACACGGTAATGTTTGAACTTTGGACTTGATATTTTTAACAATACTGGTATGGATATCACTCCATGGAGGGGGATTGAAGAATTAGTTTCATAATTTTGTTCATTACTTGTTTCTACACAATTAATCTTATTTCCTGATGTACCAATTTCTGATAATTTGGTAGAGATTTTAGTTAGAAGGAAATCAGTATTAGTATTGAATATTAGTATTGAAGCTTATTTGTTTTTCTTTTTCAGTAGGAATTACTTTTGTTTGGAAAAAAGGTTTGGCTATAGTATCGTTAAATATGGACTGTTTTGTTGGTTGAGTAAGATTGTTTGATATGTGATCAACTTGAGTAGCTATTGTTTTAAGGATTTGATTAGAGTAGTTGTTTTGTTGAAAATTTTTATTAATATCGTCAGTGTTGACAGGTTCTTTGTCATTGTGTCCTCTTTTAAAAGGATCAGCTATGACTTCACCTTTGGCAGTATGCAATTGTAAGGTTTGGAGAGGAGGATGAACAGCAGTAACAATTTCATTTCTACTAAGTGTCCATTTTTTATGTAGAGTTGTATTGACTTGTATGACAGACCTATTTTGGAAATCATTAAAACCTTCAGCAGATAGAAATATTGTTAAAAATGTATAAAATGGAATATTTGATTTTATTGTTTTCATTTTTTGGATCCATTCGTTATGAATATGTTCTTTAATATTATTATCGAGTTTGTCATACCAAGTGCGTTTCTCATTATGGAATTTATCTTGCATTTCTTGATTCAAATATTCAAAATATGGGTTGAATTCTTTTCCAGATGTGAGCATCATAACCATACTGGAAATTGAAGGAGATGTTGGAGGAGAATAGTTTTGAGGTGAAGAAGGTCCTGATCTTGGTTTCGGGATAGGGGTTACAAAATCATATTTGGATGTAGTTTTTGAAAAAGTTGAGAATGAATGGCGAGATTGGGATCTTCGTAAAACTGGAGCGGATTGTATGGGTGAATTAAATTTTATTATGATTTTACCATCTTCTTCTTCAACTATTTGAGAAATATCTCGTCGTTCTATGTTCCGAGGTATTTGAGGAGTGTTAATAATGAACTGTTGTGGAATTGTTATTTCAGTCCATTTTAATCTTTTTGGTGTGAAGACCGTAGGTCTTTCAGCATCTATTTGTAACAAAACTGTTTCTTCTTTTGAAGAAGGCAGTCTGTTGTATTTGGGGTTTAGTTGAGAAGACAGAAGTCTAAAGTAGACTCTGTAAATTATTGCAAAGTTCTTACAGGGATGAAATTCATCTCCCTGTATATGAACATCTAGTATTAAAGAGTCTAGAATCATTGGATCTGTAAGATCTACAGAGAAGTTTGGTGAACAATTAAAGTAAATTGGTCCATTACAAATATTAGTTTGTATCATAGAGAGTAGAGATGTTTGATATCTCTTCAGTCTTTTATCTCTTAAGGCTAAGTAAATTGGAGTATCAACTCCTATATGAACAAATGGTTTGACCGCGATTTGGATTAAGCCAAAATGTAGATATCTGTAATTCTTTTGTATATATTTTTGAATTGTTGTATTATTTAAGAGAGCGATACTTTGAGAGTCTTCTTGAATAGATAAAGTTTCTTCATGAGTTTTAACAGAGAATGCAGTTTTAAAATCTTTAAATCCTATTTTATATATGTTTTCTATTTGTTTTTCTGGTATAGTCCAGTTGGAATAATCAATAGGCATATGAGTTTCACTACTTTGAACTATGTTTTGGGATCTAGAGGTAGATCCTAACGAAAGTAGATTTCTTAATCTTAAAGCCATCTTGACTAAGACAGATTAATCTTAACACTTATGGTTCAGTGTGGTAGTATGGGAACGCAGACCGGGAACACCAACACAGGCTTACCAACGGGATCACAGTTTACCAACATAATTCCAACCACCTAGACACAAGGTTGAGATTTTATCCACAATAATCTTAACAGTTCTAAGATGAAGGGTATCTAAATTCATTAAGTATTTGGCTCTGATACCAAACGAAACAGGATCTTATAATATTAGCAGTAAAACAAGAGATTGATAATAAAACTCAAGAGATTGATAATAAAACTTTTTAAAACTCCTACGTCTCCCCTTCTTTCTTGTACAGGAAAGATTCCACTAAAAGATTTTGATTATTACCAATCACTTCAGCCGCAATTGAGTGAACTTTTGAACCCTATCTTTTACAACTTTAAGTTTCTTATCTGCTCATTGTTGAATCGAGGCACATATATTTTTTTTATTAGTCGAGACAATATATTACGTTGAGACTCTCTGAGCTAGTAACTCAGCTGTGAGTTAGGCCAAAGGCTTGTAAAATCTTTTCTAAAAGAGTTTTTCATAAAGGCGAGAGGAGTTCATTCACCCCCCCTCTGAACTCCTGAGCCTATATTTCAACTCTTTTTCGATCCCAAGAACTACCTAACGAATAATTAAAGGGACAATTTAGAAGCCATAATGCAAAATTCTTTGCACAAGTTGAAGTCCGAGAGTATAATCGACCAAGACATCTATAAATAGGGAAGTTGAACGATCATTCTCTTCAACTGTCTTTGCAAATTTCTCATTGTAATATTTCAGTTTATGTGTATTGTACTTTCAACTACAATAAGTAGCTAAATAGATTTTCTCCTAATCCGATAGGAGGTTATTAATTTAATAACATTTTCATGTCTGAATCAAATTACCAAACATGTATTTTATTTTTAATTAAGTCCTTTACTTCAGGTCTAAAGAATGAAATGAAATAAAGCTATGTTGAGTGTTTTCGAAGTATTTCATGGCAGGTTGCGACTATGTGGTTAATAAGGATGAAACGAACCAGAATCTAGAATTTTTTTTTTAAAACATATGCGGAAGCAAACATACACTTAAGGTATGGCTCGTTCCTTTCTAAAATTCTAAATCACTTTCTCAAAAATACGGGTTGAATGAACTCTTGGAATTTTCAAATTTTCGAAATCTTTTAAAACAGTTTTACAAGCACTGCTTAACTTAAATCCGAGTTACCAGATTTAAGGATCTCAGTTTAATCAAATATCTCGGCCGAAGGCCAATTGATTTGTGAACAGATAACTCAATGAATAAGTAAATACATAAAGTAAAGAGCAAGAGTCAAGAATTTGTTTCTGGAAGTTCGGATATCAATATCCTACGTCTTCCCTTCTTCCTTTTCAAGAAGGTTTCACTAGAAGATTTGATGCGTGTAGTCCTTCTACAAACACCCGATCACCGAGCCTCGCTCCAGGTGAACTCCTAGCAACACCACAATCTAAAGCGCAGATGCAGCTGCTGGTTTTACATGTGAATGAAATTTTTCGAACAGCTTTTAAGGAGCACGTTCGTTACAGACTCAATCAAATGGTATAACAATGAAATACAACACTATTGAGACTGTAAAATCTTCTGGTTTCTGAAACGTAGAAACGCGATTCAACAAGTGAACCAGAAGATGACTCGAAGGTTTATCTTATGAAGATTAGCGGTTTTGTTCTTCGAGTGTTTGAGCTTTTTGAGAATGCTACAAATGAGAATAGCTCGTAAAAATGGCAGCGTAACAGCAAGGTAATGAGAGCAAGAGCGATCTTCAATCCAAACTTCTGCTATGTATAGTCTTCGATCTCAACGGTCATTAATTTCTTCAAAGGCAACAAAATCTCCTTTTGAATTTCTGCCAATTCGTACGCCGTAAATCCTGCTCCACCAAGAGGCAAGTCGCACAATGTCAGAGCAAATTTGGCATCGTTCCATATTGTGCAAACGTCGTAAACCGCCCTCTGATATAGTGTACTATTTACCTAGAATAGTACTGATACTATTTCCTCAATTAAAACATATGTACGATTCAATCTCCACCTTTGATTTCCTCTGATAAGAACGTTTGAATCGATTCATTATATGCGTAACCACTGATGACTTTAACCTCTGATAGATATGCAACGGCTGACTTTTTTCAACGCCTGAAAATATGCACCAGCTGATCGCTTAGAATATCTCCCTTTTAAAATGTATCGGCTGGTTGCAATCGATTAAGAATAACAACGACTGGATCAAGAGAGTACTGTAGCCATCTGCTGATTTGAGTGCATGTCTGCTGAATTACGTTGACTATTGAAGTAAACAACTGTCTGCTGATATTTAACTGTAGCCATCTGCTGAATTAACAACGCAACCTCCAACGACTAAATTTTAGCGCTAGTCCAATACGCTGTCGTTTTAACTTATTTGAACGCTGTCGTTTTGCAATCCTTAACAAAACACGCTAACTCTCAAACCTGTAATTAAAGCAACTGTCTGCTGATATGCTCTGGAAGAATCTACCTGCTGGTTACCTCTGAAAAGTCCAACTGCTGAAAACAAACCAACGAGTGATCTGCTGAATTCTTCCATCTGCTGAATTCCTCCGAATAGATCAACCTGCTGAAAATCAACCCGTCGACTAAAAATGTTCTCCTGTAAAATTCACCGGCTGATTTTCCAGTAGCAACTAGTCTTATTTTGTTGTCACCAAAACTAATAAATTTTACCCTAACAATTTCCCCCTTTTTGGTGATGACAAAACTTAGCAGCCGAGATAAATGAATAGGCAAAAAAAAATTGCACAACGACTGCTGAAATTCAAATTGCATTATCTGAAGAATTGTACATAGGATTTGTACAAAAGATCAATAAAGATACTATCCTAATACATCATCTTCTCCTCTTATACGATCCACTTCCACTTCTGCTCTTACTTCTCCTTTCGCTTTCTCTGGCTCTATCAGCACTCATAAGCCTCTCTAGAATGTTTCTCTGAGCAATGTCAATGTCTCTATGTGGAATATCTGTTGGTCTAACAGTATCACCACCACCACCTGTATTACCACTTCCTCTGTTTTGATGGGCGGCTGCTACTTACTTCCCCATTTTTGTCATTACCACCACGGTTGATATATGCAACGAGTTCGCTCAGTTGGTCGGTAATAACATTGAGGGTCTGCTGTGCTTGAGCACTAAAATCCAATAAATCATGGCGAGTAGCAGCCACTTGCTCTTCCAGAGATGTGACTTTAGCATTAAGATCCTGGTGATTCTCCGTGACAACCCTCCGGACATCAACCACATCAAGAGCATTAGAGGCAATCTGAGTGCTCAACTGCTTGTGAGATGACTTAATATCCATCGACATGAGATTTCTTTGATCATTTGAATCTCTGCGCAACGCCCCAAGTACTCTATCCTGTGCATCGAGGCGTGCTGTAAGGTTCCTCTCAAGGTGATGGAGGTGCAATAACAATGTGTCTTTGTGCTTGGCACCATCATCTCTTTCACTGATTTGTTCTATTGAAGCTCGCAGCTGGTTTAAGGCCTTTGTAACATCTGGAATAGGAGCAGCTGGAGATAGATTGAAGCAGTAGCAGCAGTGTCCTGATCAGCAAAATCCATTGAAATGTCGTCTGAAGTGGAATCAGAAGAAGAATGCTCATCTATCAACTGTACAATCGGAGCAACCGAGACTCTATTCTGTGCAATCTGGACATTTCTCAAAACGGTTCTCTCAGAAGCAATAGACGCAACAAAACTTGTAATATCCTCTGTAGGCAATCTACGGAATAGACTGTAATCAACAAACACGGTACAAAACTGAGATACCCTCAAAGCAAAAACTGTTGGCAGGCGAGGAGCAAAACTGTAAGCTGGTTGAACAACTTGAAGAGATCTGCAAAAGTTAATAGAGCCAACTGGAAGAAGTCTGCCTGAAACAAAGAATTCTACGGCCTCTATACAAATATCTGCCCATCTCTTCCTCAAAATCTTGAAAAACTCACTAACAGGAGGTAGAGAGTCATCTTATTGACGCTGACTAGAAACTTCAAAAATAGCGTAGGCAGGAATGACACGATGACTAGTCAAGCGACCTTCAAACAATCTAGAGCAACACGGCCTATCCCATCGAATACCATGTGCTACTGCCTGCTGTTTTAATTCCTCTAAAACAAAAGAAAGAAGATCTGATAGCTGGTCGATAAATTTGAGATTGACTGCCGAATCTCCTTCCCCGGGTACAAAATTTTGTATCTATCCGTCTAAGTATTTTCTCACCAGAACTGCTATGTACTTCAAAAGTATATACATTTTTCTTTGAAGTGCCACTCCTGTTGACTCTGCCTCCGCCCAAGACAAAACCAGTTCCTCCTTAGCAAAATGGGAGTCATCTATCTGTATATTGGCTAATCTCTTCAAACTAAACGAATAAAAGAATTTTGCCACTTCATCTATTACCTTCTCCCGTAACTGTACAAGCAGGTCTATATCGGCACAAATCAAAAAATAATGTTCCTGTGGGAGCTTGCCCTTGATTGGGTCTTTCAGCTGGAGAGGCTCCTTCCCCTTGTCATCGATGGGAATTTGTGGGAGTCTAGCCAGGTACCAAGTCTTTTCATCCACGCCAGTGATTTTGATCTCTTTGCCAATAGTAATCTTCGTGATTTCCCTTTCAGCTGAAGGCAATGGAAGCTCTGCTGGAATAGTCAGTATGATTTCATCCAGAGACATCTTCTCATCGGCATCAATCAATTCATCAACTGATCGGTAATCATCACTCATCTCCATATCCTCTGTTTGCTCCACAATATACTCCGGCTGGGAAGATTCTGTCTGTACCCCATCAGCTGTTCCCAACTGCCCTCTCAGTCTCAATCTCCTCATCCGTGTCACTAGGAGTGGTAACTATTCTCTCAGCATCCCATCTGGAAATTAGATCATCATAGGGAAGATCAAACCACTGTCTCTCTTCAGCAGTTCCAGCTGGTTGATTTCCCTCACCCGATGTACGCACAACTTGATATTCCTCATCAACTCTGATTTGAGCGGTGTCAGCCAATACTTGCTCAATGATGACATCAACGTCATCAGCAGTAGACGGTTCTTCATTCACAATATCAGCCACTGCTGGCACAGAAGCTGGTTCATTAACCCTTGCAGCATCACCATCAGCTATTTCTTCATCAACAGTCTCACCAACGACCTCATCAGCTGGTGGATCAGCAGGAATCTCATCCGCTGCGGCTGGTTGAGCAAAAGTGTCCTCAGCAGCTGGTGCAGCAGTAGATGGCTCAACCATTTGTATGGGCACGGCCTCCTGTGCCACGGCCACTATCTCCAAATTTACTTTAGAAGAGCTTGATTTATTCTTCATCGTCCTTTTCTTTTTAACCACTGGCTCATCTCCAAGAACATCAGTTGGTCGTTTCTTTGAGGCAGCCTTTGGCTTGGGTGCCCCAGCAGCTTCCTCTGCACCAACTTTATCATTTAGAGAGACATAGTGGTGCACAGTCTTCTCCGTAAAAATTTTGGAAGCTAGAAACTCCGATGATTCGCCTAGTTCCAAGTTTGGAATATTTTCCAGCAGAAGACTTATCTGAACAGCGAAGCCCTTGGCTTGCTTAGACCCTGGAGTAACCATATTCTTAAGAATGTTGAACAATACACTGGCCCAATTCATCCTCACTCCGCATACAACTGCTGTTAACATCAAAAACTTTTCCACTGTGATTGCATTGAAGGACCCTGCCTTTACAGAAATGGATTTCGCCATTATATCACAAAGAAGACGATACTCAATCTTCATCTGACCCTTCTTCCCAGACAAACTCACTGGCTCACCCAACATAGAAACGATACTCCTAGCATCAAAAACCACATCCTTGGGAACCTCTGATAGATCTGCCAAACCATCCATCGGTAGGTCAAAAGACTCCGCAAACCATTCCTCAGATATTTCGACTAACTGCCCAGCAACTGTACTGATTATCACAACATCTCGAACTGATGCATTCTCGAAGAAATCAACCAAGGCAGCTTCATAGATGACTGCCCGACGGCCCAGAAAACCCTCAAGACCAGATGCCATTATAGCTTGAAACATGGACACCATACCTGGGTCTTCCATGGCGAGAACAGATTCAAAATCGATATGCTGAGTGTTGGAGTAGTACGCAGAGGCCATTTCTGAATAGAAGAGCTGAAAGAACACCTGAAAAAGCTTTGCAAGGATATACGCAGAGAATACGCACAAGAGAAATTTGCAAGAACACACGAGAGTAATTATGCAAGGTAATCGAGAATAGAAGAAGAAACGCCATAATTATACTAAGAATGCAAAAAGTTACTGTGGAGAAAAAATTTCGATGTGACGTTTTGCATGGTAACAACACGTGTCAACCATCCGTTAGCGCGTACAGAGCACAGCAACTATCAGCTGCTAGATACTCTGCCTCAGCTGTTGACGTTGCGATGAACGTCTGACTTCTACTTAAACCAGGAAATCAGTCGATCCTCTAAAAATTGACAAGTCCCACTTGTGCTTCTACGATCAATCCTGCATCCTGTGTAATCTGCATCACTATAACCAATCAATTGAAAGCTTGAGTCTTTGGGATACCAAAGACCCACGTTGGAAGTACCCTTAAGATATTTCAATATTCGCTTTACAGCTATGTAATGCAATTGCTTTGGCTCTGCTTGAAATCTAGCACACATACAGACAGCAAACATGATGTCTGGTCTGCTAGCAGTTAAGTATAGCAAAGAGCCTATAATACCACGATAAAGTGATACCTCAATGGCAGTACCAGCTTCATCTTTGTCCAACTTTATCGAAGAGCTCATAGGGGTTGCTGCTGCTGAACAATTGTCCATGCCAAACTTTTTCAGCAGTTCCTTCGTATATTTCGCTTGGTTAATGAAAATTCCATTTCCAGCTGTCGAACTTGTAAGTCCAGAAAGAATGTTAGCTCCCCCATCATGCTCATCTCAAATTTATCCTGCATTAACTTCGAAAACGTTTGGCACAGTTTGGGGTTAGTTGACCCAAAAATAATGTCATCGACATATATTTGAACTAATAGAATATGGTCAGCTTTTACAAATTTGAACAAGGTCTTATCTACTGTGCCTATTGTAAAGTCGTGCTCGATAAGAAATTGAGATAGTGTATCATACCAAGCTCTGGGTACTTGTTTCAACCCATACAGAGATTTATCCAGTTTGTAAACAAAGTCTGGATGTGCATGATTAACGAAGCCAGGAGGTTGTGCAACATACACTTCCTCTGTTAAGACGCCATTAAGAAAGGCACTCTTAACATCCATTTGAAAGACTTTAAAGTCTTTGTATGCAGCATATGCTAAGAACTGCGGATGGCTTCTAACCTAGCTACTGGTGCGAAAGTCTCATCGAAGTCTATTGCTTCCTTTTATCTAAATCCTTGCGCTACCATCCTAGCCTTATTTCTTGTTACTACGCCATCTTCATTCAGTTTGTTCCTAAAGACCCACCTAGTTCCTATGACTGAATGATTACTTGGTCTAGGTACAAGTGTCCATACGTTATTACGTTTAAACTGGTTTAATTCTTCTTGCATAGCATCTATCCAGCTGGGGTCAGCTAAGGCCTCATCTATCATTTTAGGTTCTATATGCGAAATGAATGCGGAATCAAAATTATCATGCATTAGCTGGCCTCGTGTGCGAACAGGGGATTCGAAATTACCTATGACTTGCTCGGGTGGATGATTTTTATTCCACCGAAGATCAAGTCCAATTGGATTTGCTCTTTGTTCCCCCTGTGTCGCTAGCTAGTTCGCAACGACTGGTTCAGCAGATGCCATTTGATGTTGAACATTGTTGGCTTGTGCGTCTGCTACCAGCTGGTGATATGTACTTGCGACTGGTTCATCAGCTGGTGGTCTTGCAACTGGTTGTCCAGCTGTTGGTCTCCATACTGAATGATATGATGTGCTCGCGCCTTGATGTCCAGCTGGTGGTGAAAGCAATTGATAATTTGTGCTACCAGCTGGTGCTTCAGGCATTGGTCTAGAAACCAATGGAGAAGCGCTTGCGACTGCTTGCGCAACATCTTGTTTATCAACGTCAGTTGGTGCAACGACTGATTGATCGCCGGCTGGTTGATCATTTGTTGCAACACCCCCAGCAGCTGGTACACTTGAGGCAATTTGATCATGCGGCTGATCCACGTTAGTTAAATCAATAACTAGGATTACCTGTCAGATCTTGTTGAACATTGTTATGTGTTGTGACCACTGCTGGTTGTTCTTCTTCAGCTGATTGTCTTTGTGGCACGTCGTCGTCTGATTCTTCAAGACTTTTTGACTCCAGACGTGAACACAAATCATGTAGGATTGAAGCTGAATTTGACTTGAAGCTGGTTTCATCAAACACTACGTGTGCTGATTCCTCAACTGTCAAGCTTCGATTGTTGAAGACTCGATATGCTTTGCTCACAGCTGAATAGCCTAAAAAGATACCTGCATTAGATTTGTTCAAAAGCTGTTAGATGCTTCTTGCCATTGTTATGAATGAAACACTTGCATCCAAACACCCTAAAATAAGAAATATCAGATTTCTTGCCATTCCAGATCTCATATGGGGTTTTATCGTGCATCCTATTAATCATTGATCTGTTCTGAGTGTAACACGCTGTGTTAACTGCTTCTGCCCAGAATTTTTGAGAAATGCCGGAATAAGCAATCATAGATCTAGCAGCTTCTTTTAAAGTGCGGTTTCTCCTTTCAGCTAACCCGTTTTGTTGAGGAGTTCTAGCTGCTGAAAGCTCATGCTTTATTCCTAAGTCTTCCAGATAAGAAGTTAATTTAAAATTTAGAAACTCAGTACCGCGATCACTTCTTATCCGGTTGATTTTGTAAACGTTTCAAAAGTCGTATCAGCTGGTCAGCGGTTTCAGATTTTTCTTTTAAAAACAACACCCAAGTATATTTAGTAAAATCATAAACAATTGCAAGGGTGTAATTCGTTCCCCCTAAGCTCGTTACTGAAATAGGACCAAAAAGATCCATATGCAAGAGCTCAAGGCAACGGGAAGAACGTTTTCCGCCTTTGTTTTTGAAAGTAGATTTTATTTGTTTACCCAGCTGACATGCTGCACAGATCTTATCCTTAGAAAAACTAATTTTTGGCAAACCAGAAACCATATCATGTTCACTCAACTTGGCAAGTGGTTTGAAGTTTAAATGGTTCATTCTTTGATGCCACAGCCAGCTCTTGGAAGAACCAGCTCCAAGGCACAAATGCTCAGATTCCAGCTTATCTGACCAATTGATTATGTAGGTATTCCCCGAAAGTTTGCCTACCAATACAGTCAGACCACTTGGACTCTGAACCGTGCATGTGTGTTGTTGAAAATTGACTATGTAACATTTGTCACACAGTTGACTAATGCTAATCAAATTGTATCGAAGGTTATCAACAACTAAGACGTCAAAAATAGAGATGTTATCGTGGATAAGCTTACCCTTACCCACAGTGTTACCGTATGCGTTATCACCAAAGACTATCTTTGCGCCTTTGTGTGGAATAACGTCTGTTAGCAGCTTTCGATTTCCTGTCATATGTCTTGCACAGCCGCTGTCCAGGTACCACAAGTTTGATACATTAGCTGGTTCGTACCTGTTATCCTGCAATCATGAAAACAAGCTTTTGGTATCCAATTTTACTTGGGTCCAGATCGGATTACCCCTTTCGGGACCCATACTTGAATTACTTTCACAGTTTTCCCAGTATGCGGGTCCACAAAGGTCTGTGCATAATTGTGAGATCTATTGAGTTTTGATTTCATCTTCTGACCACTTAGATCTCTCCTTGGCTGAGCCTTTGTCCATCCAGATTTTGCCTTCCTCGAATTACTCCTCGGCTGGTTAGGAACAAAGGACTTGGAACCAGCTTTCGCTTTATCCTTGTCCAGTTTGTTCTTTAGCCAGCTGGGCTTGGAATTCTCAGGTCTTTGAAAACCGATACCATCTTTTCCATTATCGCTCAACTTGGGAGAATTCTGGTCATCAAATGTTATCGACTCAAAGCAGTCATATATCACGTTGGCTTTGACAAAGCTCATCTTGTTGAACTTGTCATATGCCGGCTGTGATTGAGTACTTGTTTCTCCTTCACTGCTTTCACTACTACTGAAACCCAAACCAGTTCTATCGTGCACTGATTTTTGGATTTCATGCAGCTTGTGGAGAGCACGAGCCGATTGATTCCATGAGCTCATTTCTTTAGTTAATTTTTCAACTTCAGCCTTGAGCTCACTGGATTCATTTCTCAACAAATCATTCTCAGCTGTCAGCTTAGCAACTCAATCTTCAAGCTGTCAATATCCTCAAGCTCATCAAAACTTGATTCAATCGAACTACTTCTCAGACTTACGTTTTCAGCTTTAGCTTCCTCGAATGAATGAGAGAGCTTACTGTACTCTTTGACCATGTCATTTAGTGCACTGACAAGATTTTCTCGTGTAAATTCAACGTTAGAGAAATCGAATACCTCGTCATCCGAAGTTTGATCAGCCATGAGGCAGCGAACCTCCTCCTGTTCACTGTCACTTGATGAAGAACTGCTGGATGAGGATTTTGAATCAGTGTCCGCCCAGCTCTTGGTGCTTTCCTCAGCCACCAATACTTTACGATCATGCTTGCGGCTGGGTCTCTTGTCACCTCTCATCCTCATCCACCTATCCTTGGATCTCTCCTTGGATCTCTCAACAGCTCTCTCTTCTGTCTTGTCTTCTCGCTTGTATCGATCCTCCTTCTTGTCATCCCTCCTGTATCTATACTCTGATCTCTTGTCGTCCATGGATCTGTCCTCCTTTCTTGGCCTATTGCAATCAGCTGCAAAGTGCCATGGACGATCACAGTTATAACATTTCATATCAGAAGCAACTTTATCAGATTTATAATTATTGTAAGGAGTAGAGGGGTTATAGGATCTTCTCAAGTATTTCCAAACTTCTTAACGAAGAGGGACATGACGTCGTCGCTGAGTTGATCAGCTGTTTTGCTTGTGCTTGGAGAGCACTGTTCTTCTTAACGAAGAGGGACATGACGTCGTCGCTGAGTTGATCAGCTGTTTTGCTTGTGCTTGGAGAGCACTGTTCAGTGGTTGTAGCTGCCAGAGCTTTCGTTGGCTGGGATATTGATGGTCCAGCTTCTGCTCTTTTCTCCAACTCGAATTCATAGGCTATAAGGTTGGCAAACAAGTCGTGCAGCTCCAGCTTGTTTAAGTCTTTGGATTCACGCATCGCCATGGTCTTCACATCCCACTCTCTGGGTAATGCTCTCATCACTTTCAGCGCCAACTCTTTGTTACTGTATTCTTTGCCCAAACTGTTTAGCTCAATCACCACGGCGCTGAACCGCTCATCGAACTCTGTCATTGTTTCTCCATCTTTCATTTTGATGGACTCAAACTTCTGCTGAGCCACCGTCAGCTTGTTCTCTTTTGTCTCGTCACTACCCTCACAGATTTGAGTCAGCTTTTCCCAAATTTCTTTCGCTGTGGCGCAGGTTTTGATTTTTCTGAACATGTTTTTGTCCTTGTCTAGCGTCTTGTAAAGGATATCCCTGGCCACATTGTCTAGATTAGCTTTCTTCTTATCTTCACTTGTATACTCATGTCTGGCCTTCTCAAGGAATTGAGGCTCGCCATTGGATATTGCAAACGCTAGATTAGGCTTCATAATCTTCAGCGGCCCTTCAGTGAGGACCACCCACATTTCATCGTCTAGAGCAGCCAGATGCGCTTGAATGCGTATCTTCCAGTCATCATAATCTTCTCTGGAGAACAAAGCAATCTTGTTGTGAGAAGTAGACATATTGATATAAGATAGCGCACAAACTAGTACTGTTCAATACTGAGACACGCAGGCTCTGATACCAATTGATAGTCCCAAAATACGATCAATGTGGTTCGAAAAACAGTTGCAAGAATTCAGTATTTTCAAATTTTCGAAACCTTTTAAAACAGTTTTACAAGCACTGCTTAACTTAAATCCGAGTTACCAGATTTAAGGATCTCAGTTTAATCAAATCTCTCGGCCAACAAAGTATGTGCGGAAGGCCAATTGATTTGTGAACAGATAATTCAATGAATAAGTAAATGCGTAAAGTAAAGAGCAAGAGTCAAGAATTTGTTTCTGGAAGTTCGGATATCAATATCCTACGTCTCCCCTTCTTCCTTTTCAGGAAGGTTTTACTAGAAGATTTGATGCGTGTAGTCCTTCTACAAACACCCGATCACCGAGCCTCGCTCCAGGTGAACTCCTAGTAACACCACAATCTAAAGCGCAGACGCAGCTGCTGGTTTTACAAGTGAATGAAATTTTCGAGTGGCTTTTAAGGAGCACGTTCGTTACAGACTCAATCAAATGGTATAACAATTAAATACAACACTATTGAGACTGTAAAATCTTCTGGTTTCTAAAACGTAGAAACGCGATTCAACAAGTGAACCAGAAGATGACTCGAAGGTTTATCTTATGAAGATCAGCGGTTTTGTTCTTCGAGTGTTTGAGCTTTTTGAGAATGCTACAATATGAAAATAGCTCGTAAAAATGTCAGCGTAACAGCAAGGTAATGAGAGCAAGAGCGGTCTTCAATCCAAACTTCTGCTATTTATAGTCTTCGATCTCAACGGTCATTAATTTCTTCAAAGGCAACAAAATCCCCTTTTGAATTTCTGCCAATTCGTACGCCGTAAATCCTGCTCCACCAAGAGGCAAGCCGCACAATGTCAGAGAAAATTTGGCGTCGTTCCATATTTGTGCAAACGTCGTAAACCGCCCTCTGATATAGTGTACTATTTACCTAGAATAGTACTGATACTGTTTACTCAATTAAAACATATGTACATTCAATCTCCACCTTTGATTTCCTCTGATAAGAACGTTTGAATCGATTCATTATATGCGTAACCACTGATGACTTGAACCTCTGATAGATATGCAACGGCTGACTTCTTTCAACGCCTGAAAATATGCACCAGCTGATCGCTTGGAATATCTCCCTTTTAAAATGTATCGGCTGGTTGAAATTGATTAAGAATAACAACGACTGGATCAAGGGAGTACTGTAGCCATCTGCTGATTTGAGTGCCTGTCTGCTGAATTACGTTGACTATTGAAGTAAACAACTGTCTGCTGATATTTCACTGTAGCCATCTGCTGAATTAACAACGCAACCTCCAACGACTGAATTTTAGCGCTAGTCCAATACGCTGTCGTTTTAACTTATTTGAACGCTGTCTGATGGATCTGTGTCAACAGATACAGATTGAATTTTGAATTACACAAAACTTATTATTGTGTTTCTAACAATTCTACTTAGTGTACAGATGTTAGCTATCAAAGAAAACTGTCATAAAGCAACATTTGTCCGGTCGTGAGGAGAAAAGATAAAGTTCACAGCTGGTTTGATTTATCACTTAGACGGCAGCTGGATTAGCAATGGAGACGTCCAAAGTTGAGTCAGTTGTTCGTAATTAGGCGGAGGTCAAATTATACCAGCAGCTGTGATAATCACTAAGAGAGCTTGAACCAGCTGGAACATCAAAATTGAACCAGCTGGAACGATAAGTACCAGCTGGAACGCTAAGGAGAAGATGACGTCAGCAATATCAGCAGACAACAAGATGGATCAGCAGTAGTGACGTCAGCAGAATCAGTAGATGGATCAGCAATGATGACGTCAGCAGTGATGTCATCACAATCAGCAGTGAGCTACAGTACAACCAGTCGATGGTACTTGAAGTTAGCGATAGCAAAACGATGTCGTTTGGATAAATGGATACGACAGCGTTTTGCCTTCGCGCTAAGGTTCAGTCGATGGATTTTGCGATGGTAATAACCAGCAGGTAGCTACAATAGTTTGTACATCCAGACGAGGGCTACAGTATTTTGTTCATCCAGACGAGAGCTACAGTGTTATTTAACCAGTCGAGGATGTATAGCAAACGATGTCGTTTGGATAAGTTAAAACGGCGGCGTTTGAACTAACCAGTCGTTGGGTAATCCAGACGCAAGCTACAGTGATCCAGTCGCAAGCACTTCAAGACCAACGACTGGTGTACCAGCTGCAAGCATATCTTCACCAGCCGGTCAACCAATCACTAGCACATCTAGACCACCAGCTGATGTACCAGTCGCAAGCTATAGTGATCCAGATGCAAGCTACAGTGAATCAGAAGTAGCGCGAAGAAATTGAATAGATTAATTCAGCAGTAGCGCAAAGACAGAAGAAATCAGCTGTTGCAATTAAGATATCAGCAGAAGATCAACAGAAGCTAACAGTTGTTGAAGAAAGGAAAAAGCTGATAACAGACGTTGATCAGGTTCAAGCGAAGCAGTTGACAAATTATATTATGAAGATTTACTAAAGCTGGTTGTCAACTGCTGAGCCTAGTTCAAGTGTTGAAGACGACAAAAAGCCTGCAAAAGAAAGGACACAAGGACAACTCCATGTCGGTACTTTATAGAACATATTTCAAACGGGAAGAATTTGTGTCCAACGGATTGAATTTGAACAGAGGCTATTTAAGGGAGAAGATTTGAAGGAAGAAGATGAGGATTTAGAGAGGATTCAAAAACAGAGGGAAGAAAATTGGAGACGAAGCAGTAGACCGCCATCAGAGAAGAGAGCACAACGAGTGTCTACTGCTGAGTCTCGATCAGCTTTTGTAGAGCATTTCCCTAGTGTGTGAGATTTATTATTTTGAGAGTTGAGCGTTCACTGTAAAATCTCACACACACAGATTCACTCGCATATTTTGTGAGATGTGCGCAATTGCTTAGCGAGTGAATCAAAACCCAAAATGCATATCAGATCCCGTCCAAGCACGAAGACGTTAAACTCTGTGTCTGTAGCCTTTCTCACATAGGCGTAAAACAAGTTAGTGACAGCCGAGGGCTGGTGGAGTCTAGGAGTTCTCGCAGCTGCTGGTTGCGGGATCGGGTCTGTACAGGATGTGTAGATCAAATCTTCTAGTGGAACCTTCCGAGGAGGAAGAAGGGGAGACGTAGGACATTGATGTCCGAACTTCCATAAACAAATACTGAGTAATCTCTTTACGATTTACAGCATTTACCTTTAGCAGATTTACACGCATTAGCAATCAGATTTCATATGTGGAGTTGCTTTTGATTGTATGAAATCTGATTGTGCTTCATATGCATATGCAATTAATTAGCATGTTTACATTTAACATATTTGTACAGCATATCAATATTTCACATATGATAAGTCACGCACTCTTATGTTTAATGAAATCTGAATGCATGGTATTGTTTACATTATTTATTAGTTCCGCATAAGCCTTTATCTTAACACATACACAGTTAGCACACACACACAGTTAAACAGATTTATAACAGAAATCTGTTTGCATCGTTTTAAAATTAGGATTCAGTTCTGGTGTTTTCCGCATGTTTTATTACATACCAGATCTGTCTCCAGTGCTCTGTTTTTATGTTCAAGAACCCGAGGTATTGCACCTCTTAATAGCAGCGCAAAATTTTTAATTTTCAATAGCAGCGTTCGCTTTGCATTTGTTTCTTTAAATTCCCATTAATCGGTCCTAACAATGTCGTTTTGCAATCCTTAACAAAACACGCTAACTCTCAAACCTGTAATTAAAGCAACTGTCTGCTGATATGCTCTGGAAGAATCTACCTGCTGGTTACCTCTGAAAAGTCCAACTGCTGAAAACAAACCAACGACTGATCTGCTGAATTCTTCCATCTGCTGAATTCCTCCGAATAGATCAACTGCTGAAAATCAACCCGTCGACTAAAAATGTTCTCCTATAAAATTCACCGATTGATTTTCCGGTAGCAACTAGTCTTATTTTGTTATCACCAAAACTAAGAAATTATACCTAACAAAACATAAATAAAGAAATATTTAAAACGTTGAAACATTCAAGCGGAATAAATTCACTAAGTAAAAATGCTGAAAGTAAACATGTTTAAAAACCAATATCTAAAACTGCATCATGACAGACTAAAAACATGAAGACGGTCACGGGGTACTGCTGCAACAGGCACTCAGACGTCCTCACCGCCAGTCGGGATGTACTCATCGGCAGGGTCATTGTCAGGCCCCGTGCTAATTATTCTCAATTAACACAAAATAAGCGCATAAATACGGAAGCTAAAAATCAGGACTAAAAAATTTTCGAAATAATTTAGGCCTGAACTTAAAATCATCATTCAAAATATCCATACTCAAAATATAAGTTATCTCAAACTTATACAATACAGGTAACATCAAATCTCCATTCATAAACAAATCCCCAAATACATAGAATCTCGGGACATCCCCCGGATCAATACATAATACAATAAACTGGGACTCAAGGAAACGGGGATCGACTAGCTGAACCTCCACTCTGTCCAGCTTGGTTACCTGATAGTCCTGCAAATGGGTAACACAGACCCAAACAACAAAAGCAGGAAATATAAGTTATCTCAAACTTATACAATACAGGTAACATCAAATCTCCATTCATAAACAAATCCCCAAATACATAGAATCTCGGGACATCCCCCGGATCAATACATAATACAATAAACTGGGACTCAAGGAAACGGGGATCGACTAGTCAAGGCAAAGCTCAACCAAAAATCCTGGAAACTGAATCCAAAAGATGGAAACGCACGGCGCAACTTACTGCTCAACTCAGCAGCTTCGCGCTCTCGCCTCAGCTCAAAACAGCCTCCAAGATTGGTAGGAAAAGAAAGGTCTTTTCAAGAGGTTTCCAACGCTACCAAGAACTCGAAAAACGGAGGTCGGAATCAACGGGAAATCGCCGAAGAAGTTCACCATGAATAGTAACCCGCGGGTATAGAAGTCGGGAGAAATATTTGCTAAGTGTGGCGGCTCCAATAAATGAAGACTAACCCTAGCCACGCTATATATACCCGCATGAGATCTGTTTAAATTTTCCACCGACAGAAAACAGATCTCTCATCTCTGAACGCACAACAAATAAAAGCATGCTCTATCCTCGCTCAACCTTGGTGAAAGCTGGACAATAAAAATGCTGAAAGCTGAACCAAGCGCTGGAGAAATCTGAAATGCTCAACACTCCAAAACCTGGTGAAGTCTGAAATATTAAAGCGCTGAAATCTGAACCAAATGCTGGAGAAGTCTGAATAATAAACATGCTAATCGCTGGATGAAATCTGCTCATCAAACCCAACGCTGAAATCTGGTTTCTCTCATGCCAACCACTAACAACGTGAGGTCTGGAAAATTATAAAAGCTGCTGGAATCTGGTCACCAACCAAAACAGATTTCAGCACCTAGCGCAATAGATTTCACGCGCAAAGCAACACATGTTCGGCAGATTTCACAAACACAAGACATGCAACAGATTTCACCAACATTCCCAACCAGATTTCAACCACTAAGTGCAACAGAGTTCAGCACCTAGACTAACAGATTTCAGCAACATGTCACGACCAGATTTCACTAACTCAAAGCGTCCAGATTTCTCAAATAGTTCGAACAGATTCCTCCAACAAAACCGAGCAGATTTCACCAAAAAATTTCATATTTCACACAAAATCAGATTTCAACTCGAAATTCCAGAAATATAAATTCTTCAAATCCGAGACCAATTAAATCCCAAAATCCAATTCCTAAAATCTGAATCCTCACATTCTCCCCACCTTAAGAGATTTCGTCCTCGAAATCAAAGGTAAACAAGGGCAGAACATTCAAGCATGCAAATTAGCACAAACATTACTCAAATTTGAAGCAAAAACCAGCAATTTACCTGGAAAATTTGCACAATCAGTGCTCAAACAGATGAGGCCAATCTTGTCTCATCTT
>KQ991654.1:2965-17161 GCA_001598015.1 Dorcoceras hygrometricum
CTTGGAAATTCTACATTAGGTCCGTGTGCACCTGATCAAGTGTCTACTGATATCAGCCTTAGCATTTAGCTCGTGGTGAAGGGGAAACTGACATATGGACAGCTTCTCACCCTTCCATGGTGACCGTATGTTATCTTCGCCAAAAATCCTAAAGTTTGAACATTCTTCCTTTAAACTCATAGCTGGTTGAAATCAGATTTTGAAATCAAAGTTCGGGTTCACAGTGCTTTCGAAATTCTTTCTTTAAAATTTCTTTAAAACTTTTACTGAGTATCGGGTACACCTACTGAACTTATCGCTGGAATAGAAACAGACACGACGAAGTGGAACTATACTGGGTTGCCATAAATCCTTAAATTGAAACATTCTTCTTTTTAAACTCATAGCTGGTTGAAATCAGATTTTGAAATCAAAGTTCGGGTTCACAGTGCTTTCGAAATTCTTTCTTTAAAATTTTCTTTAAAACTTCTTTAAAACTTTTACTGAGTATCTGGTACACCTACTGAACTTATCGCTGGAATAGAAACAGACACGACGAAGTGGAACTATACTGGGAGACAAACCAGATCTTTAATGTTCACCATTATCGTTAAAAGGAATCAGCTGTTGGTAAAGGAAATAATATTGTTATCGTAAAATGGCTGCAAGGATACTAACAGTGAAATAGACGCAACTTTGAAACAGTAGTGCTATCGAGTGACTGCTAACACTATAGGAATAGTACTTTAGAAGTGAACAGTTGTTGGTCACTCAGCTGTCGACGCAACGGGAATAACAAATTCAGCTGTTAGCAAGAAATCCAGCTGATGTGAACAGTAGATCAACCAGTCGTTGGGTAAGGCGATCAGCAGGTGGAAGAAAACTAGACGATGGATATAAATCAGCAGTGAAGTACGCAAGGGGAAAGGAATCAGTCGCAAACAAGACCAGTCGCAAGCAACAGTAATCAGTCGCAATCAACAGTTCCTAAAAGGAACAATGCAACTGCTGGATTTAAAATAACGAAACACGACTGCTGGTTTCTTAACAAAGGAAGACATCTGCTGGTGAACAGTGCATCGACTGAATTTTAACTGGGAAATGCATCTGCTGATTTCTCATAAAGAAGAGTACCTGCTGGTTTCTAACAAAGAAAGGTAACTGCTGGGTTCTCACAAAGAATGGTACCTGCTGGTTTGTAACTAAGAAGCACTTGCTGGTTTCTAACAAAGAATGGTACCTGCTGGGTTCTCACAAAGAATGGTACCTACTGGTTTTTGACTAAGAAGCACCTGCTGGTTTCCTGCTGGTGAACAATGCATCTACTTGAAAATTTAGCTATCTTTCTAATATCAAAACAACGATTTCGCTACCAGCCGTTGTCCACTAAACCAGACTTTATATTGATTCAATTTAACAACTACCGATTACAAAATCGTCAAATTCTAACATTACCACGACAGCAAGAAAGAACATTCTTAAACATTTTGGAATCAGAACTAACTTCATCGTACTTTTTAACATCTAACTTTCTTAGAACAGCTTGGAGACTTAGATGCAGAAGACTGATCAGCTGAAGCGAAGACTACTGGTTTAAAGATGAAATTCACCAAGAGCAGCCGGTCTCAACAGGAGTTCTCCACAAGCACCACCACGAGCACCTTGAAGTTTTTAGAGAAAAAGAGGGAATTTCTGGACAACAATGAAACTTTCTTGCTTACAAAAACAATCATATACGAGATATGATTTGTAGTAGGTTTTAACACTCGAGTAGGCATGGGATCCTACCAACCCGTGTCCTTTTCAAAAGAATTTGTCAAATACTCCTTACCACTGTTTTGCATTTGAAATCTTTACCAAAAATTTTTTTTTAAAAGGAACTATTTTTGTCCAGCCGATGGCATTTCAAACCAAAAGCTGAAATATGCTCGTGTTTGCGCTCGGACGACAGCTGCCTGGAAACCGTCCGTGTCATGCCTCAAAACAACAACTGAAAATCAATTCTTTAAAACAATTAAAATAAACTTAAGGCTGAAACTGCAATATCAAATAGACCCTTAAAATAGAAAATGCTAAAATATGTGGTCCTATGGATTTTTGGGGCGTTATACTCACACCAGCAGGGGTGGAAACGGAGACAACATCACATAGTGGGGAAGAACTCAACCCACGATCATACACAAACAACTCAAAAATGAAGGAGTGTGATGCTCCAGTGTCAATCAAAACTCGTGCAGGAAAATCAAAGATAAGGCATGTACCTTGAATCACTCCCGTAGGTATCTCATCAGCCTGCTCTCTCGTCAAGGCATTCGCCTGGGCCTGCTGTCGTCCTGGAAACTGAGGTCTCGAAGGTACTCCAAACCTACAAGGCTCACGAGGTTGGAATCCTGAATGTTGGGACGGAAAAAAAGGCTGCTGCCGCTGCGAAGAACCACCTGCGAAACCTTGCTGCGACTGACCCAAAAACTGCCCTCCCATCAAAGGACACGCTCTAGCAAAATATCCCGGTTGTCCACAAAGATGACAAAGACCTCGAACTCCACGACACTGAGAAGTCTCATGCTTCCCTCCGCACTGTCCACAAAACACACCACCAGAACTACTACCGCCAGAACTCACACCAGAGGAACTCAAATGCGCCTTCTTCTTAAACTGTTTGCCTCGGGGCTTGAATCTCTGACGACTCGATTGCTGCGACCCCTGAGGAGACTGAAACGATTGCGACACATCTTGCACCGGTTGAAAAGAGCGCCCCACAGATGGCTGAACCGGAGCCTGTGCCTCCAACAAACTCTCCTCAATATCTACAGCCCGATCCACGGCCTCAGCATAAGTCGCAGGTGAACCATACAACACCATCCGGAACAAATCAGGCCTCAAATCCTTCAAAAACTTGTTCCTCTTAGTCCTCTCCTGGTTAGCTACATGGGGAACATACATCAAAAGTGAAGAGAACTGTCTGGCATACTCGGCCACCTTCATATTCCCTTGCTTCAAGTTGTCAAACTCCCGTTCACGACTGTTGTAGTAGGACTCTGGGGTATACTCCTATCGAAACACTGCACAGAATATCTCCCAAGTAGTCACAGCCCCACTCTCTCTCAAGATACGGGAAGTACCTCTCCATCAGCGCTGTGCGTTATCTCTCAACTGCAACACTGCTAGCTTCAATCTCTTCTCAGGAGCGTACTCCAAAGTATCAAACAAATCTGGACTAACCAAACCTCGGCCATCAACCTCCTTCAGCGCCCACGAACGTAGGGGGATTCGTCCGTTGAAACCTCGCTAGAACTAACTCCATCTCGCCAATCTGTCTCGTCACATCCTCCACCTCTACCTATCTCTCTTGACGATGCAAAGGGATATTCTGCTGAATGCCCTCATCACTATCCGAGGCCCTAGACTCCTCAGCGGAACTTCTAGCAGTCCTACCTCTACCTCTCCTCGGCGGAATCTAAATAAATCTCAAGTTAAGAACTAACAGCAGATAATCACAGAGACATGTAAAATAATCACATAAGCCACCGATTCAATCAAAATCAAATCCAAACTCTGTGCCTAGACTCGAGTGTGATCAAAGGAAAACGAGCTTATCCCAGTTTAAGCTCTGATGCCAAAAATATCAGGCCCCGTGCTAAACAACAAGGATTAATAGCACAATTAAGCACATAAACACGGAAGCATCAAATAGGGCTAAATTTTCGAAATAAAGTTGGGCCTGAACCAAATCATATCTTCAAAATAGTCATAATCAAAATACAAGTTAAATCAAAACTCATAAAACGAACATGTAATCACAACTCAATTCAACAACGATCCCCCAAATACATATAACCTCAGGGCATCCCCTGGATCAATACATAATAAAATAATAACTGGGATTCAAGGAAATGGGGATCGACCAGCTGGGGTTCCAGTCTGTCTAGCTTGGTTACCTGAAGATCCTGCAAATGGACAACACAGACCCAAACAACAAAAAGCAGGAAAAATAATACGAGGTCAAGCCTCAGTACGAATGAGCACTAATATAATAGCAAAACATAAACATGCAGTATTCTAAGTCATGAATACATGTTGCTGTCAAAGAACATCGGTCATCAAGGCCTGCTAATCAGCTGGCAATAATCTCAATCAAGCCTCTATACCCGCACAGTGTATCAACCGGAGAAATAAATCGGTCCGTGATCTTCAGGCCCGTCAGCCATCACGGCTCGGTGGTTTTCAGACACAACTGATCAGTTGGTCACCACTTCGATGATAGCGTTGTACCTTTTAGGCACGACACATCTGTCTGCCGGTCACAACGTGGCTCTATCTTAGGTTCTCAATCGATCAAAGGCTCAATATGTCGCTATGTCCAAGCTGTTAACAAAAGCTCAACTCGTACCTTCAATTCTCCAGTTCTACCTCAACAGATCTCACCAGGCACGGAAATTACAGCCTGCTCAAAATTGCTACCTCGCTGGTCACGTCCAACATAGCAGGGACTTCGCTTGAGCTCAAATCTGTTAAGGACATCTCATATCTTAGTTCACGGCTGAATTTCTCAAGCTTAATACCTATGGTCAGAACTCATTTCTAGTTATACCTAGCAAAACAGCTTCTAACAGCTAGAACTAAGCTCAAAATCACTTACCCAAAAGCTCAAGAGAGCTGAAGAACTCTCGGGTCTGGTCTTGCGAAAACGTTCGAGCAACACTGCTACTTCGTGTTCCCTCTCCAACGTCGACTCAAACTTCCCAACTGGTATTAATCAAAAGAGATACTCAAGACGAGCTCAGCGCCAATCTCGCTCCAAACAACGGTGGAAATCGACGGCAATTTATCGGAGAAGTGTTCGAATGAACAGTATCTATCGAGGTTTTACTGGAGAAAACGATGAGGAATATCGGGTTCAAAATACGCTAAGTGTTGGGCAGCACTTGGTATATAAATTCTCAAATCACTACTGTTCTAAGCAATTCAGATCTCTACTTATACTAAGGCAAAAGTCCCTTCAAAGCTGGCTCTATCTTTCGCTCACTGCTGATACAATACAATCATCTAAACACTCTACTAACTCATAAGCAAACGACGTTGCACCAAATAATCAAAATGACGTAGCATAGCTTCCACAGTAGAAACAGATCTCTCGCTAGAAACATCTGAATAGCGCTAACAACCAGTGGTCAACTCAGTTGTGTTGACTAACATGTAGCATCATCTCGCACGCGTGCGCTAACGCTAACAGCTGCCTCTGCTACACTCTCACTGCTGAGTTGCTAAGCGTTGACGTCTGATCATGGAATTATCATTGGAATCACTTCCCGATAGGAAAATGCAACTACTGAACTCCAAATTCGACGCAGATATCAATCATCACCAACCTCTCACTACTGATCACTCTACGTCTAAATCTGAGAACCCAGAAATCACAATTTCCGTGACAAATCTTAATCCAAAAGCTTATTAGCCATTAAATCATACTTAACAGATTTCTAGTCCTTACACATACATTAACATTGTTATAAACCAGAATATAGAGTTCAGACTGACATTTAGTTGATCCTCATTACCAAATTCTCAAATGAAAACGGAAAAACTCAACCACCACCTAAAAATTAACAATGCAGACAAATAATTCATTACACTTCCCAATTGACGATCTAGATTTGAAAATAAATTCATCCAAACCTTTGCACGTCCTCCGTAGACCAGAGACGCAACACCTATCATTACAACAAACAATGATATCACTTAACATGATAATAATATACTGTAAGGCGATAAATTCAACACACAAAAGAGCAATAAACTGACTATGCTATCCAAAGAGAGTTGCATACCATAAGACCCACTAACGTATGGAAAAATCACGATCACTAACTGAAGCTGTTTATCAGCAAGTTTAGAAGTAGATTCAGTGTGAATATCGAAGAGGTCCTTCTCAATCTGAGGAGGATTAGTTGAACGAAGAAGAACCAAAGGTTCTGATCTAAATTCATGAAAGAAAGCAAATCAATATAGGTACAATCAATACTTTCAGCATGTCAATGATATTTATGAATCGAACGGTAATTATTCAAAAAATTAAGATCCACCATCCCCTTATTGCAACACATGATGATCAATTCATGGCATAATCTGATTGGATCCACATTAAGTGAAAAACTGATCAGGTCCAGAACTCCACTTTACCACCATTTACCATTTTCTGAACAACAAATTGTCAATGTATCACTGTGAGAACTGTGAGTAGCCAAGGTAATTAGTAGCTTAATCATGTTTAAATTAAGGGTTAATCAGCCAAGATTATCCATCTTAGAGAGATATCATGTTTCATGCTAAGCTGATGGTGTAAGCTATTTGGGGTTTCATCTTGGATTAGCACTGGCATAGGCTATTGAGTGGCCTATGCTGATCTTAGGTGTTGTAGCAGATTAGAAGCCCAGCTTAGAGGTAAGATGGTACGGTTCAGCTTAGGGATTCGGTTAGAGGACCAGCTTAGAGGTAAGCTGGTGTGTTCCACGAGCTGGTTTGACGTTTTGTAGCGTAAGCTGTTATGTAAGGACTATGATGATCTGTGTTGACTCGTGATCTGTTATGCGTGTACGCCTAAGCTGGAGCAATGGAGTTCCAAGCTGGTTACTGAAACTGTAGATCAGTTCTGGAGTTAGTAGTATAAATAGCAGTCGTTGACCAAGACATAAGTATTTTTAGACCTCGGATATTTTAACACCTCTGGTTTGTTTGAGAAGCTACCTCTTCCAAAACCCTTGTTGGTACTGTCCACTCGTACCTTCATTTTTGATTGCTGGAGTTTCGTCGACCAGTTTTGGTCAAGAGTGGTACCGCTGGGAACCCCTTTCCAAACCCATCATTTACCTACTTATATTGTGGACGGAGGTGGTCAGAGAAGGAAACGCAAAGTGGTAGAGTGTGCGCTGTCGTTGCTTCTCCCAGCTGCGTTGTTCACCTGGGCTGGTACCCATGAACTTTAAGTGTTGTTCCTTGTCTTTGGCTTCGCTTTAAGACTATTTTCGTTAGTTGTAGAGTAGACCCGAGCTGGATTTCGTAACCTAGGGTTTGTTAGCTCGCGATCTGTTCCAGGTTCTGCTCCGAGCTGGTTCTCGTTGAGTGATGAGCTAGCTTCTGTTGTGTTGGTTATTTTAGGTTGCTGAGTGCTTTAGGATCTGTTGTTGGTCCTCCGGAGCTATTAGCAACCCTGTGGCTGTTGGCGTAACAAGAGTGGTGCGTGCATGAGCTGTTCTGTGCTGAGCCTGTGCGTGTGCTCTGTTCTTCCGTGGCCTTGTTAGGTAGCTTGGTAAGATTTGGGCAGGTACAAATTCGGAGCTTGTAGTTACAGCTTTAAGTTAAGCATGTGAACATAGGGGCTGTGGGCTGTGAGGCCGTAGCCTGGTCGTAGGTATGCCATAACCTGTTACGCTCGTGCTATGTTGCCGAGCTATTTTTCTTGTGTTGTGTATAATACCTGAGATGTTTAGCTAGCTTATGCGTGTGCTGGGTAGCCTCACTGTTTGTGCTGTGTTTGTGATGTTGTGCATGTGGCTATAAGTTGTGTTGCTTGTTGTATATCGCATGAGTTAGCCTGAGCTGTTCTGCTTTTATGCATGCGTGGGAACTGGGCTGTTTGGTACATGTATTGTTTACCTATGCTGTTCTGTAGTATGCTGCATGTTGTTTATGTTTCTGTTAGCATGGCATCCACGCATGAATTTTGGGCTCCTCCCTTGTTATCTGTTGCTATCAGCTCCTGTTGTTGAGCTGATATTCATCGCTAGCTGATTCCGATTGTGATTCTTTCCTTCGTTATTCTGTGCTGGCCTTGTGGTTGATTTGTATGTAGCAGGAAGCTTGTGGTTTGTTTTTTTGAGATCGATCGGCTAACTATCGGGCTTATCTATTCGAGGTCGATCGGCTAACTACCATGCTCCTATTCCTACTGTTTGGTTGTTTGTCGCTACGAGTCGAGTGGATAGCTACCACGCTCTCATGAGCTTTGGCATCAGCAGGTTGAGTAATCTGGTTTCTGCTTTTGATACTGTGTGTGGGTCGTTTTGGTAGCGCCCATGCTCTCACATACTCCATGGCCACTACAACGTCCATTTAAGCAGAGTTGAGGTATCTTGAGCTCTGTTATTTATTCTCGTATGTATTTCCAGCTGTTGAGTGTTTCGGTGAGCTGTGTATCTCCAGCTGTTGAATGTTTCTGTGGGCGGTGTATTCCCAGCTGTTGAGCTGCTCCTTGAGCCCGATATCCTCTGGCTTCCTTCCATGCATTGCACTCTTTATGTTCATGCTTTATTTGTTGTCTGTTGTTGATTTGCTCTTCGTACTGAGGTCTGACTTTATTTGTTTTCCCTTGGGACTGCTTTGGCTGTATGTTGGTCATTGCAGGCCTTTTCTAGGTAGTCAGCTGGTCCGCTAGGTGTGACAGCTGGTGCAATCCCAGACTTGAGTTCCCAGTTATATATATATATATATATATATGCTATAACGAGTCATTGTCAGGGGATGCCCTGTGTAGTTGTTAATGTATTGACTTGATTGTTTTGGATGCATGTATATATTTGTTGAATATGGCGTTTTATGTTGTGGATTTTGATTCAAAATCGTATTTTGAGTATACGCCTATGTTGAATGTTGCATTTTAAAGTCAGACCAAAAGAAAAAAACATTTAGCCACTTTTTAAATTTCCGTGTTCTGCGTGTTGCATCTGTGTTTATAAGCATCGGGCCTGAAAATCGCAAAGCACAAGTTAGAAATGCCCTCACCATCAACACGGAGATAAAATAGAAGTATTCTCAACGGATTGGACAATTTAATTCCACTAAATCAGAAGTGTACATGAACAAATGCAACATCAGAGAGCATTGTTAGATCATGTTTAATTTCAAATTAAAGTCATATTAAGGAAAAACAATTCACCTTATCAATCAAATTCTACTACTCCTCTAGCTCTCGTGGAGAAACTCGACAGAGACGCTCGAACAACCACAAAGCTACAACCTGCTCAACCACACGACATTAGCTCGAGGATAAACTACAACAAAAATAGAACTGGGAGATACCAGCTCAACCCATCTCGAACCTACACTCCCAAATATGATAACTTGCTCTAGAAAAGGCGTAGAACAAGAGATAACACTTAGCTGAATGTGCTACTGGACATGAAGAACCAGCTATCTGGAAATCGCGAAAAGTCAGTATGCCCTGCCTACGTCGCGCTCACTTTTCCAGCCAACCAACGGCTCTAAAAGGGGTATGGAAAGAACGATCTTGAGGAGAGGAACTCAACGCTACCCGCCTTGCTCCAAGCAGAGACGTCTACCACCGGCAATCGGAGAATAGGACTCGGTGAACAGTAAGGGTTTCGCTACAGGGTAAGGTTCGCTCTCTTGAGAGAAAATACTATAAGTTTCGGAAGTGAATGACGTGAACATGGTCAAATTATATATACTTAAATCCCGCGATCTCATCTACAGTGCCACCGACCACCTCGGGTCCCCAAGCTGATACCAGCTCAGGCATATGCTCAGCAAGCTCCTCACTCCGCTGACGCACACAACAGCACACGCTTGCTACTCAGATCATGCTCACATAAGTTACACTCTCAAGACATCTTACACCCTCAGAACAGCTTACACATATTACGCTTGCTACTCAGATCACGCTCCAGATTACCTCTCAGGACAGCTTGACAGGATCGAAAAACCGGGGGTGCCTTGAGCTCTCACACAGTTTAGGAACCTAATCTTAGATCAAAAGACCAGATTACGTGCAATTTAAAAAATTTAGTTTGAGAAAACAGCACGCAATAGGAAAACCAGATCGCGCCTGAGCTTAACCAGCAGCTCTACGAGCTGGTCCAGATCGCGTGCGGTCTAGTCTTAAATCTTAAGCTGTAATAGCTCAGTGTTCTTGAAAGGTAGTGCACTGAGAGATAGATCAGATAAGATATAAAATCTTGTGGAAACAACCTGAAATTCCTTTTAAAATTGAAAGCTCGTGAATTCTATATGCAGAAAGCTGTAAAGAAATACGCTGTAATTTTTTTATGGAAGTTCGGTCTGAATCTCCTATGTCTCCCCTTCTTACACACATGGAAGGATCCACTAGAAGATTTGATTCCAACAGCTTCTACTTCAACCTGATCCGACAGTCCTCAACCTGAAAGAACTCCTAGCCATCAATGCACACCAGCTCGTAGGTTGTGTGTCTAACTAACCAACACTTCTTTAACGTCTCGTTGAGAAAGACTACAATGAACTTGTTTAATGTCTATGATTAAAGACTGATAGGAAGTCATTTTGTTTTTGATTCACTCAGCTAATCTAATCAGCTCTATCTCAAATATGTGAGTGAATCTGTGTGTGATAATTTACAGTGTACGCTCACTCTCAAATGTATTCTCACACACTGGGAAGTGCTTTTTTCTAAGCTGGTTTCTCGATGTCTTTCCAGGGTTGTGCTGTCGAATTAGATAACTCTTTGAAGCTCACGGTCTGTGTACCAGCTCACACCTGGGCACGAGACCAGCTTGCACATCAGCTGCCACTTGGATATGCAAGCTTTCTTCTAATCACCATTCTCTCTTCTTTTTCTCTCGCCACTCCCTTCTGCTGCCAGCTTCTGCTCTTGATATATAATGCCTCTTGTGCAAATCTATCCATTGGACACAGAGGTGTAGCCGTTTTAAAGGCTTCTGACAGAGTTGTACCTTATGTCCTTTAGCAATAAATGTGTTGCAGGCTTTATTGACTCTAAGCTCTGTTCATTTCTGCGCTGCAGCCTTTGCTCACCTTGAGCTTTGTCTTGATCAGACAAATTAGTTTGTATACTAGTATTCTGATATTGCAAAAACTAATTTATCTGATTTATCGAGAAGTTCCTGATCTGGTCTACCAGCTGGTGTCCTCCCAGCTAGGTTCCTTCATCTGTTCTCCTCTTGAACCTCTCTGATCTATTTCTGCTCTTCTCTAAGCTGCTCTTGAGATGATATGCGCTTCTTCTCCAAGCTGCACCGCTCTTGTTCACAGCTACTCTTGTTCTGTTCTTTCCTGCTCTTGTCTGCTCTTGTACACTCCAATCTGCTTCAGTACACTATGAGCTCTAAGCTGATTTCCCAGCTGGTCTCTTCTTTGACTAGTCGTCGAGCAATCCTCTATGATCGACTGTATCTAACAGCATGTGATCCTCTACACTGGATAAATCTTCATCAGTGATTATATCCCTTCTTCTTTGGATCACATCAGTGCTGATTCGGCTTTCACTGGATCTCTAATCTGCACTTGATCACTGATCCGAGCTGTTCTTCTCCTGAGCTGTTTTTCCTTTGTTGTACCAGCTTGGGTGTCCCCTCACTATTCCAGCTTGGATGTCTTCTGCTGCATCATCTTGGGCGTCCCCTTATTGTTCCAGATTTGACATCTTCTTATCAGCTTGCAGCTCTCTTCTAATCTGTAATAGCTTGGACCTATGGAAATTGATCGAGTACACCATGCACTTGTATTTCTTCTTCTTCTACAGGATTCACCTCGAGCTCCTCAAGCTTCTCACAGACTCGTCCTCATCTCCATCTTCATTTTCATCTTCCACAATAAGCCCATCTCTCTTAAGCATTCATCTTGACCAAGATTCCTGATCTGGTCTTCTTCAATCCGAGCTGGTTTGTCCTTAACCAGCTTGGACATTTTCTGCGCTGCTCTTGTTATGACGAAGAAATTGCACATTGATCCTAAACCGTTAGTAAGATATTAGCAGATTTTGTGGTAATCAAAATTAATATTCTGATCTATGAACACAGATCCAAAAATCTCCCCTTTTTTGATTTACACAAAACCTGAATAAACATATGCACGAATGGTTATTGTTTGAAATATTTATCCCCTTTTTGTGGTAATAAAAAATGGTTCGAAATCTTGTATCCTCCTTAATATTTAAAAGAAAACTCCCCCTCACCAGAGCATGGGGTAATTTTATTTTTTGAAAAGAAAACATTTTGCAAGGGACGACATTTTTCAAAAGTAGTAAGAATGATATGAAATTTCAAGAATAGATCCAATGATACTGAAAAATTCTCAACTATTCAGACTGGAATATAAACAATAATTGAATTCACAGAATATCTTCCGCTTCTTTGAACTCTGTCATATGTGCTATTATTTCAGCACATCCATCGTAAGAGGTCTTGGCGTCCATACATCTCGTGAAATCTGTCAGCTCGACAGAAGAGATATTGCTGCACCTTTCACTCTTGGTCTAGTGCTCTGCTATTCAAAAATAATTACTCCCCCTATCTTTATAACTGAGTTTTAAAATCTTTAAAAATATTTTGTAGCACAGACAAGCTTTCGCAGAAAGACTACTATCAGAGCAGAAATAAATTTAAACCGTTAAAAATTTCATTTTATAATGCACTTTCAAGAACAACCTGCTCTGATACCAATTGATAGGATCGAAAAATCGAGGGTGCCTTGAGCTCTCACACAGCTTAGGCACCTAATCTTAGATCAAAATACCAGATGACGTACAATTTAAAAAATTTAGTTTGAGAAAACAGCACGCAATAGGAAAACCAGGTCGTTCCAGAGCTTAACCAGCAGCTCTGCGAGCTGGTCCAGATCACGTTGGTCTGTTAAATCTTGATCTGTAATAGCTCAGTGTTCTTGAAAGGTTTAGTGCACCGAGAGATAGATCAGATAAGATTATAAAATCATGCAGAAACAACCCAAACTGAACTCTGAAAATCGAAAGCTAAATAAACATGTTTTAAACATATGCAATGCAGATGTTATGTATGCAGAAAGCTGTAAAGAACAAACGGATTTGTTTATGGAAGTTCGGAGTTGAATCTCCTACATCTCCCCTTATTTCTCAAGGGGAATGATCCATTAGAAGATTTTGATTACAATAGCCTCTATTGCAACCCGATCCGACAGCCCGCAAGCTACGAGAACTCCTAGCCACCAATGCACACGAGCCCACAGGCTGTGTGTCTAACAACACTTATTTTACGTCTCAGTTGAAGGACTACAAGACTTATTTAACGTCTCTGTCCAAAGACTACAAGTAAAGTGTTTGATTTAACTCCGATCGCCGATCAGATCGGACCGATCGACTCACTTTCCGAAACTGAACACTATGATCTGAAAAACCATTTTTCATAACCCCAGTGCAAAATGACCGTTTTTCCCCTCAACAGCGGGAAATCTCGATTTGACCCCTGTTGACTTTTAGGAAGTTGCACTCCCCAAAATCCTCTTCTCATGCTCAACACATTGAGCTGAGTATCCGTGCGGGAATCTCGAATCCAGTACTTGTGTGACCCTCAATGGTTCAGGGATACAGCTAGCCGTGGGCCCACAACCATTGTGGCTCCGGAATCACAATTCGGACTTGCCCATTGGATCATGGTAAGAGCGTCTAGAAACATCGCCCCATGATCCCCTAGGTATCACTGATAGTGCCTGCAAGAACCAGTTGGTCATGGTTAGCGTACGGTACGGTCCTTTCAATCCATATATCCCGATCAGATCAACGACCATTGGTAAATCGAGAGTCGCTATAGATCCGATAGCTATGCATACATCTTGGAGATCGAATAGTGACATCGCGAGTGTAACTAGGTAAACACATTTACCTAAAACATTTCTAGTACTCTGGCCAGAGATTTATACACTATTATCCCCTAAGATAGCATAGGATATCCACGCATGTCTACGACCGGTGAATCCTCGACAACGATGCATTGACTCCTACATGCATCGGGATCTCACCCAATCCCGACGCCTTATGACCCCAAGAGAGTTGGCAAACGGGTCAAAGTGAGATGCCTATCATGTAGAGTCTCAATGACGTTTCGAGTCGTGAGGACTAATCAGTACAACCAAGACCTCGGACTTATCCACTCGACAAATGGTAACCACTTGGAAAGTCCGAAGGAGGGTAGTTCGATAGTTCACCAGGTCACTATCTATCTGCATGCTGAGAACATCACAATGTTCCCTACCAATGAAACATGGTACTTCGCATCGCAGATACTAGTCTCTAGCTCGGGCGGACTTATCCTCATTTTGACGGCCCAATCGACTAGGAACATGTTCAGAATACACAGTGACTATTAGATGTGTTTCATGATAGCCGTCATACCCACTATCACATCTAACATACACTTTAGTGTATTCTAGGTCTTTACTCAACGCAATTGTTAA
>KQ991657.1:5125-15474 GCA_001598015.1 Dorcoceras hygrometricum
TCTTCGCTGCCTTAGCAATCCAGCTTCTGCTCCTTTTGCTCGATTCAACGCATCGGCAAAAGTATTTGGTCGACCAGTGTTCACCAAAGTAAACACGTCAGGATTCAGGCCATTGATAAACTGATCAGCTTGTGCTTCATCGCTGATAGCAACATGTGGCGCAAATTTAAGCAAGCTGGTAAATTTAGCAACATATTCTTCAATATTCAACTGCCCCTATCTCGGGTTTGCAAACTCTGCCCCTTTATCCTTTCGATACGAAATGGGGAAAAATCTTTGATAGAAAGCTGTTCGAAATACTGCCCAAGTAATCACAGTACCATGATTCTCAAGTGCTTTCTTGGTTGCTATCCACCAACTCTTACCCAGACCATGCAATTGGTGAACTATCAGTTTTACCCGATGATCATCGGTATAATCAAGTGCTTCAAATAATTGCTCAATATCTTCCAACCAGTTCTCACATTCTATCGCATTCTCTGTCCCTGCCATCGTTGGTGGTTTAAAAGACTGAAACCGTTTTACAACGTTTCCATCGGAGTAGCAGCTGCATTCAACATATCAGTCGATGTACTACCCTGCTCTGTCTGTCTGTTAGTTGTTCTTCGAGGAGGCATATCTATAAATCAAACAGACTTGGTCATCATTTCTCATCAATCAATAACAAGTCAATCTCAGTCCCTCCTCTGATTAGCATACATGAATGTACTGCTGCTCAAAAGATCGAGTTCTGATTCATGCTTCGTTCAATACATGCTATTTATTCTCTTCTCAAAGAGCATGTAATTCTCAAATCTGCTCGGCATAGTCTTACCAGTTCTTCACATAATCAGGTGATATAAATTCAAAAGCAGTAAGACATATACCACACAAGCATGCAATCAATTAATCACTCAGGAAGAACTCGATCTACCCCCCACTCATCTAATTCAATGATTTTAATGATGTAGTAGGCTCTGATACCACCTGTTGTGAGGCTCGCTGCTCACAATTAAGTCTCTAATCTCAATCAGTGGGTTATTAATTTAAACTAAACAAGTTTATTAAATCTAATCTGGTTTATAAGAAATTTTTTTTTTTCAAACAGCAGAAGCATAGAAAAAACAGCAGAAGCATAAAGATTTCAGCTTGTATCGTAAACGTTATTCATTTATGAAAACACTTCATTGTCCTCGGTAGGTACAAGCTAAGTTTTCATTGTCCTCGGTAGGTACAAGCTAAGTTTACTAGTACACGCTTGATTCTTATATACAAAACCAGACTTGAGCAACGTAAGAACAACTGTCCAAAAACATAAACTATCAGCTGGTATGTATTCTTCCTGCTGCTGACCCATCGTCTAAGCAGTTACCTCTCGCTACCCTTGGTTACTCCCCACTAGTTTCTTCCTCCTGTTGTCATGCACACATACAAAACAAAACAACAGCCGGACAACTCCGGTGAGAACATTTCTCAGTATAATCAGCAGGCATGCATAATAGCAATAAAATGAATAACAGTTTATCAACTGTAAAACAAATGCAATGCAATGAAATGATTCCATTTCTCTTCTTCGATCTCAGAATTGATTCCATTTCAGTTCGATGCCATCAAGATTCGTATCCGATCTTGACATGAATATTCATCTATCGAAACCATCTCCGGCTTCGAAAATCAGGCCAACTCAGTCCTAGACATTAGAATCAATTCAATTCTCTTCGTTATGCAATTTCATGCAAATATAAAAGATCCACTACCTGTGATGGATCGACACATACACAATTCAAGTTCTAAATCAAGAACAGTAATCAAACATGTATGTGATTTCAGCGGGATAACTCAAGAAATATCATTCTCGAGTAATCTAATCCCTGACTCTTCTGTCAAATTATACCTTCGTTCCTCTGTTTTCAAAGTACTTCACTCAGTGTTCTTAAGTTCTGTTCAGCACTTCTTGAGATACTCGCAGAATCACAAATTGATATCTGTAATCAAGATGTTCTCAATATTTCGAAGTCACTCTTATTTATAGACAACGGTCTCTGTTTTTCTGCAGCATTTCCAACGTGTTCCATTCGAATTCCACGTGTCATGCTGAGTATTTATCAATCGTTATCGGATAAACTCCCACCGCTTCGAATTCAGCTTCTTCGATCAGTAGGTAGAGCGTATCAACTGTTCTTCGTGGTATCAAGAAATTCTCGCGACTGATGCTACTAAGTCTCACGACTAGACACCGTAGCTCTATTCCGTTGGTGTATAATTCAGTCGCAACAAAACCAGATTTCTCAATCAGCTGTCACATAACAACCAGTCGCTGTATTTCAATATCAAAACAACGCTGTATCAATTAACCCAGACGACGACGTAATAGCCCAACAGCTAATTCCCGATCTCTACTGAAAGTACTCACCAGATATATCAAAACAACGCTGTATCAATTAACCCAGACGACGACGTAATAGCCCAACACCTGATTCCCGATCTCTACTGAAAGTACTCACCAGTTGGTCACACTAAAATATTTCATCATTAAACAAACTCAGTCGCTGTTCAAAATAGTCATATTTCATTCCCTCGACTGGAAGTAGCATTCTCTTGTTATTCAGCAGAAGCAACAACCAGTCGCAGCAAGAATCCAGTCGCAACACTTCGAAATCAAAACGATGTCGTTACAACTAATCTCAACGACGTCGTAGCGTACAATCACACCTCTACTGAAAGAAAACCAGCAGCTGGTCACTCCAATAATCCAACGACTGATTTCGCTATTTTATTCCAAACGGCATCGTATCGAGATTCCTGTTTCATAAGTTAAAACGATGTCGCGTTGCTCCCTCTGCTGGAACCAAGTTTCACATACTTGCCTCGACTGATTTGCGTTCATAAGTAAACGACGACGTCGCGCCTACTTCATCAAAACTAGTCGACATACTAACAACCAGCAGGTGCATACACCAGCAGGTGCGTAAGGAACTCTCGCTGCTGGTTCCCACGTGCATAACAGTAACCAACACGTGGCGCTTCCTCTTTGATCCTGGTATTCGTGCGTCTGCTTCCAGCTGCAACCAACACCAGCGCTTCGACTGAATTTCAAAATTCGACCAGTCGCGAGCTACAGTATCATTGACCCTCGTTGACTTTGCTACAGTAACCTGCTGCTGAACGATTTTATCAAATCGCTTCGTCTGGTCGCTTCGTCTGGTTCCCACACTTAGCGAAATTCAACGATACCAAGTTCCTTAATCACCCCACACTTCCAGAAGAAATCCGAGCTCATAATCAAGCTTCATCAAAATCTATCATCTGAAACTTCAAATTACTACATTTCGATGTAATAATTTCGGGCATTACAATACTATTATGAGAGATTACTATATGTTAGAACATGAAATAAAACTCACAGAATGGTGGAAGCGGCTGGCGAGAACTGTTTCAGATTGGAAGAAGTGTTTATCTCAAGGACCATGCTCTGATACCAATTGTAAAGTGCTTGACTTTTCTAAATTAAATTAATAAGTTTTGGGGTTTGAATTGAAACAATCTAAAAGTTTGCACGCGGATTTAAAATAAACAACAAACAAATTTCTGGACTGAATTGTGATAAAATAGAACTTTCAATCTTAGAAATGGAAAATAGATCTTGTACATATATCTAACGGAATTTCATACAATGCAAAGTAAATTCTGTTCAGATTACATCAAAACAAGGAATCGGTAATCTATTATGTTTCGAAAGCTCATAACTATATTTCTTGACAACAAAACAGAAGAGATTGAAAACTGAATAGAAACTATTGTTCTAGATAAACAGATCTGAACACAGAACTTAAACTAATGTCCACGATAAACACCTCCGATCTGTTCCAGCTCTCTACTGATCATCACCTGCACTCAAGAAAACTAGTGAACCTAGAGGCTCAACAAGTAAATCTGGAATAATGAATACAGGCAATGCAAACATATCAATATCGTTATCTGTACAATAGGTCAAATCTGAACAATTATACTGAATACGATAATCTGGAAAATCTGAAAGTATAACTGCACATGATTGAAACATTTACTTGCTTTCAAAAGGAAAGATCTTAAATCTTTTCTCAGAGTCGTGTTAGAAATCACCCTGTGCTCTGTCTTATCTTTTAATCAAAATATGGCTTATACACCTGTATAGTGGTCACGGTCGTTTGATCAAACTGTCATATGATATCAGGTCAGGGGAATAAATCCCAACTTTTCTGTGAAAGGGATTATAGTTGCTAACCATAATCCTGTCCCTTTCAATTTGAAGGGGCACACTGGTTCGTCATCCATCATCCTCACCCTTCCTACGGATACCATCTGTTTCCTATGCCGTCTTTCTTAAACATTTCTGTAAAACTTTCTTTTCTTTATTTTCTGAAGCTTGCTTTTCTTTCGTTTTCTTGATCTGAAACAGATCTCTTTCAAGTATGGTTCGCTGTTTTAAAACCCTTTTTCGATGTTTGGGAACTATTGGAAATTCATGGGATTTCAATCGGAGAAGAAAACTAAAATGAGCTCTGAGTATAAACAATACGCAAGCGTACCAACTTTCAGTAGAAAATAAGATCTGGACTGTTGGTCAATTCAGATTCGGGAAAGTCAACATGACTTAAATGAACAGTTCAGATTACGCTAGTCAAACGAAGTCAACTAAGACTTGGATTACAAATTCATATCTCAACATAAAATAGTTCGAAAAACGAAAACAGATCGTGAACTCAATATCAGCTCTGAGAAAGAAACAGATCACGAATCATAAACAGTTCCAAGAAAAGAATCAGATTTCCAACTTAGCTTGAAATTTCGAAACTTAGAAAGTTTCCTTAATCCAAAGGAATCGAAAATATCTAAGGAAAACTCCAGAAACAAGAATGACGAAGCTACTTGTAAGCTACTGATACAAAAATGTCAAAGCTGCTTGTAAGCTACTGACAGGAATCACGCAAGCTTCTCGCGAGCTGCTTTGAAGAATATCCCAAAAATCTTAGGAAGAAACAAGAAGGAACATCTTTAAAACATTTTCTAACAAATTTTTTGAATCAAAACTCAGCAAACACATACTTTCTTTACGTAAAACATCATAACTTAAATTCTGCGTTTGAAGAACATCAAGAACAGTTCTCAAACCTTTTAAAACTCATACAAACATGCAGTTGAAAAAATATATGCTTTCAAGAGTGTAGCAAGAAACAGAGTTTACTTGTCTTTATCTGCGACAACAATTACAACGAGTTTATCTGGCCTGAATCAACACAATTCGATCACTTCCTGTGAAAAGTTTTGAAAGCTTTTGTTCGGTTTTCTTGCAGAGAGCACCTATTGTGAAAAGTGAAGTATTTGAGAATGAAACATAAATAAATTGGTTCGGCAGCATTTATATGAAATCTGAAATCTACGGTTGAAAAAGTTTTCGTTTAAAGTGCTAAAAATACTTAAAAGTGCTACTCCATTTTAAAAGCAACTAAAGATGAAATCTGAACTATATTAAAACAAAAAGAAATAAATCGGCTTGTGTGAACCGGCTGGACAGCTCTTGCAACGTTGCCTCAAATCTAAAAAATGAACCATGTAAAAGTTGATTTACGATATTATTTCAAATATATCTTTCAACTCTTAAAAATTTCTAATTGTGGATTTAAATGTTTCTGGGCGTTAAGGCCGTATTCTGAGCAGATCTTCCTAGAAGCTGACTCTTCTAGAGCTGGCTATGGCATCAGCATATGAACCACCTGAATTTCTAAACACTTGCAAATTTGAGTAAACATGACATAGTTACCGGTTTGTCCAAAATAAACTTTTCAAAAGACAAGATTTGTTCTACTTGTCTGCTGGGAAATCATATTGGATCTACTTTTAAAAAGAAGAAAGGCATTAGCTCATCCTCCTGAAGCCTAACTTTTACATATGGATCTATTTGGTCCTATACCCATAACCAGCCTAGGGGGAATGAAATATACTTTTGTGATTGTTGACGATTTTTCAAAATTCACTTGGGTGATATTTTTAAAATCAAAAGATCAAACTGTCGAACAACTGATAAAACTTTTAAAACTTTTGCAAAATGACAAATCTTCCAGTGTCAAACGGATCAGAAGTGATAGAGGAACTGAATTTTTAAATTATAGACTATCATCTTATCTGGATAATATTGGAATCAAGCATGAGATTTCTGCAGCTAGAACACTTCAACAGAACGGGTTGGCTGAGCGTAGTCGTACTTTTAAAAGAAGCTGCTAGAACTATTATTGTTGATTCATGAATTTCTCAGACGTTTTGGGCATAAGCGATTAATACAACATGCTATACTCAGAACAGATCAATGATTAATAAGCATCAATGGTGTTACCCCATATGAAATCTGGAATGGAAAGAAACCTGATATTTCTTATTTCAGGGTGTTTGGATGCAGGTGCTTCATTCACAACAATGGCAAAAATCATCTAACGGCATTTGATGTGAAATCTGATGCAGGAATTTTTCTAGGATACTCGGCTGTGAGTAAAGCGTATCGTGTATTCAACAACAGAACAATGACTATGGAAGAATCAGCTCACATAGTGTTTGACGAGACCAATTTTCGGTCAAATTCAGCTGCAAATCTGAACGATTTGTGCACTCGTCTAGAATCAACCAACATAGAATAATCAAGTGATGACGTCGCACAGATCAGGAACCAAGCTGATGGTTAGCATGCACTGGACACACCAATCACAAACACAGATATTCAAACTTTTGCACAAGCTGAAGTCCCAGGTAACATAGAAGTCATTGATTTGACTATTGTTGTGAGGACTAGAATTTGATATGTTCGATTTATTGTCAACTAATTCAAACGACTCCGCTTCTCAACATTAGTATTTGCGCGCCTGCTGGTCAGCAGCAACCATCACAACGCAATCTACTACCAGCAGCAAGGAATACGTCACGCCTACGTCATCATATCTATTAACAGCTCTTGCGACTGATTCCTCAAACCATCAGCTGATCGCTCCACACAAGCGCAACTGCTGAATCCAATAGTCAACACTCCAAAATGTTGACTAACACGTGTCGCTTCCTCGTTCATTTTCACGCTAAATGCAACGTTTGCCAGCAGCAACCTCAAACTCGAAACTAAACCAGCAGCTCTCCTTGTGTCACGACGACGTCATCTCTGCTGATTCAAAAATCCACCAGCAAGAGCTACAGTACCGTTGACCAGCGTTGACTTCACCCAAAAATCGATATTTCTCATCTTTAAAACTAGCACTGCGGCTGATGAAACAGCAGGAACCTTATTTCTTTCGCAAAATCCTCAAAATATACGTGATTAATCCCAAATCAAATCAATTAATCACTAATCTAAATCCTCAATCCTCACAGTTGTCCAAAGTCGTTCAGATGTCAACGATGGTCAACGGTGCTGATTGATGAATTCAGCAGTGACCAAGATCTGAGGAGCGCTAGCGGGACTTGATGCTACATCGTTTTGATCAGTTAGCGCGACGTTAGTAGAGAGTAGCAAAGTCTGATTCGAGACAGCTGAGGCAGTTGTGAGACTTCTGCTTTAGAGTGAAAGTTGATCAGTACCAACATCTGAGTTGATGAGACATCTGAATTAGTCGCCGATGACTTCTGTTGTAGCTTTGACTGGGGATTTAAATGAAAGTGCTGATCGACACTTAGAGCATTTCGAACCTTAGATTTCCTATCTTCTTCCCTGATAACCTTCGATTTCTACTGTTTATTCGAACCCTATTTCCGTTGATTTCCGTCATTTCTCGCTGCCGTTTGGAGTAAGATTGGTAGCACTGGGCTCGTCTTCTCTAGGGCTTTAGATTAGTACCAGTTTGGAGACTGGAGTCACCGGAATTGAGGAACGCAAAGTTGCTGTAGTGCTTGAGTGTCTTCGCGATTGTGGACCAGTAGTTCTTCTATTCTTTAACATCCTTGGATTCGAGTTTGTAGTAGCTTCTGCTGAGTTTCCGTGGAGCTGCTTGGGCAGTGGACTTGAGTTGGTTATTGCGCCCTTCTGTTGTAAGATCTGTTGAGGTTGAGGTACGAATTGAGCTATATATTAAGCAGTCTTCGAGATAAGCTTTGGGAATATTTCTTTTGTGTATTAATTGCTGTGTTCGTATTGACTGCTGAGTGATTGTGCTCATATCTGTGTTATGCGTGAAAGGTTATGCATTGATTAATCATGAGTCTGCTGTGCATTCATGCATGAATACCGTCCCTGATTTCTCTGAAAGCTGAATTCCTTTGCACGTTGTGATCGGCCGACTGAGTCGTCGTGCCTGAAAGGTCCAATGTTGATGTTGATGTGGTGGCCAGCTGAGTCGTTGTGCCTGAATACCACACTGCCTTGTGATGGTCGACTGAGTCGTCGTACTTGAAGATCACAAGATGATGATGATTGATGAGATCTGCATAGCTGAGTCGTTGTGCTATTTTCCTATCGATGATTCGTGGTATCCCTTTCATGCATTGCGTGATAGATATATTGCATTATCTGATATGATTTATGCTTTTATTGTGCTCTTCGTACTGAGGTTTGAACTCGTTTATTTTCCCTGTTTTGGGCTGCCTTGGTTTGTGTTGGCCTTGGCAGGTTCTTCAGGTAACCAAGCTGGACAGAGTGGAGCTTCAGCTGGTTGATCCCCTTTTTGATTTGAGTCCCAGTTGTATTGATATTTATATTGAGTCAGGGGATGTCTTGTGCCTTTATGTATGTTGGGGATCGTGTGTTGTTGTTTTTGTGTGAGTTTTGAGTTTAACTCTATTTTAAGTATGAATGTATTTTGAAATGATATTGGATCAGGCCCTTATTCGAAAATTTTTAGCCTATATTTTTATGATGCTTCCGCATAATTGTGACTAATTGTTGTATTAGCGCACGTGGCCTGACATTTTGGTATCAGAGCTTAAACTGGGATAAGCTCGTTTCCTTTTGATCACACTTGAGTTTAGGCACAGAGTTTGAGTTTTGATTTTGACTGACTCTATGATTGTGTGATTTGATTATCTGCTTTTGTGTTGTATCTGCTTATTTTCTTACCTCTGAGTTTGGTAGATGCCGCCGAGGAGAGGTAGGAGTAGGATTGCTAGGCAGATAGATGGGGTCTAGAGCCCCGGGCAGTGATGAGGATGTTGAGCAGCAGGGTATCCCTTTGTGTCGTCGTGGTAGAAAGGCTGAGATAGAGGTGGATGTTGTTACTCGACAGATTGGAGAGATGGAGCTAGTGTTGGCTAGGTTCCAGAGGATGAATCCCCCGACGTTTACTGGTGTTGAGGCTGGTCTGTTGGCTGAAGGCTGGCTTGAGAACATGGAAGAGTTGTTTGATGCTGTGGAGTACTCGCAAGAGCGGAGACTGAAGTTAGCAGTGTTGCAGTTGAGAGAGCATGCACGACGCTGGTGGAAGGGTACTTCTTGTATCATGAGAGAGACTGGAGTTGTGATTTCGTGGGAGAGCTTCTGTGCAGCTTTTCGACAGGAGTATACCCCTGAGTCTTTCTAAAACAACCGTGAGAGGGAGTTCGACAATCTGAAGCAAGGGAACTTGAGGGAGGCCGAGTATGCCAGGCAGTTTTCTTCGCTGTTGTCGTATGTTCCCCATGTTGGGAACCAGGAGAGGACGAAGAGGACAAGTTTTTGAGAGGGTTGAGGCCCGAGTTGTTCGTATGGTGTTAGCTGGTTCCCCTGCGACGTATGCTGAGGCAGTGGATAGAGCAGCGGACATTGAGGAGAGCCATATGGAGGTGCAGAATCAGGTTCAGCCGATAGCTGGACGAAGTTTTCAACATGTGCCAGAAGTGATGCCTTCTTTCAAACCTCCTCAAGTGCCGCAACACTCGAATCGTCAAAGGTTCAAGCCCCGAGGGAAACAGTTTAAGAAGCATTCGAACTCGAGTTCTTCTGGATCAATGAGTTCTGGTGGCAGTGGCTCCGGAGGAGGAGTGACTTGTGGACAGTGTGAAGGTTGTCATATGACTTCGCAGTGTCGTGGAGTTCAGGGCCTTTGCCATAACTGTGGACAGCCTGGACATTTTGCTCGAGTGTGTCCGACTGGAGGACAGTCAGTGATTCAGTCGCAGCAAGGTTCAGCTGGTGGTTCTTCGCAGAGACCGCAACCTTTTGCTCAGACCCAACGTTCTGAATTCCAACCCTGTGAATCGTCTAGGTTTGGTGGATCTTCGAGACCTCAGTTTACGGGACCGCAGCAGGCTCAGGTGAACGCCTTGACGAGTGAGCAAGCTGCTGATATGCCTGAGAGGATTATTACAGGTACTTGTGCTATCTTTGATTTTCCTGCACGAGTTTTGTTTGATACTGGAGCATCACAATCCTTTATTTCTGAGTTGTT
>KQ991658.1:3639-27967 GCA_001598015.1 Dorcoceras hygrometricum
CGGCCCAATCGACTAGGAACATGTTCAGAATACACAGCGACTATTAGATGTGTTTCATGATAGCCGTCATACCCACTATCACATCTAACACACGCTTTAGTGCATTCTAGGTCTTTACTCAACACAATTGTAAATCATTACACACATAATGAAAGTAAAGAATGCCATATAAGTAAATGCGAATATCATATATAAAGATTGTTTGTACAAGAGTCTATAAAACTTCAGAATACACAGCGACTATTAGATGTGTTTCATGATAGCCGTCATACCCACTATCACATCTAACACACGCTTTAGTGCATTCTAGGTCTTTACTCAACACAATTGTAAATCATTACACACATAATGAAAGTAAAGAATGCCATATAAGTAAATGCGAATATCATATATAAAGATTGTTTGTACAAGAGTCTATAAAACCCACACGCCACAAGTTGGCTAGTTGGGCATCTACTCTAACAACAATCTACCCCCCTTAAAAGAATTTTGTCTCCGAAATTACTTACATAAAGAGATTTGGATAGATTTTCTGCATGTCAGATTCGACTTCCCATGTAGCTTCTCTTTCAGTGTGATTTTCCCACTGAATCTTAATCATAGGGATAGTTCGATTTCTTAACTTACGATTTTTTTTGCTAGAATCTTCTCTGGAATTTCTTCGTAAGTCAAGTCTAATGCTAACTGGATTGGTACATATCTAAGTACATGCTAAGGGTTCGCAATATATTTCATAAGTGCTGATATGTGGAACACATTGTGAACAGCAGACATCATTGGAGGTAATGCCAACCGATAAGCTAATGTCCCAATTTTCTCCAAAATCTAAAATGGTCCTATAAACCTGGGACTTAGTTTTCCTTTCTTCCCGAACCTGATAATACCTTTCATTGGTGCTATCTTCAGGAATACATGATCTCTTATTTCGAAATTTAAGTCTCTGCGATGACTATCTGCGTAGCTCTTTTGTATATTTTGTGCAGTCTTCATTCGATCACGTATTCTTTTAATAGCTTCAGATGTCTGTTCTATGATATCAGGTCCAATTTCAGCTCTTTCACCTACATCGTCCCAATGTATCGGTGATCTACATTTTCTTCCATACAGAGCTTCGTATTATAATGCCCAGATATTTTAGAGACCACAAATTAGAAAGTTATGAGATTTAGGGATTACAATGCTATTCTATTTAAATCTTGAAAATCGAGTTTCAGATTTCAGATGTTAGAATGCAATTGCAGCAGCTGTTTATCCAATTATAGCAAGTCGATCGAATCCTTTTGTTTTAACTAAAATCTTTCGATTTCCATGTGCATCATTTTATTTTAAAACAGAGTACGCTTTTAGAAGATTTTGGCATATTGATTTAAATGCTTTTCTTCTCTAGGCATTTACAAATCATATATATATAGGATGTTAGCTGCTTCATGCATCATTATCTTCAAATCAAATTACTTTTAAGTGGTGCTCTCTCTCAAGAAATCAAACAAAAGACTTTTAAAGTTTTCGAAGGAGACGATCGGAGTGTTAGTGGTTGGCTGGATTACTACTGTGGTTGTGTTCAAGAATTCAGGCAAGTAAACTCTGTTTTTTGCTCACTCAGTGAAAGCATATATTCAGTTCTGTTTGCATGTTTATATGAGAGATTTTGGCATATTGATTTAAATGCTTTTCTTCTCTAGGCATTTACAAATCATATATATATAGGATGTTAGCTGCTTCATGCATCATTATCTTCAAATCAAATTACTTTTAAGTGGTGCTCTCTCTCAAGAAATCAAACAAAAGACTTTTAAAGTTTTCGAAGGAGACGATCGGAGTGTTAGTGGTTGGCTGGATTACTACTGTGGTTGTGTTCAAGAATTCAGGCAAGTAAACTCTGTTTTTTGCTCACTCAGTGAAAGCATATATTCAGTTCTGTTTGCATGTTTATATGAGATTTTAAAGAAAGGAAGATGGCTTCGGCTGTTCTTCAAAAGTTCAGAAAAGTTCATGCTCTGTTTTTATGAAAGTTGCGTTTTACTGTATTTTGATCCAAAGATGTTTTAGAAAATTGTTTGATGATGTTCGTCCATAGTTTCCTGAGTTTGCTTCAGAAATTCCATCGAATTAGCTTACAAGTAGCTTATTCGATCATTTTCAGAAATTTCTTCAGATATTTTGAATTCTTCAGACAAAGGAAAACCATCGTCATTCACCTGGTTAAGTCATCTGGTTCTTATACCACGACTGATATCTCTTTGTTGAAAATATTCTAAGTATAGATTTCAACTGTCGCATTGTTTGCGTTCAGTAGCTACGATCAGCAGTCGCACTATTTCATGTTCAGCTGTCGCATATTTTATTGTTCATCAGCTGTTAGTTTGTTCATCAGCTGTTGGTTCTCAGCTGTTGCATTATTTCTTTGTCAGCTGTTGCATTTGTTTATGATTCAGTTGTTGCCTTCGTATGTTTTCAGCTGTTGTCAGCTGTTGTTTAGTTCATGACCAGCTGTCGACTTCGTTTGTTGTCAGCTGATGTATTAATTCATATTCAGCTGTTGGTTTTGTTCATCAGCTGTTGAGATATTGTTCAGCTGTTGGGTTGTTCAACAACTGAAATTCTTTATTTAAGTTGCGTTGACTCCGACATTGACCAACAGATAGTTATTGTTCATTTCTTCAACAAATAGTTACTGTTCATTTCTTCAAAAGATAACTAAATTCCAAAATCTGATTCCTTATTCATTTCCGCTTCATTTCAAAAGATTTATTCGATTCAATTGAACAGATTTGAGAACTTTTATTCAGTTTTCATCTTCGCAAGTTTTACAGAGAAATCCCTTGAAATTCCAGAACATCATTGAACATAGAAACCCAGTAATTCGTACAAGAGAGAAAGAAAACAAATTTTAAGAAAGAAAAGAAAGAGCAGAACGATGTTTTAGAAAATGTTTTAAGTTATGATGACAAAGAGGGTCCCCAGAGGAAGGGTGAGTGCGCGGCTGACGAACCGTGTGCCCTTTTCAACAGAGGAAGGATCAGGTGTATAGGTCGACGGATCTGTATATCCCTTCACCATGAGCCATAGTGCTAAGAGACTGATATCAGGAGTTTGATCAAACGAATTGGACCAAATGTTTAAAGTGTTGTCATAATTTCAGAAAATAGAAAGAAGAGCGCAAATGTGATTTTAATCACAACTCTAAAGTATGTTTAAAGAAAATGTTTTCGGGAACTCATATATGTTTTATGCTTTCAGTTTCTATCAGATTTCTTAGATATGTTATTGCTCTTGTTCCTTCTAAAGAGTATTCAGATTTCAGATTCCAGTTACAGTATCAGCTTCTATTGCATGATTTTGTTATTCCAGATTTTACCTGCTGAGCCTTTGGCTTACTAGTTTTCATTGAGTGCAGGTAATGAGCAGTAAGGTGCTGGATGGAGAGTGGCTGGTTGGACAGTGGTGTTTATCGTGGACATATTCCGTTGTTCTTTTCAGACTTTGTTTTGTTGTACAGAAACTTCAGTTGTAGTGTTTTTGTATTATAACAGATTCCTAGTTCAGTTGAACAATAGAAATCCGTTCAAACTTCTATTATATTTATTTTGAATTTCGATCAGCTGAGGATTTAGTTTCGCTTTTTGTATACCCTTGCAGCTGATTTTCTTCATTGGTTATGAAAAGTGTTTATCAGATTTTGGTATTACTTCCGCTCACGTCATTGTTTCGTTTGTTTCGCATTTCAGTAGCAATGAATTGTGTTTATTCACAATTTAGTCCAGAATTTTAGTAACGACTTTTATGTTTGTTAAGATTGAAATTTTTGGGTCTTTCAATTCGAACCCCAAATTTCTAAATTTCTTTTGAGAAAAGTTCGGTCGTTACAGTTGGTATCAGATCATGGTCCTTGTGATAAACACACTTCCAGTCTGAACAGGTCTCTCCAGCCGCTTCTAAATTTGTGAGTTTTAATTCATGTTCTAGCATAAAGTAATCTCTCATATAGAATTGTGGTGGATTTGGGCTACCCTTACAGATATGCCAAGAAGAGGTAGAGGAAGAAGAAGTTTTACAGAAGGAGATAGCGAATCTGACGGAATGAACCCCGTTCTCAATACCATGGCTCAGCTGTTAGAGCGCTTAGTTTACCAAACCACTAATGGGAATGGTCAAACCTCAGGAAGAATAGTTAGTCGTGAAAATCCACAGGAGAGGTTTAGAAGACAGAGACCTAAGGAATTTTCTGGCACTACTGATCCTCTTATAGCAGAAAGCTGGATCAAATCCATAGAGGTAATTTTTGACTATTTGAAACTGACCGAACTAGAAAGACCTCGGTGTGCGATTTACATGCTAAGAGGAGATGCCATGATATGGTGGGAAGGAGCCAAGTTAACAGTAGACTTGGAAATTCTTACTTGGGAAGAGTTTAAGAGAGTATTTTATGAACAATACTTTACAGCAGATGTAAGACAGCAGTTGCGTAGTGAGTTTTTAACTCTTAAGCAGGGAGAGATGTCTATGCGGGATTATATCCGCAAATTTGAGAGAGGTTGTTATTTCGTTCCTTTGATTGGGACAAATGCAGATATTAAGCTACAACATTTTGTTGATGGGTTGAAGCCGATGATTAGGCATGATGTTAGATTGGCAGAACCCATAGATTATAGATCAGCTGTGAATAAGGCCCTACGGGCAGAACAAGACTGGAAAGCAATTGAAGAAGAGAGACAGTTGAAAAGTCAAGTGTCAGGCCTCGTGCTCTAAACAGAGTAAAATCATACAAACACATGCGGAAGCTATCAAAAAGCGGGTAAAATTTTCGCTTTTGGCCTGACGGTTTAAAACAATAGAATTTAAAATAGAACAATACTCAAAATATATCCCAGCACGTAAAAACCACCAACAGAATAGCATACAACAACCACAACATGTATCAGACTCCAACTACTGAATACAATAACGAAGCACAGGGCATCCCCCTGGCTGACTGATACATATATATATAAATATGCTATACGCAACTGGGACACGCTAACCACCTTCTGGGGCACCACCAGCTGGGTTATAACCACAACCAGCTGTAAAACCTGGGTTCCCTGAAAACAACAAAAACAAGGAAACAAACCAAGCCCCAGAGGGACATGGGGTCAAACCCCAGTACGGAGAGCAACAGATATAGCTAAAAGAATGCATAAGATAAAATGCAGATGCTATGCATGAGACACCGGATAACAACGGAAGGCTCAACCAATAAGGGAGCTAAGGAACTCAAGCATAGCTCCAAGAATCTGCAACAACAGTGGCCACGGGGTGTGTTCACAGTGTCGTAATGAGCCACTCGCCGTTATACAACACCCGAATACCAGATGCATCAAACAACTCAACCTGTCGTTGCCTCGCCCATGAACTGTGGTAGTTAACCACTCGGCGCATGGTGGCTAACGATCCCAGCAGGGAGATGAGAGTGCGATATTGCCGCTCGCCCTCGCATCCTGGTAAGAATCAACAACAGCAGTACAAGATACGAACAATGGCTGCAATAAGAATATGAATGCAATATGGGAAATGCATGTATGCATAACAGGGCAGCTAAACAATAAACAGAAATCACGTATGCACACAGCAACATCCACATCAATGCACAATAGCCATCGATCATTCAATCTCACGCCAATTCCCAGCAATATCAAGTCATATCCGTACCTTATACTTTTGTGCAACAATTACTACAAAACAGGCCCCAGAGATCTGAATAGCAACCTGCTAAATAAACAACACACAGATCTCAAAAGCTGCACAAAACTCACGGCCAAATACAGAAGCTCACGGCTGGGAGCCACGCTCAACCAACGCAATTACTACCAAAACAACTTACTGGAAGCTTAAACCAAGGCTAGGAACAAGATCTCATCACAAGGGAACGAAGTTCTACCTGCACTACAAAACGCACAAATGGGCAGCAACTTCGTGTTCCTCAACTAGCCAACCACAGCCTCCAAAAGTGATATGGAATGATAGAGCTTCGCAAGAGGAGTCCAACACTACCTCGAACGTACCAAACAACGATCGGAAACGATGGGAATTGCCGGAGAAAAGCTTCTGTGAACAGTCACCTAGGGTTCGAAGCGAAGAACACAATCGAGGAATATTTCACTAAGTATGGAATCTTGTGCTCGAAATCGAAGACCAAGTCTTCCTTAAATACATCTCGCAAAAGCTGGTTAAATCATCCACCGACATAACCAGCAGGCACTAACAACAAATACAACCAGCAGGTGCAACAAAACTAGCTGCACCTAGGGTTCGAAGCGAAGAACACAATCGAGGAATATTTCACTAAGTATGGAATCTTGTGCTCGAAATCGAAGACCAAGTCTTCCTTAAATACATCTCGCAAAAGCTGGTTAAATCATCCACCGACATAACCAGCAGGCACTAACAACAAATACAACCAGCAGGTGCAACAAAACTAGCTGCTGAAATCTCAAACAACGTAAATCAAAACGACGTCGTAGAACACTACCTACGACTGGTTCTCAACCAAAAGCTGGACAACCAGAAGACTGGTTTAAACATCGCGGGAAATCTCCAAAAGCTGGTACCAGACGCAACATATAAAACGCAGCGTTGCAACTAAAAAAACGGCGTCGCACCACTGACGTCATCAAATCTGGTCGATAGATCTCGCGCAATACCAGCTGCAAGCTACAGTAACCTCTACCAGCTGCAAGCTACAGTAGCGCACAAATCTCTCGCAACTGGACAACCAGTCTCAACATCCAAACGACGACGTTTCCTTCTCGCGCTACAGTGATGTTGACCCGCGTTGACATCTGCTTCGACTGGACAACCAGCAGGAACACTCGCAACCAGATCTGACACTAGCGCTACACCAAAACGATGTCGCTCCAACTAATCCAAACGCTGTCGTTTTGCCCTTAATGCCAAATACACAAATGCAACGGCTGGATACAACACGCTACCAGCTCTCACTTAACACAAATGCATCCAGCTTTCACTAAAACGATGGCGTTTTAGAATCTCGCGCCAAAACACGCTCCGACTAGATTCACCAAAATGACCAGCTCTTACCACCAAACCAGCTTCAGCCCAAAATCTCAAAAATACGAAAATTCCCAGAATTGCTCTAGGTGAGGAATTCGACCCAAAAACACAGCTTAAACATTCAAACAGAGATCTTAAGCCACCAAGAATCTCTAAGCACCGATTAATTCTCACGATTAATCTTAAACACAAATCCAGGTCTCACATTTCTCCCCCACTAAAAAGGATTTCGTCCCCGAAATCAAACAACAATTCAGGCACAAAACACAGCAACAACAAAAGACAAACAGAACTCGCCCAACACAAGGTCAAGAGTTCAAGATAACTGAGCAAACATATAACAATAACTAGGGAAGAAATACAACCAAAAGCTACAAACTACTGGAAATTTAGCTCAACAGCTACTCAAACAGATGCGGCCACTCGCGCTGCATCTTTTCTTCCAGCTCCCAAGTAGCTTCTTCCCTTCCATTTTTGCTCCACTGCACCATTACCAACGGAATGGTCTTATTCCTCAACTGTTTCTCTTTTCTGCCAAGAATCTGCAAGGGATATTCTTGATAACTCAACGACTGATCTAGCTCCACCTCGTCAGTTCTAAGCACATGAGACGGATCTGGATCATACTTCCTCAACATGGAAACATGGAAGACGTCATGAAGAGAAGACAACTCGGACAGCAACAACAACCGATACGCTAAAGGCCCAATCCTATCAACAATCTCATACGGACCAACGTAACGAGGGGCTAACTTTACCTTGTGTCCAAAGCGCATAACACTGCAAAACGGAGAAACTTTGAGAAATACACGATCACCAACCTGAAACTCAAGAGGTCGACGCCTCTTATTCGCATAACTGGCTTGGCGATCTTGGGAAGCTTTCATCCGCTGTCTAATAAGATCCACATGATCTTTCATTTTCTGCACAAAGTCAGGGGCAGATAGCTGCTTCTCCCCCACTTCTTCCCAACACACTGGCGATCTGCACTTTCTGCCATACAAAGCCTCAGAAGGCGCCATACCAATCATCACTTGATAGCTGTTATTGTATGAAAACTCAACCAAAGACAACGCATCTTGCCAGCTACCTCCGAAATCCAACACAACAGCTCGCAACATATCCTCTAACGTCTGAATAGTTCGCTCAGATTGGCCATCTGTCTGGGGGTGATACGCTGTACTCATAGCCAATCTGGTACCCATAGCTGTTTGCAAACTCTTCCAAAACCTGGAAGTAAACCTCGGATCTCGGTCAGAAACGATTGAAACGGGCACACCATGCAGTCTAACAACAAAATCAACGTACAGCTTCGCCATCTTCTTCAACAAGAAGGTCATTCCATAAGGAATAAAATGTGCAGACTTCGACAGACGGTCTATAACCACCCAAATGGCATCGCATCCTCTGCTAGAACGAGGCAGATGCGTCACGAAATCCATATCAATATGCTCCCAATTCCATTGGGGCACCTCCAAACTCTGCAACAGACCACCAGGTCTCATCCTTTCGGCCTTAACCATCTGAAAATTCAAGCAACGAGCAACAAAACCAGCAACGTCGCTCGTTAGGCCAGCCCACCAAAAGTGTGGCTTCAAAGCATGGTACATCTTCCTTGCACCAGGATGAACACTATGTCTGCTACAGTGCGCTTCCCGAAGGATCTCCTCCTTCAAATCAATCAAATTGGGCACAACCAACCTTCCTCGAAAATGCAAACAACCGTCGGAAGAGACAGAATAGTCCTCAAGTTCGCCAGCCCTGACCTTCAACTTCAACTCGTGGATAGACGGATCGGTCCTTTGAGATGCTCGAATGGTAGAAACAATCTGTGGCTCCACTTGGAAAGAAGAAACCACCACACAATCCTCAGCGGGGTAAAATCTCCAACCCGTAGTGTTAAGATTCTCTTGATCCTTGGAGATGTACAACGACACAAGCATCTCACTAGCCTTCCTGCTCAAAGCATCGGCCACTACGTCCGACTTCCCAGGCTGGTACTTAATCTCACAATCAAAGTCCTTTAGCAGCTCCATCCACCATCACTGTCTCATATTCAGTTCAGGCTGCGAAAACAGATACTGCAAACTTTTGTGGTCGGAGTACACCACAAACTGCTCGCCATACAGATAGTGACGCCAGATCTTTAACGCAAAGACCACCGCTGCTAACTCCAAATCATGGATGGGGTAACGAGTCTCATGCGATTTCAACTGCCGCGAGGCATACAAAATGACTCGACCGTTTTGCATCAACACACAACCCAATCCATTAAGCGAAGCGTCAGAACAAACAACAAAACCACATGAACCGGACGACAGGGCCAACACAGGCGCAGTAGTCAACTTTTCCTTGAGCAGTTGAAAAGCATTCTCGCACTGCTCAGTCCATACAAATCTCTTGTCCTTCTGTGTTAATTGAGTCATCGGCTTTGCTATACTTGAGAATCCCTCAGTAAAGCGACGATAATAGCCAGCCAGACCCAAGAAACTGCGAATCTCGGAAACATTCCTGGGACGCTCCCAGTTCAGAACAGCATCAACTTTGCTAGGATCCACCGAAATCCCCTCGGCTGAAATCACATGTCCCAAGAATACGACGCGATCCAACCAGAACTCACACTTGGAAAACTTTGCATACAACTGCTGGTCTCTCAGCGTCTGAAGGACAATCCGCAAATGCTCCTTGTGCTCCAAAGGAGTCTTCGAATAGACTAAGATGTCGTCGATGAACACGATCACAAACTGATCGATAAACTCGTGAAAAGCTCGGTTCATTAAATCCATAAAGACTACAGGCGCGTTGGTCAAACCAAACGGCATCACCATAAACTCAAAATGTCCGTACCTCGTACAAAAAGCAGTCTTCGCGACATCTTGCTCTCTCACTCTCAGCTGATGGTACCCGGAACGAAGATCAATCTTTGAATACACCACAGAACCTTGAAACTGATCAAACAGATCATCGATTCTTGGTAACGGGTACTTGTTCTTCACAGTGGCTTTATTCAACTGGCGAAAATCAATGCACATCCGCATTGAGCCATCCTTCTTCTTCACAAACAAAATGGACGCTCCCCACGGTGACATACTAGGACGGATAAAACCCTTCTCTAGCAAATCATCTAACTGCACCTTGAGTTCTCTCAACTCCGCAGGCGCCAGACGATAAGAAGCACGCGAAATCGGAGCTGTGCCAGGCACCAGCTCTATGCTGAAGTCGATCTCCCGCCTCGGAGGAAAACCAGGAATCTTCTCCGGGAACACATCCGGGAAATGTCGCACCACGGGAACGTCACTGAGCTGAACGTGGGAAGAAGAAAATGCATCCAAAGCGTAAATCATAAAGCCAGCATTCCCCAAAGACAACAAGCTAAACATCTCCATCGTTGAGATTAATGGGATCTTCGATCTAGAATCCTGGCCGTAGAAGTCCCACTTCTCGCCAGACATAGGCCTAAAACGTACAATCCCATGGAAGCAGTCCATGGAGGCCCTATAGTTGGACAGCACGTCCATCCCAACTATGCAATCGAAATCCCAAAGCATCAAACGGATCAAGTTCGCTAACAGGACATGCTCACCAAACCGTAACACGCCATCCAACAAAATCTCTTGGGAGAACAGGCTCACACCACCGGGGGTAGAAACAGAAACGACATCGCGCAAAGGAATGGTACACAGACCATGCTCAACAACAAACGAATCAGAAATATACGAATGCGATGCACCGGTGTCAAACAACACATGAGCAGGAAAGTCAAAGACAAGAAATGTACCTCCAATCACTCGGCTCGGTGTCTCCTTGGCCTGCTCCCTCGTAATGGCGTTAACCTGAGCATGCTGGGGTCCTGAGAAGAAAGGCTGAGCGACTGCCCAAAGCGCGAAGGCCCAGGCTGCTGATACCTCCAATCACTCGGCTCGGTGTCTCCTTGGCCTGCTCCCTCGTAATGGCGTTAACCTGAGCATGCTGGGGTCCTGAGAAGAAAGGCTGAGACGACTGCCCAAAGCGCGAAGGCCCAGGCTGCTGAAACGGCCTAAACTGAGTCTCACCCAAACGGGGCTGCTGAAACTGCTGAGAACGGCCCCTAGACTGACCTCCACGACCCTGAGGCTGGGCCGCGGTTTGCTGTGATCCAGCTGACGGACACACTCTCGTAAAATGCCCGTACTGACCACAAGTTTGCAGGAATCCTGTACACCAACACACTCCGTGGAAGGATGCTTTCCACCGCAAAAGCCACAAAACTCAGTCTGAGATCCACTGCTACTCGAACTGCCTGAACCAGAAGAGCCAGAACCCGACTTCTTCTTGAACTGCTGACCTCGGGGTCGAAACCTTTGACGGCCAAACTGCTGCGCCATCTGTGGCTGCTGCTGCTGCTGCTGGGGCTGATAAGCTGATTAGGAGGACTGAGAAGACTGCGCTCCCTGAATAGCAGGACGACCACCCTACGGTGCCTGTTGCCGACGAGCACGACGGCTACACAAACCTTCCTCAATGTCAATGGCACTGTCCACAGCCTCAGCGTAAGTCTTGGGCTTACTAGTCAAACCCATCTAATACAACTCTTCATTCAAGCCCTCAAGAAATCGAGTCCGCTTGGCCCTCTCCCGGCCAAAAACATGGGGAACGTACGCCAACAGTGAAGAGAACTTCCTAACGTACTCCCGAACAGTCATAGAACCCTGCTCCAGATGGTCGAACTCCCGCTCCCGGGCGTTCACATAAGACTCGGGTACATACTCCTTCCGGAAGGTCTCACAAAAACTGTTCCAAGAGATCCCAACACCTTCTCCTCCAAAGTACTAGAAGCGCCTCACCACCAGCGCTCTGCGGCCTTCCTAAGCAGAATAATCACTAAAATCAAACGGAGCTCATCATCATACTGACATCGATCGAAAATAAAGATGACGTTCCGGAGCCACGAGTCCGCATCCTCACTGGACTCATCACCATTGAAGACTGGAGGGTTCATCCTCTGAAACCGAGCGATCACTACGTCCATCCGCTCCACCGGGGGAGGCAAATCACCAAATTCCTCCTCCTCATCACTAACACGAGTATGACTACGAGCACTACGCCTATCCTCGTTCTGTCCTGTTGATTTCTCAAACTGCCCCCTAACTCTACCACGACGTCTAGGCGGCATTTACGAAAACACTCAACAAGATCAAGCAAAACAGAACAGATACGGCATAGATAGCATATAACACAGAAATATGCAGCACGTAGTCACATAGTCAAGCACACATAACACACAACACTGTTCCTAGACTCGAGTGTGATCAAAGAAATTTAGCTTATCCCAGCTTAAGCTCTGATACCAAAAATTTCAGGCCTCGTGCTCTAAACAGAGTAAAATCATACAAACACATGCGGAAGCTATCAAAAAGCGGGTAAAATTTTCGCTTTTGGCCTGACGGTTTAAAACAATAGAATTTAAAATAGAACAATACTCAAAATATATCCCAGCACGTAAAACCCACCAACAGAATAGCACACAACAACCACAACATGTATCAGACTCCAACTACTGTATACAATAACGAAGCACAGGGCATCCCCCTGGCTGACTGATACATATATATATATAAATATGCTATACGCAACTGGGACACGCTAACCACCTCCTGGGGCACCACCAGCTGGGTTATAACCACGACCAGCTGTAAAACCTGGGTTCCCTGAAAACAACACAAACAAGGAAACAAACCAAGCCCTAGAGGGACATGGGGTCAAACCCCAGTACGGAGAGCAACAGATATAGCTAAAAGAATGCATATGATAAAATGCAGATGCTATGCATGAGACACCGGATAACAACGGAAGGCTCAACCAACAAGGGAGCTAAGGAACTCAAGCACAGCTCCACGAATCTGCAACAACAGTGGCCACGGGGTGTGTTCACAGTGTGGTAATGAGCCACTCGCCGTGATACAACACCCGAATATCAGATGCATCAAACTCAACCTGCCGTTGCCTCGCCCATGAACTGTGGTAGTTAACCACTCGGCGCAATGTGGCTAACGATCCCAGCAGGGAGATGAGAGTGCGGTATTGCCACTCGCCCTCGCATCCTGGTAAGAATCAACAACAGCAATACAAGATACGAACAATGGCTGCAATAAGAATATGAATGCAATATGGGAAATGCATGTATGCATAACAGGGCAGCTAAACAATCAACAGAAATCACGTATGCACACAGCAACATCCACATCAATGCACAACAGCCATCGAGCATTCAATCTCACGCAAATTCCCAGCAATATCAAGCTCAGATCCGTACCTTATACTTTTGTGCAACAATTACTACAAAACAGGCCCGAGAGATCTGAATAGCAACCTGCTAAATACAAAACACACATATCTCAAAAGCTGCACAAAACTCACGGACAAATACAGAAGCTAACGGCTGGGAGCCACACTCAACCAACGCAATTACTACCAAAAAAACTTACTGGAAGCTTAAACCAAGGCTGGGAACAAGATCTCATCACAAGGGAATGAAGTTCTACCTGCACTACAAAACGCACAAATGGGCAGCAACTTCGTGTTCCTCAACTAGCCAACCACATCCTCCAAAAGTGATATGGAATGATAGAGCTTCGCAAGAGGAGTCCAACACTACCTCGAACGTACCAAACAACAGCCGGAAACGATGGGAATTTCCGGAGAAAAGCTACTGTGAACAGTGACCTAGGGTTCGAAGCGAAGAACACAATCGAGGAATATTTCGCTAAGTATGGAATCTGGTGCTCGAAATCGAAGACCAAGTCTTCCTTAAATAAATCTCGCAAAAGCTGGTTAAATCATCCACCGACATAACCAACAGGCACTAACAACAAATACAACCAACAGGTACAACAAAACTAGCTGCTGAAATCTCAAACAACGTAAATCAAAACGACGTCGTAGAACACTACCTACGACTGGTTCTCAACCAAAAGCTGGACAACCAGACGACTGGTTTAAACATCACGGGAAATCTCCAAAATATGGTACCAGCCGCATCATATAAAACGCAGTGTTGCAACTAAACAAAATGGCGTCGCATCGCTGACATCATCAAATCTGGTCGATAGCTCTCGCGCAATACCAGCTGCAAGCTACAGTAACCTCTACCAGCTGCAAGCTACAATAGCGCACAAATCTCTCGTAGCTGGACAACCAGTCGCAACATCCAAACGACGACGTTTCCTTCTCGCGCTACAGTGATGTTGACCCGCGTTGACATCTGCTTCGACTGGACAACCAGCAGGAACACTCGCGACCAGATCTCACACTAGCGCTACACCAAAACGACGTCGCTCCAACTAATCCAAACGCTGTCGTTTTGCCCTTAATGCCAAATACACAAATATAACGGCTGGATACAACACGCTACCAGCTCTCACTTAACACAAATGCATCCAGCTTTCACTAAAACGACGGCGTTTAAGAATCTCGCGCCAAAACACGCTACGACTAGATTCACCAAAATGACCAGCTCTTACCACAAAACCAGCTTCTGCCCAAAATCTCAAAAATACGAAAATTCCCAGAATTGCTCTAGGTGAGGAATTCGACCCAAAAACACAACTTAAACATTCAAACAGAGATCTTAATCCACCAAGAATCTCTAAGCATCGATTAATTCTCACGATTAATCTTAAACACAAATCCAGGTCTCACAACAAGCTTTTCAACAGAAGGACCGTAAGCAAAATAAGAAACCGAATAATAACCAGCAGGAGTCTCAAGAAAAATGACTATTAGTTGTTCAGCCTATCCCTGCTGTCCCTAATTCAGGGATTAGACCTCCATGCCCAATTTGTAAGAAAAACCATACAGGCCAGTGTCTTTTTGGCCAGAAGGTGTGTTATACCTGTGGAAAGCCAGGCCACATGTCTAGAGATTGTTCCCAGAAACGACCACTTATCACTAGTAGAGCTTATATAATGACAGCTGAAGAAACTCCAGCAGATACCTTGGCAGGGACGGGTAAGATTTTGTTGCCAATATGTTTACATTAGCATTATTAGATTCTGTTATAACTCATTCTTTTGTATCAGATAGGTTTGCTAAGAAATTGATAGCTAACCTAGGAGAGATAGAAGTAGAGTAATGTGTTCAGATCCCTTTGAGTTAGAGTTTACTATTGATTTGGTACCAGAAGTTGTTCCAATTTTAAGCCTCTGTATAGATTGTCCCTAAGAAAATGAAAGGATTCAAAGATCAGTTCCAGGAATTGTTAGGCAAGAGTTTTGTCAGACCCAGTGCTTCGCCGTGAGGAGTTCGAGTTTGATTCCCGTAAGTTTATGATTGTTCATCTTCCGGTGGATGGTAATATAACTTGACGCTATGTAATCGGTAGTTGTTAGTCGAATATGTATAAAGTCTGGTTTGATAGACAACAGCTGATAGCGTAGCTGTCGTTTGATGTTGCAACACCAAGTTTTTATTCAGATTTCGTTTCCTATGTCAGCGATTGAATTCCATATTTAAATTCAGCAGTTACATTTCAGCTGTTGCATTTGTAAGTCATCAGCTGTTACATCAGTTTCGTAAACAGTTGTTGCATTTGTTGAAATCAGCAGTTGCACTGTTCATATGTCTATTTGTTGTGCAAACGACATCGTTTCAGTTATTCAAAGTCACGACTGATAACAGATATTCTTACGTCTGTTTATTCATGTTAGCAGATATTCTTACGTCATCATATCTGTTTCATACTTCAGAGACATCGTTTCATTTACTACGTCTGTTTCAGAGTCACGTCTGTTTACAATTGTTGTGAACAGTGAAGATCTGTTTTGTTTCCAAATACTGTTCCACTTTGTTGCGTTTGATTTCATTTCAGCGATGCGTCTCTCATAGTTGAATTAGATGCTCAGATATGAACCTATTTAAGTAGCGTTAGACTTAACTTATGAATAAGTTCTAGTAAAGATTATTTCAAGAGAAAACCGTAAGTTAAGGAATAGAACTATCCATATGATTAAGATGCAGTGGGTAAATCACACTAAAAGAGAAATTATGTGGGAAAGTGAGTCTGATATTTGTAGAAAAGCTACCCAGATCTCTTTAAGTAAGAAATTTCGAGGACGAAATTCTTTTAAGGGGGGTAGATTGTAATGCCCAGATATTTTAGAGACCACAAATTAGAAAGTTATGAGATTGAGGGATTACAATGCTATTCTATTTAACTCTTGAATTAATCGAGTTTCAGATTTCAGATGTTAGAATGCGATTGCAGCAGCTGTTTACCAATTATAGCAAGTCGATCGAATCCTTTTGTTTTAACTAAAATCTTTCGGTTTCCATGTGCATCATTTTATTTTAAAAAAGAGTACGCTTTTAGAAGATTTTGGCATATTGATTTAAATGTGTTTCTTCTCTAGGCATTTAAAAATCATATATATATAGGATGTTAGCTGCTTCATGCATCATTATCTTCAAATCAAATTACTTTTAAGCGGTGCTCTCTCTCAAGAAACCAAACAAAAGACTTTTAAAGTTTTCGAATGAGACGATCGGAGTGTAGTGGTTGGCTGGATTTCTACTACGGTTGTGTTCAAGAATTCAGGCAAGTAAACCCTGTTTCTTGCTCACTCAGTGAAAGCATATATTCAGTTCTGTTTGCATGTTTATATGAGATTTTAAAGAAAGGAAGATGGCTTCGGCTGTTCTCATATATTCAGTTCTGTTTGCATGTTTATATGAGATTTTAAAGAAAGGAAGATGGCTTCGGCTGTTCTTCAAAAGTTCAGAAAAGTTCATGCTCTATTTTTATGAAAGTTGCGTTTTACTGTATTTTGATCCAGAAATGTTTTATAAAATGGTTTGATGATGTTCGTCCATAGTTTCCTGAGTTTTCTTCAGAAATTACATCGAATTAGCTTACAAGTAGCTTATTCGATCATTTCCAGAAATTTCTTCAGATATTTTTAATTCTTCAGACAAAGGAAAACCATCGTCATTCACCTGTTTAAGTCTGAAATCTGGTTCTTATACCACGACTGATATCTCTTTGTTGAAAATATTCTAAGTATATATTTCAACTGTCGCATTGTTTGCGTTCAGTAGCTGCGATCAGTAGTCGCACTATTTCATGTTCAGCTGTTGCGTATTTTATTGTTCATCAGCTGTTAGTTTGTTCATCAGCTGTTGCATTATTTCGTTGTCAGCTGTTGCATTTTTTTATGATTCAGATGTTTCCTTCGTATGTTTTCAGCTGTTGTCAGCTGTTGTTTAGTTCATGACCAGCTGTCGACTTCGTTTGTTGTCAGCTGATGTATTAATTCATATTCAGCTGTTGGTTTTGTTCATCAGCTGTTGAGATATTGTTCAGCTGTTGGGTTGTTCAACAACTGAAATTCTTTATTTAAGTTGCATTGACTCCGACATTGACCAACAGATAGTTATTGTTCATTTCTTCAACAAATAGTTACTGTTCATTTCTTCAACAGATAACGAAATTCCAAAATCTGATTCCTTATTCATTTCCGCTTCATTTCAAAAGATTTATTCGATTCAATTGAACAGATTTGAGAACTTTTATTCAGTTTTCATCTTCGCAAGTTTTACAGAGAAATCCCTTGAAATTCCAGAACATCATTGAACATAGAAACCCAGTAATTCGTACAAGAGAGAAAGAAAACAAATTTTAAGAAAGAAAAGAAAGAGCAGAACGATGTTTTAGAAAATGTTTTAAGTTATGACGACAAAGAGGGTCCCCAGAGGAAGGGTGAGTGCGCGGCTGACGAACCGTGTGCCCTTTTCAATAGAGGAAGGATCAGGTGTATAGGTCGACGGATCTATATATCCCTTCACCATGAGCCATAGTGCTAAGATACTGATATCAGGAGTTTGATCAAACGAATTGGACCAAATGTTTAAAGTGTTGTCATAATTTCACAAAATAGAAAGAAGAGCGCAAGTGTGATTTTAATCACAGCTCTAGAGTATGTTTAAAGAAAATATTTTTGGAACTCATATATGTTTTATGCTTTCAGTTTCTATCAGATTTTTTAGATATGTTATTTGCGCTTGTTCCTTCTAAAGCGTATTCAGATTTCAGATTCCAGTTACAGTATCAGCTTTGCATGATTTTGTTATTCCAGATTTACCTGCTGAGCCTTTGGCTCACTAGTTTTCATTGAGTGCAGGTAATGAGCAGTAAGGAGCTGGATGGAGAGTGGCTGGTTGGACAGTGGTGTTTATCGTGGACATCTTCCGTTGTTCTTTTCAGACTTTGTTTTGTTGTACAGAAACTTCAGTTGTAGTGTTTTTGTATTATAACAGATTCCTAGTTCAGTTGAACAATAGAAATCCGTTCAGACTTCTATTTATATTTATTTTGAATTTCGATCAGCTGAGGATTTAGTTCCGTGTTTTGTATACCCTTGCAGCTGATTTTCTTCATTGGATATGAAAAGTGTTTATCAAATTTTGGTATTACTTAACGCTCACGTCATTGTTTCATTTGTTTTGCATTTCAGCAGCAATGAATTGTGTTTATTAACAATTTAGTCCAGAATTTTAGTAACGACTTTTATGTTTGTTAAGATTGAAATTTTTGGGTCTTTCAATTCGAACCCCAAATTTCTAAATTTCTTTTGAGAAAAGTCCGGTCGTTACACGTATGGTGCCATCTCTATTGAAGCCTGGTAACTATTGTTATAAGCAAACTCAATTAATGGTAATTTGCTATCCCAACTATCCGAAAAATCAAGAACACTCATGCGCAGTAAATCTTCCAGTACTTGAATAACTCTTTTTGATTGTCCATCGGTTTGATGATGGAACGCTGTATTGAAATTTAACTTAGTTCCCATGGCTTTGTGTAAGCTTATCCAGAATTTAGAAGTAAATCTGGGATCTCTATCTGATACTATAGAACTTGAAATCCCATGAAGTCTGACTATTTCTTTAACATTCAATTCAGCATACCTATTCAAATCGTATGTCGTCTTGACAGGTAAAAAGTGTGCAGACTTTGTCAATCTATCAATGATAACCCAAATCGCATTGAATCCCTGAATGGTTCGGGTAATCCTACAACAAAATCCATTGCGATATTGTCTCACTTCCACACTGGTATGGGGAGTTGTTTCAACATCCCGGCTGGTCTCTAATGTTCTGATTTAACTTGCTGGCATGTTAAACACTCAGAAACAAATTTACAGACGTCTCGCTTCATCCCTGGCCACCAAAACACTATAGAACTTGAAATCCCATGAAGTCTGACTATTTCTTTAACATTCAATTCAGCATACCTATTCAAATCGTATGTCGTCTTGACAGGTAAAAAGTGTGCAGACTTTGTCAATCTATCAATGATAACCCAAATCGCATTGAATCCCTGAATGGTTCGGGTAATCCTACAACAAAATCCATTGCGATATTGTCTCACTTCCACACTGGTATGGGGAGTTGTTTCAACATCCCGGCTGGTCTCTAATGTTCTGATTTAACTTGCTGGCATGTTAAACACTCAGAAACAAATTTACAGACGTCTCGCTTCATCCCTGGCCACCAAAACAGATGTTGTAAATCTTTAAACATCTTTGTTCCTCCTGGGTGAATTGAATAAGGCGTATTGTGGGCTTCATTCATAATTTCTGTGCGAAAACCATCTGTGCGCGGTACCCACAACCTATTCTGGCATTTCACAATTCCCACATCAATTGTATAAAGATTTCCTCCTCTGTCTTCGTCCTGCTTCTTCCATTTCTGCAGTTGATCATCTTTCACTTGACCCTCTCGAATGCGATCTTCTAAAGTGGACTGGATTGCAAGTACTGATAAACTAGCAGCATTCTTCTTTGTAATTATTTCTAGTTTGAATCGATTAATCTCTCTTGCTAAAGGGATCTGAACAGGAAGCTGAGCTAAACCACGTTTCTTCTACTTAAAGCATCAGCTACTACATTAGCTTTCCCTCGGTGATAGCTAATTACACAGTCATAATCTTTAATCAGTTCGAGCCATCTTCTTTGTCTCATATTCAGCTCTTTCTGGGTAAAGAAATACTTCAGACTTTTATGGTCTGTGAAGATCTCACATTTTTCTCCATAAAGATAATGTCTCCAAATCTTTAATTCGAAGACAACTGCTGCTAATTCTAAATCATGTTTTCTCATGGACTTTCAGCTGCCTAGAAGCATAAGCGAACACTTTCTTGTCTTGCATCAAAACAGCTCCTTGTCCTGTCTTTGACGCATCTGTATAAATTACAATGTTTCCTTTCTCTATTGGTAATGTTAAAACATGAGCTTCAATCAATGCTGATTTTAACTTCTCGAAATTGGACTGACATTCAAAAGTCCAATCGTACTTAGAATTTTTCTTAGTCAGTGCTGTTAGAGGAACAGCTATCTTAGAGAATCACTCTATAAATCTTCGATAATAACCTGCAAGTCCTAAGAAACTACGAACATCTGTTACGCTCTTAGGTACCGGCCATTCTTTAACAGCTTCTACCTTGGAAGGATCTACGTCTATCCCATTCTTCGAAATGATATGACCGAGGAATACAACCTTTATCCAAAATTCTCACTTACTGAACTTAGCAAACAATCGCTTATTTCTTAAAATCTGCAAAATTTCCCTAAGATGATTTTGTGTTCTTGTCCGTTCTTAGAATAGATAAGTATGTCGTCCATGAACATGATGACGAATCTGTCGAGAAAAGGTTGAAATACTCTATTCATTAAATCCATAAAAACTGATGGCGCATTAGTTAATCCAAAAGGCATAACTAAAAATTCATTATCTTGTTCTAAAGGCTGTTTTATATACGTCGGATTCTTTAACTCTCAGCTGGTGGTAACCAGACCTTAGGTCAATCTTTGAAAACGCAGCAACCCCTCGTAGCTGATCGAATAAGTCATCTATCCTGGGAAGGGGATTCTTATTTTGAACTGTTAACTTATTCAGTTCCCGGTAATCAATACACAGGCGCATACTACCGTCTTTATTTTTCACGAACAGTATTGGAGCTCCCCACGGCGAAGTACTGGGTCTGATAAAACCTTTGTCCAACAATTCCTGGAGCTGATCTAATAATTCTTTCATTTCCTTAGGAGCTAATCTGTAAGCAGGCTTAGAAATTGGAGCAGCTCCTGGCACTAAGTCGATGGTGAACTCTATCTCACGATTTGGAGGCAAACCCGAGATATCTGTTGGAAAGATATCTGAAATTCATTTACTATTTCTACATCTTCCAACTTAATTTTCTTATCTTGCTCTATCGACAAAGCGCTTACTAAAAATCCCTGACATCCATTTCTCAACCATTTCTGGGCCTTAACAGCTGATATTATTCTGGGTGTACTATCATATCTGTCAGCTTTGAACGTGAATGAAGTCCCACTAGGCATCTAAATTTTAACAGATCTCTGTTTAAAATTCATAACAGCTTCGTGCTTAGTTAACCAATCTATTCCCAAAATAAATTCAAACTCGAGCATCGGTAACACTATTAAATCCGCATAAACAACATTCCTTGCAGCTTAAGTTCTGTATTTCGTAGTATTTGATTGGTTATTCTACTCTCCCCCGAAGGAATATGAACACAATATCCCACTTCTAATGTTTCGGGTGGAGCTGATAATTTCTTAACAAATCTATCTGATACAAATGAATGTGTTGCACCAGAATCTAACAATGCTAGCGTAGACATGTTGGCAACAGAGATCTTACCCGTCACCACCATAGTATCTGTTGGGTCTTGATCAGCTGTCAATACGTAAGCCCTACTGGTAATAAGTTGTTGCTTCTGAGAGCAATTTTTGGACATGTGGTCTGGCTTGCCGCAGGTACAACACACCTTCTGGCCAAAAAGACACTGGCCTGCATGATTCTTTTTACAATTAGGACATGGCGGCCTATTTCCTGAACTAGGAACAGCAGAGATAGGTTGAGCAGCTATTGGTCCTTTCCCTTGGAGCCCTTTCTGATTATTGTTGGGTTTCTTATGTTGCCTACGGTCTTGCTACTGGAAGGCTTGCCTTTTCAACTGCCTCTCATCTTCAATCACCTTCCAGTCTTGCTCTGCCCTTAGAGCTTTATTAACAGCTACTCTATAATCCATGGGTTCTGCAATTCTGACATCATGCTTAATCATTGGCTTCAACCCATTGACAAAGTGTTGAAGTTTAACATCTGCATTTGTCCCAATTAAAGGAACAAAGTAACAACCTCTCTCAAACTTGCGGATATAGTCCCGCATCGACATCCCTTCCTGTTTCAATGTTAAAAACTCACCCTGCAACTGCTCCCTCACGTCCACCGTGAAGTATTGCTCGAAAAATACCCTCTTGAACTCTTCCCAGGTAAGAATTTCCAAGTCTACCGTTAACTTGGCTCCTTCCCACCATATCATCGCTGTCAGGCCTCGTGCTCACAACAGAGTAAAATCACACAAACACAAGCGGAAGCTACTAAAAAGCGGGTAAAATTTTTGCTTTTTGGCCTGACGGTTTAAAACAATATAATTAAAAATAGTATGATACTCAAAGTAATCCCAGTTTAACAACAACAAAACCAACGCTACAAGCCCACAACAACCAATACAGCATAACATGTATCAGACACCTGGTAACAACCACAACCGAATATCACAAGATATAACAAAAGCACAGGGCATCCCATGGCTAACAATACTGATACATATAAATATGCTATATGCTATTGGGATACTCTAACCACCTCCTGGGGCACCTCTAGCTGGGTCAGCACCACGACCAGCTGAATAACCTAGAAAACCTGAACAACACAACAGGCAAGGAAAACAACCAAGCCCCAGAGGGACATGGGGTCAAACTCCAGTACGGAGAGAAACTGAAACAGCTAAAGAAAAGCATAAGATAAAATACAGATGCTATGCATGATACACTGAACAACCGCTGAAGGCTACAACCAAAAAGGGAGCCAAGGAACTCAAACATAGCTCCATAGAATCTGCAACAAACGGTGGCCACGGGGTGTGTTCAAAGTGTGGTAATGAGCCACTCGCCTTGACACTACACCCGAATACCAGATGCATCAAACAACTCAACCTGTTGTTGCCTCGCCCATAAACTGTGGTAGTTAACCACTCGGAGCATGGTGGCTAACAAACCCAGCAGGGAGATGAGAGTGTGGTATCGCCGCTCGCCCTCGCATCCTGGTAAGAATCAAACAACAACAATACAACAAGATACAAGGCTGCAAGATACGATACACGAGGGATCTGAAATATGCATGAACAAATGCGTGTATGCAATTCACATAAAACAGCTAGCATAAACACCGATGCACGGCAAGCAATACACGGCCATGTTCACCGAAACATCCCAGAAGCCTCACATTATATCTCACGCAACTTCCTAGCTATCACAAGCTCAAATCCATACCTGATTCGTGCAGTTTTGGAAACTGAGTCGATCGGTCTGATCTGATCGTCGATCGGGATTATGATGAAACCACAGCGAATTAAATGAACCGGATGTTCATATGGACCTAGGTTTGACCCAAGTCCATTGGGTCAGTTCAAGCCCATGTACCATCTTTAATTAAAGGAGTTGGTCTAGGGCTAGAACATAATTAATTCATTCACTAAACCGTAGTCTACCTAGCCGCCTCCCTCCTCTCCCACACGCCCCAATCGGCCGCCGCCTTGCGCCGCCCCGTGCCGCCGCCGTGTGCCGCCGTTTACATGGTCGGACTTGTTTCGATCACCGTGATGAGGAGCTTCCGTCCGTGCCAAATTCGTCAGGCCTTCTAGTGCAGGCTGATGAAGGAGTATTGTTTGCGGTCGTGGACCTGATTGACGATCTACTGTCGCCTACCGTTTGAAGTGCCGGTTTCCTCGTGAAACTGGTCGAAGCCAGGCGCCTAGACGCCAGCAAGGTAACAATCGATAAACGCCCTATGTATGTTTATCGTCATTGTTTTAATGTATTGAACGTATCTCGGGGAAATTTTTTAAACTTCCGCTGCGCCCCCGGGAAACGGGATCCGGATCCGCCATTTTCGCAACAGTGGTATCAGAGCACATGCTCGGATCCTTCAATACATTTAGTGCTTGAATTGCATAGATCTCGATTTTGAAATCAAAACAAAAAAAAAATTGAGCAAGGCTGCCCGGCGCCGCCGCATGCGGCGGCACCACCGCGCGCGCAATCGCGCCCTGGCCGCGCGATGGACAGAATCAAATCGCGCGCTGGCCGTGCGATGGCCAGCAGCCTCGTGCAATCTGTTGCTCGGTGGTCGGCGTTCGGGTGGCCGTGCACCATGCTAGGGACGG
>KQ991658.1:73594-90840 GCA_001598015.1 Dorcoceras hygrometricum
TTGAGCCTTTGACAGATTGATTTGATTACCTGATTGGGTGCCACGTTGTGACTGGCCGACTGTTGAGTCGTGCTCGAAAAGTCCAACGCTATCGTCGGAGTGGTGACTACCGGATTCGAGTGTCTACCACCGAGCTGTGATGGGCTGACGGGCCCCGATGATCACGGACCGATGATTTCCCGGTTGATAGACCGTGGTATAGAGGCTTGATTTGAGTTGCCAGTTGATAGACTGGTCTTGCTATCCGATTTTCTTGACAGCCCTCATGCATTCATAGCAGTGATTTGTAGCATGTTGCATGTTTATCTGCTTTGATAGCTCTTCGTACTGAGGCTTGACCTCGTGCATGTTTTTCCTGTTTTGTCTTGTTTGGGTCTGCGTGCCCATTTGCAGGAGCTTTAGGTAACCAAGCTGGGCAGAGTGGAAGTTCAGCTGGTCGATCCCCTCATCCCTGAGTCCCAGTTATTTATGATATGTATTGAACCGGGGGATGCCCCGTGTTTTATTGTATTTGGGGATCTGTATTTTGCATTGTATTATGTGGTTACCTGTTATATGAGTTTGAGTTAACTCATATTTTGAGTATTGAATATTTTGAATGTATGATTTGAAGTTCAGGCCCATGTTATTTCGAAAATTTTTAAGCCCTGATTTTAAGCTTCCGTGATTATGCGCTTTTATTGTGTTAATCGTTAGTAATTAGCACGGGGCCTGACAACCATTGGCATATCGAGAGTTGTCACAGAATCGATAACTATGTGTCATGTAGTAGTTGTATCGGAGGTGTAACTAAAGAAACTCCTTTCTTAATTACCACCTCATTCTGATAAGAGATTTCTTTACTACAAATACATGAGGTCACATATGATATCCAAACCAAGTGGTGAATCCCCGACTACAATGTATCGACTCTTATATGTTTCGACACTATGACTCCAAAGGAGTCAGTAAACAAGTCAAAGTGTAGCGTTAGCACATAGAGTCTCAATGTTGTCCCGGGTCATAGGACTAATGGTGTACAACCATAAACTAGGATTTCCACTCGATAAATAAGACCCACTTGGAAAATCCTATAGGGAGGGTTTTTCAGTGCACTCTACAAGGCCCACTTATTTGCATACTTGGACATCCCCATGTCCCCTACCAACGACACATGGTACTCACATCGCAAATACTAGTCTCTAGCTCAAGCGGTCTTTATCCTTCTTAGTGGCGGCAATCGACTAGGAATGGTTTAGAATACACAGTATTCCAAATATGAGTTTCATGACAGTCATCTCATGACGATCTCACATTCTTTCTACTATTTGTATATTCAAGGACTTTATCTATGTTGCAAGCAAGGGTATATAGATAAAGATGTGCCAGATAAATAATTTCAAGTATAATTATAATAAAGATTGTCATACACAGAGTTATTACATGATCCCTCGGCTAACACTTGGCTCGACGGGTACCTAACTCTAACAAAGACAAGTAGAGCAGAAAACATATAAGATCAGAAGAGAACATCCAAGAACCCGAATCGATGGAGTATGCACGAAGCATGAATTAAAAATCATCTTATGGGTTTTGTTGATTGATTGTGCGACCTGGCTGAAGTAGCTTTGGTGAGAATTGTCACTGCATATGTTCGGGGCTGATATTAGTTGGATTCAGATTGAGAGTTACATCATATTTTGAGCTGAATGCTCCGTGCTAGTCTGAACACGTAATCTGATCTGAGTAGCGAGAGTTGACTACTGCACGAGAGCTGAATAGCATAGGAGAACTTATTTTAGTGTAAGCTGAGTGGGCCATCACGAGATGTTGTATGCCCAACCTAAGGCATCATGAACAGATTGAAAGGATGTAAGCTGAACGGAACATCCTAAGCAGAATTGCTAGGGTATGACCTGATCTGAGGTTGCTAAGCTGAGCAGTAACGGGCATGGCCAGTACTGATGGGTAATTTGATCTAATCATGTGCGAGCTGTTCTGAGTACCTGAACTGAGCTGTAAGCTGAGCAATCCGTGTGTGTTGATCTGGGCGCAAGATCTGTTTATAAGTGCGAACTGCTCAGAGCTGAACTGTGTGTGCAGAATTGCATAAACAGCCTAAGCTGATCTGAAAATAGTGTAGCTCAGATCTGAAAGATATAAAGTTATAGATATCTACCCACCAACCAACACGTAATCAGACTTATCTTTTACGAATACCTAGGTATCCTATCTTCTACAAGTCTCTGACCATGCTTATCCTTTAAGAGTGTTGGTTCATATTTATCGTCTTGGGTTTTGACCCCGATTGCTTCTAAAAGCGCAGTGGTATTTCTTATAAATAGGATATCTTGTGATTAAACATAAGGAGAGAAGAAGGGGGCTCATCAGAAACCAGAATTTCAGCAACCTTGTACCTACGACCGAACCAGGAAAGTAGAGAAAAGCTTCGAAAGATAGTCTACTCGTTCCTCAGCTGATAGCAGTAGCACAGGTATAATCTGATATCATTTCTAACGGGAATGAATACTCGAGAGAGATGGGATTCTCGAGTTTCCCGAAACCACATACGTCCTTGTTTCCTGGTTTTATGTGATTCTATGATTTCTTGATTGACCACTATGTGTTCAGCATGAGATTTTTCGTTGATTGTGTGAATGCGTACTGATATGATTTCATTCATCTTGATCCTGAAATCGATAGCAAAGAGGGCAGAATAGCCTAGAAGCACAGAGGGCAGAATAGCCTAGAATGCAGAAGACGTTTGGGGAGCTGTAGTTGAGTGGTGAAGGATGTTGAGTTACTCCTGAAACCCGAATACTGACTATAGTTGCTCCAAATACAGGGGAATGGAGCTGCTGGATGTCACCTCGAAGGGGTGAGTCGGTGATATTTCCTACGAACTGATTCCCGAGATCTTAGAACCTTTGATCTTTTGATATTCAGATTTGATAGCCCTTCATTTCAAATCATGCTTGCATTCATGATTATTATGTTGCATGTCATATCGATTATACTGAGATTGTATTTCTCACCAGAAATCTGGCTGTTGTTCTGCTTGTAGGTGTACATGACAACAGGTCAGGCGCGAGCTGATCAGATCAGCCAGGGGTAGTCCGACATAGACGTGGGACGTCGGTTTAAGAAGATGCATGGCTGATTGATAACTTGAATTTTGTACTGTATATAGTAGTAGATTAGATGGTAGAAATTTTGTAATGATATTTTATTTGTTTTCTAGTCTAATTCAGACATGGGTAGGTGGAAAAAACTTTTGAAACAGTTTGTAAATATTGGACAGCTTACGCATTTGCAGTGTGTTTATAAAACAAAAATGTTTTTTTTGTTATGTTGTTAATTACCTAGCTTACTAATAATTACACATTAATTGCTCTTTTAAGATGTGATTAGCAATCGAGGTCCCCACAGTACTGCTCTAATTTCCATAAAAAGTTATCGACCTCTTTGGCGTCTCGCACGCCATTGAAAGCTGTCGACTTTGGGCAGTCCACCCTTGGACTATGCGCGTTTTGGCTAGTGCCCCCACTAGCTGCGGCTTGCTTGCATATTGCTAGACCTTCACGCATCCCCTCAACACTCGCCTAGAGATCTTGGAATATGTATTGCCTCCAGCTGGCCCATGTGATCCTCCTAGTCGGATTGAGTCTCTTTCACTGTCTCGAGCTCATCGAGCACATGGCTTTCCAAGGTAGCTATGGTGTGCTTGCTTGCCTCGACCTTGGAAACAATCTCTCCAACAATACCTTTCCAAAAGTAGCCGGGTCACGAGCACTACTCCGGTCCCTATTCTTCTTGGGAGGATTAACCACAGCGTCCCTTCCGCGCTCCTCCGTTACATCGGCTGCCTTGTCAACGTTTCTGCCATCTTTGATCATGACTCTAAATTCAAAAATCGGGCTCTAATACCACTTGTCACGGACTTGTTCCCTTGACAATGTCTCGTGCGGCCTTAGCTCCTTTCCGCCCCTTGTGGTAGCTAAGTCATCCTATGTAAAAAAATGCTTGAGAGTGTAAAGTGTTGGCAAGAAAAAAAGACACAAAGTGGTGGAAGGAAATACTTGTTTGGCTTATTACAAATGAAGTTCCTACCCCGGTTGAGATCAACTTGATCTAAAGGTTGAGGCTAAGTCTCTAAAATTCTCTCAACTTCCTTACTGCTCTAAGTATTTACAAGGCTATTCTATAAGAGTATACAAACCTCTACAAAGAGAGAAGAATCTAAAAGGCTATTTACAATTTGGGCCCAAGGAACTTGGGCTAAAAAGAAGGGCTAGACTTGTTGGATCAAAAGTAACCTCGAGGCTTCAAACTCCACAATACTCGGCCCAAAAGTGGTTGGTTGTGACAAGCAGCTAACCTGCGGCAAAGGACCAGGAGGTTCCCGCCTCTTCAGCCCCCAAGTCTACTGAGGACATTGTCCCGAGAGTGGGATTTTTTCTCGGTCATCCCTCGTTTCTCGATATCCTTTTATCTTTTCTTTCTTGCTCGCCTCGGTTGGCAAGCTCGGGCTCCCCTTTGTTAGAGTAGATGCCCAACTAGCCAACTTGTGGCGTGTGGGTTTATAGACTCTTGTATGAAACAGTCTTTATATATGATATTCGCATTCTTTTATATGGCGTTCTTTACTTTCATTATGTGTGTAATGATTTACAATTGCGTTGAGTAAAGACCTATAATGCACTAAACGTATGTTAGATGTGATAGTGGGTATGACGGCTCGCAGACATGCGTGGATATCCTATGCTATCTGAGGGGATAATAGTGTATAAATCTCTGGCCAGAGTACTAGAAGTTTTTTAGGTAAATGTGTTTACCTAGTTACACTCGCTATGTCACTATTCGATCTCCAAGATGTATGCATAGCTATCGGATCTATAGCGACTCTCGATTTACCAATGGTCGTTGATCTGATCGGGATATATGGATTGAAAGGACCGTACTGTACGCTAACCACGACCAATTGGTTCTTGCAGGCACTATCAGTGATACCTAGGGGATCATGGGGCGATGTTGCTAGACGCTCTTACCATGATCCGTTGGGCAGGTCCGGAATTGTTATTCCGGAGCCACAATGGTTGTGGGCCCACGGCTATCTGTATCCTTGAACCATTGAGGGTCACACAAGTACTAGATTCGAGATTCCCGCACGGATATTCAGCTCAATGTGTTGAGCACGAGAAGAGGATTTCGGGAAGTGCGACTTCCTAAAAGTCAACAGGGGTCAAACCGAGGTTTCCCGCTGTTGAGGGGCAAAACGGTCATTTTGCACTGGGGTTCTGAAAAACGGTTTTTTAGATCATATTATTCAGTTTTGGAAACTGAATCAATCGGTCCGATCTGATCGGAGATCGGAGTTACGATGAAGTCTCGGTGGTGGAGATGAACTGAATGTTCATCGTTGGACCCGGGCCCGTTGGGCTGGTCCAAGTCCAACTCTTAAGCTTATTTAATTAAGCCTAAACCTAGACTTCAACATACTTGTTACAACACTAAACCCTAGCACAAGAAACCGCCGCCCCTCTCCTCTCTCAAGCCGCCGCCGCCGCCGCCGTGTGTGCCGCCGCCGCCGCCACCTTCTTCACCGGAAAATTGTTTCCGGCCAATTCGACGAGGAGAATCCGTTCGTGCAGATCTCGTCAGTCCTTCTAGTGCAGGCTGACGAAGGAGTCTCGTTTCTGGTCGTGGACCGGATTGGCGATTTCTACCGCAATCTACCGAGAAGAGCCGACGTTATTGTAACTACGGTTGGAGCCAGGCACAAGTGCCAGCAAGGTAGTCACCTAAACATCCTATGAATGTCGTAGTATTGTATTTTTCGTATTGATCGTCTCCCGGCTGTTTATTTTCTGTTCTTCCGCTGCCTCGCCGTGGGGCGTGATCCGGATCCCCAACAGTGGTATCAGAGCCAGTGTTTTTCGGATCTGATCATACGATATTCCATATTGTATCTAATCTTGAAATTGCAGATCGGAAAACCAAAGATTTTGAAATCACGGCCGCCGGCCGCCGCCATGTGCGGCGGCCCCATCTCCCCGCCGCGCGCATGTGCGCGCTCCCTATCGCGTTCTGGTCGTGGACCGGATTGGCGATTTCTACCGCAATCTACCGAGAAGAGCCGACGTTATTGTAACTACGGTTGGAGCCAGGCACAAGTGCCAGCAAGGTAGTCACCTAAACATCCTATGAATGTCGTAGTATTGTATTTTTCGTATTGATCGTCTCCCGGCTGTTAATTTTCTGTTCTTCCGCTGCCTCGCCGTGGGGCGTGATCCGGATCCCCAACAGTGGTATCAGAGCCAGTGTTTTTCGGATCTGATCATACGATATTGCCATAATTATATCTGATCTTTAATTTTTCAGATTGGAATTGAATCAAAAATCCCTTTCGGAATTCCGGCCGCCGCCGCGTGCGGCGGCGCCAACATGAGCGCGCGATGGAGCGCATGCAAGCGCGCATGGTCGCGCCTAATCGCCGATCGTCGTTGCTGCTACCTCGCGCGAGCGTCGTGAAGTGTGCTACACCATTCGCGCGATGATGTTGCGCCGCTGCTGCAGATTACGGCCGATGCTTGGCGCCTTTGCGCGAAGCGGCGCCGCGATGGAAGGCGCACGGTGGCCTATGATGTTGCGCAAGCTGTTGCGCACGCTGGCCGATCGGATGCTGCCCCCCGTGCGCTACTGGTCGACGCTTGGTCGCCTGCTGGCCGGACGCTGAAGGATGCTGGACGCGCAACGTGCGTACGGCCGTGCGTCGCGTTTTGGCGCGGTGTCGCGCGCTGCCGCCGCGATTTTTTGTGGTCGCGGCGCCGCCGTCGTCGGCCGCCGCTCCGGCGAGTCTCCGGCGATGTCGTGACGGCTGGTCTGATTTCTTCTAGGGTTTGGTTCGGGCCTGTCCCGGGCAGCCCGTGAAGTTTTCGGGCCGGTATGCGATATCGGGCCCGGTTTTGATCGATTTTGAAATTTTAAGTTTTTGGGCCTAGAATTGTTTTAAGCCCAATATTGATACAATTAAAATTAGTAAAATGTGATTTTAGTTATGAAATATGATTTTATAATGAAATATGATTTTGTTGATTAAAATTTGTTTTTATCGGCAAAATACGATTTTATTATCAAATACGATTTCGTAATTAGAATATGATTTTACGATAAATAATTAGATTATTTAAATTATGCATGTTAATTGGATTAATTGCATGATTGGGGTGATCGAGAGCCGTGCCCAATGTGTTAGGTGTATGCAATAGGTTTTATATGATTATCTAGTCTCCGGTCGTGGACCTGATTGGCGTTATCTACCGCAGTCTACCGTGAAGTGCCGTTTTCTTTACGAAACCGGTCGGAGCCAGGCACGAGTTGCCAGCAAGGTAGTCACCTTAACACCCTATGAATGTCATAGATATGAATTTTTCATCGTATTGATCGTCTCCCGGCACTTGTATTTTCTGTTCTTCCGCTGCCTCGCCGGAGGGCGTGATCCGGATCCCAACAGTGGTATCAGAGCCATGGTTTTCGGATCTGATCAATACAGTTTGCCATATTGTATCTAACGTCTTAAATTTCAGAAACGCAAACTCAAAATTCTTGGAATTGGCCACCGCCTCTGCCGCGTGCGGCGGCCCCCTCGACGTGAGCACGAACGCGAGCGACGCCTGTGCCCTGGCCGCGCATGGCGCGCGACCGCTGGCCATGTCCAGCGCGACCGATTGCGAGATTTGGGCGACGCTTGGCACCGCTTGTTGCGCTTGGAGATCGGCCGCCGCACCGTGCCTCGGCCGCGCTTGTCGCGTGCCTTGGCCGCGCTTGTCACGCGCCTCGGCCGCGCTTGTCGCACACCTCGGCCGGCAACTTGCCTCTCCTTAGCGCACTGGTTGCGCAACGTCGAGGAAGGAGGCGTGCCGCCACGGGCGAAGCGCTGCTCGCGCAATTGGCGCACGACGTCGACATGGAGCGCCGCTCTTGTAGCGGCCGCGCGCGCGTCCTTGCGCCGTGCGTTTTTTCGTGGTGGCAGCCGCCGGCTGGCCGCCGCTCCGGCGAAGCTCCGGCGATGTCGTGACGGCTGATTTCTTCTAGGGTTTGGTTCGGGCCTGTCCCGGGCAGCCCGTGAAGTTTTCGGGCCGGTATGCGATATCGGGCCCGGTTTTGATCGATTTTGAAATTTTAAGTTTTTGGGCCTAGAATTGTTTTAAGCCCAATATTGATACAATTAAAATTAGTAAAATGTGATTTTAGTTATGAAATATGATTTTGTTGATTAAAATTTGTTTTTATCGGCAAAATACGATTTTATTATAAAATACGATTTCGTAATTAGAATATGATTTTACGATAAATAATTAGATTATTTAAATTTTGCATGTTAATTGGATTAATTACATGATTGGGGTGATCGAGAGCCGTGCCCAATGTGTTAGGTGTATGCAATAGGTTTTATATGATTTCGGTTTTATTTATATTTGATTATCATTAAAGTGGGCCTGTTTGTGGCCCGTTCCCACCCCTTGATAAATGTATCCCTTATTTGTCATAGTAAATTTAAATGTAAATTACTAGATTTAGTGGGAGGACATCCGAAGACGGTGGACGATGACGATCAAGATATTGAAGACCGAAAATCTGTAAAACCGGAAAGCTTTGTAATAGGATTGCATTGCATATTGCATTACCCCTAGGATTGGACCCAGGTCCGTGGCTGGCAACCACGGACCGCATAGCTCTCGCGATCGATCATCCCAATGTTACTTTATATATGTTGATATATAGACTTGTTGAATCCACATGTTGCATGTTTTAAATTAGATTTAAATATGCATGAGACCAAAATTTTTAAAAATAAAATCCCTCGTTTTAAATTTGATTTAAAACTTATATCAAGATAAAATGTTTATTCGATAAACAAAAGGGTATTTAAAATTGTTTAAATTAACCCTACCTTCCATCAACAATGGGTGTACGTCGATGCTACCCGTATACATGGCCCGGCTCATATTATTGAGGGGGTCATGTATGCCGGAAAGCTGTCCACGCCATTGACAATTGTTGTGAGTCGGTTGGAACTCCCTTTAACGTTGGCTCATATTATTGGGGACGTTAAGGGGACCGTCCTTCACGACTCAACATTGATGGGTCAATCTTGACACGTGATAGTAAACGGCGTCATATTATTGGGCCCTTACTGGACGTGAGGTGAATACATAGAGGTTGCACTGGCTGCAATCGGAAACTACCTTTTGGGGGTCATGGATGGCTGATATTATTCGGGTCCATGGTCGCTTGATTGGGCTCCGTGTACCCACTAAAGAAACCTATTTTCTCGATTTCATTAGAGGGTGGTGAAATCGTTAAAATAGTGGGAGGGTAATTCATAAAACTAAATGACCATGTTTTATGTCTTAGCGTTTATTTTATATAGTCAGTAATGCATGTCTGTTTTCTTTTCAGTATAACTGCTATATAAAATGGTTTCGCAGAAAAACCCGCTTGCTGCTATACTGGATAGCAACAGGTTCACCGGTCTGAACTACCAAGACTGGCTCCGCAACCTTAATCTTGTATTGGCTTCGGAGAAGCTCCTCTATACGATAGAGAAGTGTCCTCCGGAGGAAACCCCTGCCGATATCAGCCCTGAGGATCTGATCACGCTTAACCAATGGCGTGACGACGAGGTTAAAGCTCGGTGCTATGTGATGGCATCGATGTCCAATGAAATGCAACGGCGTTTTGAGAAGACGAAGTATGCCTCTGCCATACTTTTTCATCTCAAGGAACTATACGGGGAGAACTCCCAACATGAGAGGTTCACGGCTGTCAAGGAGCTGATGACGAGCCGCATGCGCGATGGGACTTCGGTCCGCGAGCATGGGATTCGTATGATCAAGGGTTAACGTGCCCAAGGCCTATTGGATTTGATCCATACTGATGTGTGCGGCCCGTTTAGTATTGGTACTAAATATGGTCACACATACTTCATCACCTTTACCGATGATTACTCTAGGTACGGGTACTTGTACTTGATGAAGTACAAGTCTGAATCCTTTGAAAGGTTCAAGGAATTCAAGGCTGAAGTAGAAAATCAGCTAGGCAAAAGTATTAAGGCACTTCGATCTGATCGAGGTGGTGAATACTTAAGTACTGAGTTTCAAGACTATCTGAAAGAGAATGGGATTCTCTCACAGTGGACCCCTCCGACCACACCACAGCTCAATGGTGTATCGGAGCATCGTAATCGAACCTTGTTGGACATGGTTTGATCTATGATGAGCTTCACTGAGCTTCCGACCTCGTTTTGGGGCTATGCGCTCGAAACAGCGGTCATGTTGTTGAACAATGTCCACACCAAGGCAGTGGATAAGACTCCGTATGAGATATGGATGGGCAAACCACCCAAGTACTCATTTATGAGGATTTGGGGATGTCCTGCTTACGTGAAGCAGACAGTGGGAGATAAGCAGGATACGAGATCCATCTTATGCTACTTCATTGGGTATCCAAAGAATTCCATTGGATACTACTTCTACTATCCGATCGAGACGAAAGTGTTTGTCTCTAGGAATGCCACCTTTATGGAAAGAGAATTTCTACTTGATATAAAGGGCAAAATAGTAGAACTCGAAGAGATTCGAGAACCAACTGAAGTACCAAGTGAATCTCCTGCACCTACAGAGCCAGTACCAGAAATGGTCGCACCTAGGAGATCCGAAAGGATTCCTAGGGCTCCTGCGAGATATGGTTTTCTCCTTGAAGATGATCAAGGTGATCAAGTTGTTGGATCTGATCCAAGAACTTTCAAGGAGGCAATTTCCGATGCTGATTCTAACTTGTGGCTTGAAGCAATGCAGTCTGAGTTTGACTCAATGCATGCTAACCAAGTTTGGACTCTCGTTAACCCTCCCGAAGGAATTGTTCCTATTGGGTGCAAATGGGTATACAAGAGGAAACTTGGGCCTGATGGTAAGGTAATGACCTACAAGGCGCGACTGGTCGCGAAAGGTTACACTCAATGGCAAGGTGTTGACTATGATGAAACCTTCTCGCCAGTCGCAATGTTCAAGTCAATTAGAATATTGTTAGCCATAGCCGCATGGTACGACTATGAGATATGGCAAATGGATGTGAAAACTGCGTTCCTTAATGGAAACATTAAGGAAGAGATCTATATGACGCAGCCTGAGGGTTTCACATCTGTTGGAAGCGAGCATAAGGTATGCAAGCTTCAGAGATCGATTTACGGTCTCAAACAAGCATCGCGAAGTTGGAACCTGAGATTCGATGAAACAATTAAGGAATAGTTAAAAGCGACATTCCTCGTACTTTATGTTGATGACATTCTACTCATTCGGAATGATGTAGGAATGCTGCAGTCAACTCAACTAACGTACTTTATGTTGATGACATCCTACTCATTGGGAATGACGTAGGAATGCTGCAGTCAACTAAAGTATGGTTGTCTAGTAGATTTTCGATGAAGGACATGGGTGAAGCATCCTATATTCTTGGAATACAGATCTATCGGGATAGATCTAAACGGATGCTCGGACTCACCCAAGCTACCTCCATCGATACCATACTTAAGATGTTCTCTATGGAAGAATCCAAGAGAGGACACCTACCTATGTGCCACGGGGTCACTCTATCCAAGTCTATGTGTCCAAAGACTGATGAGGAGATAGAGAGTATGGCACGTGTACCATATGCCTCGGCTATAGGTAGTATTATGTATGGCATGATCTCGACTAGACCGGACGTCGCATATGCTCTGAGTGTCACGAGCCGCTACCAGGACAACCCCGGCCAATTGCATTGGAAGGCCGTGAAGGATATTCTTAAGTACTTACGAAGGACTAAGAATATGTTCATGGTCTATGGGGGTGTTGAACTGAAACTGGAAGGCTACACTGATTCTAGCTTCCAGTGTGACGTGGATGATTCGAAATCAACCTCTGGATTTGTATTCATGCTCAATGGTGGTGCTGTCTCTTGGAAGAGTTCCAAGCAAGACACCATCGCGGATTCAACCACTGAGGCTGAGTACATCACAGCATCAGCTGCTGCTAAGGAGGCCGTTTGGATAAGGAATTTCGTCCAAGAGTTGGGCGTCATTCCTAATGGAGTTGGTCCAGTCCCGGTGTACTGCGACAACACGGGTGTCGTTGTGCAAGCAAAGGAGCCTAGGTCTCACCAAAGATCCAAACACATACTGAGGAAATACCACATAATCCGGGATATTGTGGCTAGAGGTGACATAGCAGTTGAGAGAGTCGCCTCTGCGGACAACGTTGCTGATCCACTTACGAAGCCCTTGCCAGGACCCTTGTTTGAAAAACATCACGAAACAATGGGACTGCGTCTGATGAGTAGTTGGCTTTAGGGAAAGTGGGAGATTGTTAGAGTAGATGCCCAACTAGCCAACTTGTGGCGTGTGGGTTTATAGACTCTTTTATGAAACAGTCTTTATATATGATATTCGCATTCTTTTATATGGCGTTCTTTACTTTCATTATGTGTGTAATGATTTACAATTGCGTTGAGTAAAGACCTATAATGCACTAAAGCGTATGTTAGATGTGATAGTGGGTATGACGGCTATCATGAAACACATCTAATAGTCGCTGTGTATTCTGAACGTGTTCCTAGTCGATTGGGCCGTCAAAATGAGGATAAGGCCGCCCGAGTTCGAGACTAGTATCTGCGATGCGAAGTACCATGTTTCATTGGTAGGGAACATTGTGATGTTCTGAGCATGCAGATAGATAGTGACCTGGTGATCTATCGAACTACCCTCCTTCGGACTTTCCAAGTGGTTACCATTTGTCGAGTGGATAAGTCCGAGGTCTTGGTTGTACTGATTAGTCCTCACGACTCGAAACGTTATTGAGACTCTACATGATAGGCGTCTCACTTTGACCCGTTTGCCGACTCACTTGGGGTCGTAAGGCGTCGGGATTGGGTGAGACCCCGATGCATGTAGGAATCGATGCATCGTTGTCGAGGATTCACCGCTCGCAGACATGCGTGGATATCCTATGCTATCTTAATTGCTGCTAACTCATCAGGCAGCCTCAATCTATAAGCCAACTGTCCGATCCTCTCAACAATCTCAAAGGGACCAACGAATATAGGAGCCAATTTACCCTTAAGTCTGTACCTCATCACGCTCTTGAAGGAGAAACTTTGAGAAACACTCGATCGCCAACCTCAAACTCCAAAGGTCTGCGTCTCTTGTTAACTGGATTCGAGATTCCCACACGGATACTCAGCTCAATGTGTTGAGCGCGAGAAGAGGATTTCTGGGAGTGCGACTTCCTAAAAGTCAACAGGGGTCAAACCGGGGTTTCCCGCTGTTGAGGGGCAAAATGGTCATTTTGCACTGGGATTCTGAAAAACGGTTTTTCAGATCATATTATTCAGTTTTGGAAACTGAATCGATCGGTTCGATCTGATCGACGATCGAAGTTACGATGAAGTCTCGGTGGTGGAGATGAACTGAATGTTCATCGTTGGACCCGGGCCCGTTGGGCCGGTCCAAGTCCAACTCTTAAGCTTATTTAATTAAGCCTAAACCTAGACTTCAACATACTTGTTACAACACTAAACCCTAGCAAAAGAAACCGCCGCCCCTCTCCTCTCTCAAGCCGCCGCCGCCGTCGCCGTGTGCGCCGCCGCCGCCGCCTTCTTCGCCGGAAAATTGTTTTCGGCCAATTCGACGAGGAGAATCCGTTCGTGCAGATCTCGTCAGTCCTTCTAGTGCAGGCTGACGAAGGAGGCTCGTTTCTGGTCATGGACCGGATTGGCGATTTCTACCGCAATCTACCGAGAAGAGCCGACGTTATTGTAACTACGGTTGGAGCCAGGCACAAGTGCCAGCAAGGTAGTCACCTAAACATCCTATGAATGTCGTAGTTTGTTATTGTATTTTTCGTATTGATCGTCTCCCGGCTGTTAATTTTCTGTTCTTCCGCTGCCTCGCCGGGGGCGTGATCCGGATCCCCAACACCCTTGGCCCCAGACTCCCGTTGCTTGTACGTCTTTAACATTTGGGTTATCATAATTCTATTGTTAGCAAGAATCAGGAAAACAATAGTTAAAATCCCGAGCTGGAATAAAGGTTTGGTTGTTGGCACAAGAATAAGGGTTATACCTAAGTTCCAATCCACCACTATACCTTTCCTGTTGAAGCCAAAATGGCATAGGAGATCATCCCGGATAAATTCATGTGCATTAAAACATTTCACTCTAATGGTGTTTAAAAAGTTGGTCAGATCATATTCTCGAGCAGGTAAGGGAGGGGTCCTATTAGTGACTTCTTAGACCAAGACACAGCGATTGCCATGCTATCCTCTCTCGAGCATTGCACTTCAGAAAGAAATAGCGGCTCATTCAGCCCTCGTGTGAGCTCGGGTTCTCCTTGATAAACCCGAGCTCAGGATTTAGGCATATGTAGACTTTGTTGACATCCTGTTGTCGAACTTGGGTTAAATTGTATAGGAGTTGGAGAGAAAGGGAGCTCTAATAAAACCTCAAAAGGATCCCTAGAGCTAGAAGGGAGATATAGGAGTTAGGTGTCAAGCCACGTGCGCTAATACGACAATTAATCACATATATGCGGAAGCATCATAAAAATATGGCCTAAAAATTTTCAAATAAGGGCCTGATCCAATATCATTTCAAAATACATCATACTTAAAATAGAGTTTAATTCAAAACTCAAACAACAACACAATAGGTAATCAAAACAAGTCTCAAACTACAGATCCCCGAAATACATAAAGGCATAGGACATCCCCTAGCTCAATATAAGTATAAATATACTGGGACTCAACCAAACGGGGATCTACTAGCTGAAACTCCACTCTTCCCAGCCAGATTACCTGTAGCTCCTGCAATGGGCAACACAATCCAAAAAACACAAAGCAGGAAAAAGAAATACGAGGTCAAACCTCAGTACGAAGAGCACAATAAAAAGCATAAATCATATGAGACAATGCAATATATCTATCGTGCAATGCATGAAAGGGCTACCAAGAATCATCGGTAGGCAAACAGAATAGCACAACGACTCAGCTGTGCAAATCTCATCAATCATCATCATCTTGTGATCTTCAGGTACGACGACTCAGTCGACCATCACAAGGCAGTGTGGTATTCAGGCACAACAACTCAGCTGGCCACCACATCCAAATCAACATTGGACCTTTCAGGCATGACGACTCAGCCGGCCGATCACAACGCGCAATAGGAATTCAGCTTCCAAAGGAAATCGGGCTCAATATGTATGCGTGAATGCACAGCAGACTCATGCTCAATCAATGCATAACATCACACGCACAAACCACAGTGAGCACATAAGCAGATAATTCAGTAATCAATACACAGCATAGCAGTTAACCCACAATAGAAATATTCCCAAAGCTGATATCGAAAACTGCTTAATACATATCTCAATTCGTACCTCACACTCAACAGATCTTACAATAAGAAGAGCGCAGTAAACAACTCAAGTCCACTGCCCAAGCAGCTCCACGGATACTCAGCAAAAGCTACTACAATCTCGAATCCAAAGCTGTTAAAGAACAGAAGAACTATTGGTCCAAAATCGCAAAGACAAACGAACACTGGAACAAATTTGCGCTCCTCAAATCCAGCGACTCCAGCCTTCAAACTGGTACTAATAGAAAGCCCTAGAGAAGACGAGCTCAGCGCTACCAATCTTACTCCAAACGACGGTGAGAAACGACGGCAATCGACGGAAATAGGGTTCGAATGGACAGTAGCAGTCGAGGGTTATCGGGGAGGAAGATAGGAAATCTAAGGTTCGAAAAATGCTCTAAGTGTCTGATCAACACTTGCATTTAAATCCCCAGTCAAAGCTACAACAAAAATCGTCGGCGACTAATTCAGATCTCTCCCCAACGCAGATGTTGGTACAAAACAGCTTTCACTCTAATGCAGAAGTCTCTCGCAACTGGCCTCAGCTGTCTCGAATCAGACTTTGCTACTCTCTACTACCGCAACACCAAAACGACGTCGCGCTAACTTATCCAAATGACGTAGCAGAGCTCTACTGCTGAAACAGATCTCTCGCTAGCAACATCTGAACGCGCTAACTATCAGCGGTCAACTCAGCTGTTGACTAACACACGACAACTTCTCGCACCCGTGCGCTAACGCTAACAGCTGCCTCTCGCTACACTCTCACTGCTGGGTTGACTACCGTTGACATCTGGTCATGCTACTACTCAAAACACAATACGACGTCGCATTACCTCCAACAACGTCACATCTGCCAGCGCTCAAAAACGCTAGCTCTTTGCTCCCTGCTTGCAACAACCCACGCAAACACACAAGGGCACATCTGAGCATCCAGATTTCACCCAAAATCTGAAAACCCGATACTCAAAAACTCCATTAAAAATTCCAAACAAAAATCTGATTAGCTAAAAATCGTACTTAGCAAATTCTAGTCCTCACATTAGGAGCCATTTGGCTCGGGCTTACTTTTAGGTGGTCGCACAGATTTTGTATAAATCAAGGAACCGGGAACCTAAGGCCCATCTCTATATGGTTAAGATAAAATGTGTGGTAGCCCTCGGGAGGAAGCTTGGCTCGATCCTCAAAGACAGGTATCAAGATATCATAAGTCGAACTCCCTAAGCAGAGATGCCTTGATCCCGTACCAAGGCCTATCCTCATCAGCTACTATCTTATCAAGTTTTTTTCCTACGAGAAACTCTATAGTCTGGACTACCGCTCTTTTCCGTGCCTCCAGAGGAAGAAGCGGAGTCTATAGAGTGTGCTACTTCGTCTATCGTACGCTCATCGGGAGACGACATGGTTAGATGTTTTTTTTACTTACGAGATGAATTTATTGAGATCGGGAAGAAATAAGGATAGCTCGGGGTTCGCTAGTAATGTCAACGGAGTAACAACACGGTATAAGTGAAAGTGAGATGGACGAGGAAACACGGATATTTATAAAAGAGTCGGAAGATCTCCCGCCATTAGATCTCGAAGACATCAATGGTTCAGATTATCTCAAGGAAACCAATCGATAGAAGAATCCGAAGCATTTTTTAATCGCAACCGCCTAAAATTCGTTTGTCAACGGTCTCAAAATCAGTCACCCTGATTATGATTTTCTTCAAAAAATACAAAATCTACTTCAAATCCCGACGCAAATCACGCAACACTCTTCGACTTCAATACTTCGTCTCTTCTAGCCAGGGGGGATACTATTGATACGATGTGGT
>KQ991660.1:0-17035 GCA_001598015.1 Dorcoceras hygrometricum
GAAACACATCTAATAGTCGCTGTGTATTCCGAACGTGTTCCTAGTCGATTGGGCCGTCAAAATGAGGATAAGGCCGCCTGAGTTCGAGACTAGTATCTGCGATGTGAAGTACCATGTTTCATTGGTAGGGAACATTGTGATGTTCTGAGCATGCAGATAGATAGTGACCTGGTGATCTATCGAACTACCCTCGTTCGGACTTTCCAAGTGGTTACCATTTATCGAGTGGATAAGTCCGAGGTCTTGGTTGTACTGATTAGTCCTCACGACTAGAAACGTCATTGAGACTCTACATGATAGGTGTCACACTTTGACCCGTTTGCCGACTCATTTGGGGTCATAAGGCGTCGGGATTGGGTGAGACCCCGATGAATGTAGGAGTCGATGCATCGTTGTCGAGGATTCACCGCTTGCAGACATGCGTGGATATCCTATGCTATCTGAGGAGATAATAGTGTATAAATCTCTGGCCAGAGTACTAGAAGTGTTTTAGGTAAATGTGTTTACCTAGTTACACTCGCGATGTCACTATTCGATCTCCAAGATGTATGCATAGCTATCAGATCTATAGCGACTCTCGATTTACCAATGGTCGTTGATCTGATCGGGATATATGGATTGAAAGGACCGTACTGTACGCTAACCACGACCAACTGGTTCTTGCAGGCACTATCAGTGATACCTAGGGGATCATGGGGCGATGTTGCTAGATGCTCTTACCATGATCCGTTGGGCAGGTCCGGAATTGTGATTCCGGAGCCACAATGGTTGTGGGCCCACAGCTAGCTGTATCCCTGAACCATTGAGGGTCACACAAGTACTAGATTCGAGATTCCCGCACGGATACTCAGCTCAATGTGTTGAGCACGAGAAGAGGATTTCGGGAAGTGCGACTTCCTGAAAGTCAACAGGGGTCAAACCGGGGTTTCCCGCTGTTGAGGGGCAAAACGGTCATTTTGCACTGGGATTCTGAAAAACAGTTTTCAGATCATGGCGTTCAGTTTTGGAAACTGAATCGATCGGTCCGATCTGATCGGCGATCAGAGTTACGATGAAGTCTCGGTGGTGGAGATGAACTGAATGTTCATCGTTGGACCCGGGCCCGTTGGGCCGGTCCAAGTCCAACACCTAAGTCTATTTAATTAGACTAAGCTTCACTTAACACAAGACACAACAATTTAACCTAACCCTACAAGCCGCCGCCTCCGCCGCCGCCCGTCTTCGCCGGAAAATCGTTTCCGGCCAATTCGACGTGGAGAATCCGTTCGTACTGATCTCGTCAGTCCTTCTAGTGCAGGCTGACGAAGGAGTCTCGTTTCTGGTCGTGGACCGGATTGGCGATATCTACCGCAATCTACCGAGAAGAGCCGACGTTATTGTAACTACGGTTGGAGCCAGGCACAAGTGCCAGCAAGGTAGTGTTTTGAACACCCTATGTATGACGATATTTGTATTGTTATTTTTCGTATTGATCGTCTCCCGGCCGTTTAATTTATGTTCTTACGCTGCCTAGCCGGGGGCGGATCCCGATCCCCAACAATGACGGTGTTTGATCTCTCGCATGCAATTACACGCTACGACTGGTTTTCACCACCAACCAGCTGCTAGCTCACAAAACCAGCTTTTACCTCCAAAACTCAAAAATACGAAAACTTCCAGAATTACTCTAAATGTGATTTCTGACCCGAAAATGCAAACCAAACTTACAAACAGAGATCTGAATCTCTAAAAACCGATTAATTCCAACCAAATTAATCTTATACAATTACAGGTCTCACAAGATAGTTACTGTTCATTTTCTTCAACAGATAACGAAATCCAGAATTTGATTCCTTATTCATTTCCATTTCAATTTAAATGAATTATTTGATTTAACTGACAGATTCAAGTAGTAAAGTTATTCAGTTTTCATCTTCGCAAGTATTACAGAGAATCCTCAACCATTTCCAGAACATCATCGAACAACGAAAATTAGTAAATTGTACAAGAGAAAGTAAAACAGATGTTACGAAAGAAAAGAAAGGGCAGAACATTGTTTTAGAAATGTTTTAAGTTATGACGACAAAAAGGTTTCCCAGAGGGAGGGTGAGTGCGCGGCTGACGAACCTTGTGCCCTTTTAACCAGGAAGGATAAGGATTATGGATTGACGTATCTGTATACCCCTTCAACCATGAGCTTTATGCTAAGACTGATATCAGGAGTTTGATCAAGCGAATTGGACCAAATGTTTAAGGGTTGTCGTAATTTCAGAAAAGAAAGAAGAGCACAAGTGTGATTTTAATTACAGCTCTGAAAAAGTTTAAAGAAAAAGGTTTTCAGAACTGGTTACTGTTTTATGCTTTCAGAACTTTTAGATTCCAGCTATGTATCAAATATCGTTTGTTTGTGTTTATATAACCTCGATATTCCAGATTTTACCTGCTGGGCCTTAGGCTCATTAGCTTTTCATTGAGTGCAGGTAATGATCAGTAAGGATTTGGAGGGAGATGAACAGAAAGGAAGGAGGTGTTTATCGTGGACGTCTTTCCATTGTGTCGTCAGCTTTTGTTTTGTACTTCAAAAACTTCAGTTGTAATGTTTTTGTGTTACAACAGACATTTAAATAGTAGATGCATTCTGTACATATAAGAATATTGAAATAACAGAAACTCGATAAGAACTCACTTTATTGGAATAGATAGGGAAATCGTTGTCTCATGTCATCTTCAACTTCCCACGTAGCTTCTTCAACTCCATGTCGATTCCATTGAATCTTCACCAGTGGAATAACCTTCGTTCGGAGTTGCTTTTCTTTTCGATCCAGTATCTGAATCGGTTGTTCAAAATAACTGAGAGTTTAATCAAGTTCAGCTTCATCAGCAGGAATAACATGAGATGCATCAGGCATATATTTCCTCAGCATCAATACATGAAAGACATCATGTATACCTGAAAGAGATGGAGGTAATGCGAGTTGATAAGCAAGATTGCCTATATTCTCGAGAACTTCATAAGGACCAATAAATCGTGGAGACAACTTCCCTCGTTTCCCAAATAGGACTGTACCCCTGAAAGGAGAAATCTTCAAGAATACTCTGTTCCCTGTTTCAAAGCATAATGGTCGACGTCTGAAATTCGCATATCTAGTCTGTATATGTTGTGCGGTTCTCATTCTCTGCTGAATTACCTTCACTTTCTCAGTCATTTATTTGATCATATCTGGTCCCAATTCAGGCACCTCTGATACATCATCCCAATATAATGGTGAACGACACTTTCTTCCATACAGTGCCTCAAATGGAGCCATCTCAATACTCGCCTGATAACTGTTGTTATATGAAAATTCTACAAGCGGTAATGAATCTTGCCATGTAATACCAAAATCTAATATTACAGCTCTAAGCATATCCTCAAGAGTCTGAATTGTTCGTTCAGTTTGTCCATCAGTTTGAGGATGATAAGCAGTGCTTAAATATAATTTCGTACCTAGATCTTGTTGTAAGCTGCTCCAAAAGCGTGAGGTAAATCTCGGATCTCGATCCGATACAATCGATTTTGGTACACCATGAAGTCTTACCACTTCTCGAACATAAAGATCTGCCATTTGATCATGTCGATAGGTCATTCGATAAGGAATAAATCAAGCCGATTTCGTTAACCTATCGATAATTACCCAAATAACATCACATCCTCGGGATGATCTGGGCAACTTCGTCACAAAGTCCATGGAAATATGATCCTATTTCCATTCAGGAACTGACAAACTTTGTAACAAAACAGCAGGTTTCTTTCTCTCAGCCTTCACCTGTTGGCAATTCAAACATTTTGAAACAAACTCAGTCACATCAGACTTAATTTGCTTCCACCAGTATTGCCTTTTCAAATCGTTGTACATTTTCCTACCTCCCGGATGTACACTGAATCTACTTCTATGCGCTTCGTTCAATATCTGTTGCTTCAACTCTATTACATCTGGCACAACAAGTCTGTTATTCACATACAAAACCTCATCAGTACTTACCCGATACTCAGATTTATGTCCAGATCTAACCATTTCAATCGACTTCTGAATACTCTGATCCTTCTTTTGTGCTTCTTTAATTCGAATCAATAATTCAGGTTCAGTACTGATAGCATAAACCCTCATAGGTTTCATATCTATCTCAAATAGATATCCAGACGTACAACAATTTTCTATCAAACTAGATACACCCATAGTAGCCAAGGACAAAGCACAAACTTTCCTACTAAGGGCATCTGCTGCCGCATTCGATTTTCCTGGATAGTATTTGATTTCGCAATCAAAATCTTTCAATAATCCAACCATCTTCGTTGTCTCATATTTAATTCAGACCGCGAAAACAGATATTTCAGACTTTTGTGATCAGAAAAGATTTCAAATTTCTCACCGTACAGATAATGTCTCCATATCTTTAATGCAAATACGATAGCTACCAATTCAAGATCATGAATTGGATATCGGATCTCATGTGGCTTCAATTGTCTCGAGGCATACGCAATAACATGTCCTCGCTGCATTAGAATACATCCCAATCCTTGGTGAGAAGCATCACAATAAACAACAAAACCAACAGTACCCGAAGGAATTGTCAAAATTGGTGCTGTTGTCAACCTCTTTTTCAGCTCAAGAAAACTGGTTTCGCAAGCTTCAGACCAAATGAAAGGTGCATTCTTCTGTGTCAGTTGAGTAATAGGCTTCGCAATACTCAAGAAATCTTGGATAAATCGACGGTAATAACCTGCCAAGCCCATAAAACTTCGAATTTCTGGCACAGATGTCGGTCTAGGCCAATTAATCACTGCTTCTATTTTGCTCGGATCAACAGAAATACCATCACCTGAAATAATATGGCCAAGAAATACTACTTTCTGCAACCAAAATTCACATTTCGATAACTTGGCATACAATTTCTCATCTCGTAAAGTCTTCAACACAATTCTGAGATGATTAGCGTGATCACACAGGTTCTTCAAATAAATCAGAATATCATCGATAAAGATAATCACAAAATCATCAAGATATTTCTGGAAGACTTTATTCATCAAACTCATAAATACTGCTAGGGCATTGGTCAACCCAAAAGGCATAACAATGAACTCGTAATGACCATACCTCGTTCGAAAAGCAGTCTTAGATATATCCTCATCTCGTACTCTCAATTGATGGTAGCCGGATCTCAAATCAATCTTCGAATATACTGACGAACCCTGCAACTGATCAAACAAATCATCTATCCGGGGTAAAGGATATCGATTCTTTATCGTTGCTTTGTTTAGTTGCCGGTAGTCAATACATAACCTCATCGATCCGTCTTTATTTCGTACAAATAGTACTGGTGCACCCCAAGGAGAAACACTGGGTGTAATGTATCCCTTGGCAAGAAGATCTTCAAGATGTTCTTTCAACTCTTTCAATTTCTATTGGTGCAATACGATACGGTGCTCTCGATATTGGTTGTGTACCTGGAATCAACTCAATACTAAAGTATACCTCTCGAAATGGAGGCAATCCTGGAATCTCGTCAGGAAAGACATCAGCAAATTCACAAACTACTGGTATATCAACCAGTTTCAGGCTAGTCTTCATCACATCTACTGCATATATCAGGAATCATTCTGCTCCCTTCTGCAATAGATTAGTCATGGAAAGAATAGAAACTAAGGGAATTCTAGCTCGTGATCCCTTACCATAGAATTTCCATTCATCAGTGTTCTCAGGTCTGAATCGAACCACTTTCTGAAAACAATCCACTGTTGCTCTGTACTTGGTTAACATGTCTATGCCGATGATACAATCAAAATCAGACAACCCAAGCACAATACAATTAATCTCAATCTCATGACCCTCACAATGTAATATACAATTTCTAACAGTTTTCATCGATAAGATACCCCTTCCCAGAGGTGAAGAAATAGATACTACTTCATTTAAGGGTTCAACAGGTAACACATGCGATACAACAAAGTCCTCGGATATAAACGTATGTGAAGCACTAGTATCAACTAAGACATAAGCAGGATAATTACAAATATAGCAATTACCTGCAATAACATCATCAGGGGCTGCTTGTTCTTGCTCCTCTGTCAACGCAAACACTTTAGCTTGTTGCTTAGGAGGTTGGCTCACTGTCTAGATCCAGTATTCTGTGAACTTCCAGAACCACGTTGAGGACATACCCTCGCAAAGTGTCCAGGTTTATTACAGAGGTTGCAAAGTCCAAACACTCCTCTACACTGTTCAGTGATATGCCGGCCTCCACATTTAGTACAATAATCGCCGGATTTCTGTCCAGTTCTTTGTTGTTTAGATTCACTGGAACTAGAAGAGCTACTAGTACCTGAACGCTTGAATTGTTTCCCTTTGCCTTTAAAGAATTTTTCTTTCCACTACTGCTGCCTCCAGTATCAAATCGAGGGGGTGGTGGAATCTGTTGGTTCTCTTGCGATAGTCTCACGGCTGGTGGCACAAACTGTGCTCCTCGTTGCCTCATTAACCCTGCTTCAGCTCCCTTGGCACGATTCAATGCATCTGCAAAGGTATTCGGTCGCCCTGAATTCACCAAGGTGAACACATAGGGATTCAAGCCATTTATGAACTGATCAGCTTGAGCTTCATCGCTAATAGCAACGTGCGGAGCAAATTTAAGTAAACTTGTGAACTTGGCAACATATTCTTCAATGTTCAATTGCCCTTGTCGCAAATTCACAAACTCTGATCCTTTGTCCTTCCGATAAGAAACAGGAAAGAATCGCTGATAGAAAGCAGTTTTGAACACAGACCAAGTAACAACAGTACCTTGGTTTTCCAACGCTTTCTTCGTCGCTATCCACCAACTTTTACCAAGGCCATGCAGCTGATGAATTATCAATCTCACCCGACGATCATCGGTATAATCTAACGCTTCAAATAACTGTTCTATATCTTCCAACCAATTCTCACAATCTATTGCATTTTCTGTTCTTGTCAATGTTGGCGGTTTGAAGGACTGGAATCATTTCAAAAGTGTTTCCATCGGAGTTTCTGTTGCATTCAATGCATCAGTCAAAGTACTACCCTGCTCTGTTCGCAGAACAGTTCCTGTCTGCCGGGTAGTTGTTCGTCGAGGAGGCATCTCTAAGAATCAAACATATTTGTTCATAAGTCCTCATCATATCGATAACAAATCTCAGTCCCTCCTATGATTAGCACACATGAATGTGCTGCTTCTCAAGAGATCAAGTTCTGATTCATACTTCGTTCAATACATGCTACTAATCACTTCACAGAGCATGTAATTTTTATGCCTATCCGGCATGCTCTTACCATTTCATCACACAATCATGCGATAAAAAATTCAAAAACAGTAAGAAATATGCCATGAAAGCATGTAATCAATCATAAATTAATCAAAAGACTCGATCTACCACGCTCATCTAGCTCAATTCAAGAACTTAGTAATGCTCTGATACCACCTGTTGTGAGATTCTCTTCCCAAAATTACTCTAATCTCAACTTATGGGCGATTAATTAAATCAATAAGTGTACTAAGTAGAATCTGGTTTTATACGTACACATTTTTTTAACAGTAGGTACATGATGAACAGTAGGTATCTGTCAACGGATATTATGCTAAGGGAAGCGAAGGTTGCTGTCAGCAGCTATCCACGAAAGCTGACAACAGCTAGTGGGTTACCAAAAGCTGTTCATTAATAAAGAAATCGAAACGGTACAAAGGTTAATACACCTCGTATTTACTGGTACAAAATCTGTTCATGAAATACAAAACCAGATACATCGAATATTATCTATTATTTGACCAGAAACTAAAATAACAGCAGGTTCCTAGTCTTTTTGTTTGTCGCCCTTATTCTAGGTTCTTGCTACCCCTGTCCCAGCAACTCAATTCTTTCCTCCTGTTGTTATGCACACATACAAAACAAAACAACAGCCGGATAAACTCCGGTGAGAAACAATCTCAGTATAATAGACAGGTGCATGCAATAATATAAACAAGTTCATAACAAAATATTAACTCAAAATAAACTGATCATCTCTCTTCGTTTCAACTAAGAATTTATTTCATTTCACATCAACTCCATCAAGATTCATATACGATCTTGACATGGATATCCATCTAACGAAATCACTCTGACTTCGAAAATAAGGTCACCTCAGACCTTGGCATTAGAATCAATTCATTTTCTCTTCGTATCCTCATATTCATATCAAAATAAAAGATCCACTACCTGTGATGGATCGACACACAGATAATCTCAAGTTCTAAATCAAGAACAATAATCAAGTATGTGGTTTGTCGGGATAACTCAAGAAATATCATTCTTGAGTACTCTAATCCCTGACTCTCAATGTCAAATTATACCTTCGTTTATCTCTGTTTTGGGAACTGCTTCAATTACCACTTCTAACTTCTTGTTACAAGAATCCCAGAGAATTTACAGAATCGAATTCTGATGTCTGTAACAGTCATTACCAGGATTTGAATTCCATCTAATTTATAGACGAAGATCTCTGTTATCTGTAGAGTTCCCCATGCAATCTCTATAAATTCCACGTGTCATGCTGAGTATTTATCAACCAAAATACGATAAGTACACACCGCTTGAACATCTTCCTGTATTCATACATATCGCTAACCAGATACCAGTTGCTGTTATAAACAAACAGACATTGCTACAGTAAGTATCTTACGACAGAAATCAACGTTTATTATCAACAGATACCAGCTTTTCCTTTCGATAGAATCAGCAGCAACCATCAAACGTTGTATTTCTCTTCGCGCCTCAAAACGACGTCACGTCAACTAATTAAAACGACGCCACTGCGTGCCAACAACTGATGACATATTCTCTCAACTTGATCAACTGCTGAAACGCGAACAATTCAGATGACGTAAAGAATTGCGTCATCTTTTCTGCCAACGACTGGTCTCGCTTAATAACCCAACGATGACGTATGAGATACGTCACCCTTGCTGCCAGTAGCTGTCCCAAGCGTTATAATCAATACGCTGCGTTTCAATTTATCAAAACGACATCACCTCACCATCAGCGACTGATCGCGCGAGATACTTTAAACGACATCGTAATGCATACGTCATACTCTCTGTTGACAGCTGATCTCCTAAACCAGCAGCTGGATCAAACAATGCAACAAATCCCTCACGATTGGTACCAGACGCAACACTCAAAACGCTGCGTTCCAACAGTGACTGTATACTTTAAACGACATCGTAATGCATACGTCATACTCTCTGTTGACAGCTGATCTCCTAAACCAGCAGCTGGATCAAACAATGCAACAAATCCCTCACGATTGGTACCAGACGCAACACTCAAAACGCTGCGTTCCAACAGTGACTGTTCCTCAACCAACAGCTGGTTACCCAGTCGCAAGCTCCTCTCACCAGCAGTTGATTTAACACAACAACTGATCCACACAACTACTGGTTTAATGCAAATATTGATCAACACTACTTCATCCAAAAGATACAATCTGAAATTCGAAATCATCAAGTCTATAATCTCGGGCATTACAGAGATAATGCTAGAGATTGCACGAAACATGCTGTAGATTGCTTGCAAGAATGCTCGAATGCGCGAAAATTTTCAACTCGTGCTGTAAAAAGTAAAAAGAAACTGTTTATGTACGAACGGGGAGAGAGAAGGGTTTTACTGGACACGTGTCATCATCATATTAAAGAGTCATTTGAAATTCCAGAAAGATGACCATCCGATTTAAATAAATTTTAAAAGCAACCCAATCTCAACCGTTCAATTTTATTTACCAGCACATAAACAAATAATCCAAATGCCATGATAACATCTCGCTATACATGTTCCCAAGCTGGACGAGACCAGCACGGTGCTGACCAGCTCAAAGACAAACAACAGACCTTTGAGTTATCAATTTGAATTAGATAGTTCCACCTGAATGTATGCATGTAGAACACAATCATGACATATCCAGAGACCTAAAATGTTTCTAAAGTAAGAAAACTTAGCGTCCGGCAGAGGCTTGGTGAATATATCAGCTACTTGCTGATCCGTTGGCACATGCTCCACCCGAACGTCTTTCTTTAGCACGTGGTCTCGAATGAAATGATGTCGTATGTCAATGTTCTTGGTTCTAGAATGCAGCACGGGGTTTTGAGTGATGGCAATCGCACTTGTGTTGTCGCAGAATATGGGTGCTTCTTGTGCATCGACGCCATAGTCTCGGAGCTGTTGTTGAATCCATAACATTTGAGGCAACAACTTCCAGCTGCGAGGTACTCTGCCTCAGCTTTGGATGTGGCCATTGATGTTTGTTTCTTGCTGAACCACGAAATTAGTCTATAACCAGAAATTGACAAGTCCCCCTTGTGCTACGCCGATCAACTTTACAACTTGTGTAATCTTCCTCGCTATAACCAATCAAATTTAAACTTGAGTCTTTGGGATACCAAAGACCCACATTCTGCGTGCCGTTCAAGTATTTAAAAATGCTTTTAACAGCCATGTAGTGAGATTGTTTAGGATCGGCTTGGAACCTAGCACACATACAGACCGAGAACATAATTTCTGGTCTGCTTGCAGTGAGGTATAGAAGCAAACCAATAATCCCACGATACATGGTTACTGTGAGACCCGAAAGCTGATGAGATTAATTGAGTTAATTAATCGGGTTTTGTTGAGATCAGCTTTGAGTCGATATGCTTAGAGAAGCTATCGGTTTTTTGTTTCAGCCTTATAACAGTTCTGGAGAGTTAGATTTGGCGTGGAATCTGTTCAGCAGTTAGCGTGAGTTATCGCTGAATGTTGGCGCTCAGAATTGGTGACGTCAGCAGTAGTGGTTGTATTCAGCAGTCGTAGCAAGAGCTGTTGTCGCTAAGCAGTAGAGAGCGCGCTAGCGTGTTTCAGCAGTGAGTAGTTCTACGTCGTCGTTTGGATTAGTTGGAACGACAGCGTTTTGGATTAGCGAAGAAGACTCAGCTGTGAGTTGTGTTAGCGTCAGCTGGGTGAGAGATCTGTTGTAGCGTTGCTAACAGATGTTGGTTAGTGTTTAGCAGTGAGTAGCGGGTGACGTGTCCAGTTGTGACAGTAGTTCTCTATGACGTCGTTTGAGTTAGTAGCGATCGCTGTTTTGGCTTAGTGAGAGATCTGTTGCAAGATCTGTTTTGCAAGAGGGATATCAGCTGCGATAGATTAAGTGTGGTGGATACTGTTTCTTCAGCTGTGAGAAGCTTTGGCTTATATTAGAGGACTTGGTCTTCGAATTGAGTATCCAGTTTCCATACTTAGAATATTTTCCCGATAGTTGATCTCTGTCGCGATACTCTAGCTACTGTTCACCAAACCTTATCTTCTTCAATTGCCGGTGGTAGAGAGCTCCGACGAGGGCGAGAGTGGTAGCGTTGGACTCCTCTTGCCGAGACGCTTCGTTTGGATACTGTTTTCAAACGTTTGCTTCAAGCTGGTGAGGTGTGCGAAGACATCTCCCTTTTGTAGTCTATTAGCATAAGCGTCGGATTTCGCTCCTAGATTTTTGGGGTAAGTTCAGATCCTGCCTTTAAGCTTGTTAGAGCTTTCTGTGGTGTTAGATGAGGTAGGATAGCGCTGGTTGAGTTGTAGCTCCCAGCTGTTGCTTTTCTGTGCTTCGGTCTTTGAGTAGTTGCTTGTGTTGCCGTTGAGCAGGTGGTGGATCTGCGTCATTGTGGCAATCTGCTTGTAGTAATTGTTGCCCAGAGATTTGAGGTACGGATGTGAGCTTGTTTACAGCTTAGGATTGAGCATGGATTATATGCTTGGCTGTGTGTGTGCTCTGTGCTGTTATCGTTTGTGCATTGTATTGATATCAGCTGTCGCATTTGCATACACGCACTATCCTATTGAGCTCTGTTTTTCTAGCTATGCCTGTTCTGTTGAATTGAGAGTACCAGGATGCTATGTTCAAGGACGAGCGGGTAGTTCCCGTATACCTTGGAGGCTGAGCGGGTAACTCCCGTACCTCATTCTCCCTGCTGGGATTGTTAGCTGCTATGAGCGGAATGGGTACCTCCCACATCTCATGAGTGAGCAACAACAGGTGGAGTTGTTTGTTGGCATCTGGTATGGTGTATTGGAGACGAGTGGGTAGCTCCCATATGCTCAGTACACCATCTCGTGGCCACTACTGATTGTTCCTTTGATTAGATCTTGTTGTTGAGCTGTTGTTGTGATCCTTTGGCTCCCTGCTTTCGGTTGTAGCCTTGATCCCTTGCATAGCATTTGCATATTTATCTGCTGCTTTCCTTATGCTGTTTATGCTGTTTATGCTGCTCTCCGTACTGAGGTTTGACCCCGATGTCCCTCTGGGGCTTGTGTGTTGTTGTCTGTATGCGTTTTCAGGTTTCCCAGGTTTCTCTGCTGGTCGTCGTTTTGACCCAGCTGGAGGTGCCTTAGGAGGTGGATAGAGTGTCCCAGTTAGCGTATAGCATATATGTACTAGTACTGTTAGCTGGGGAATGCCCTGTGCTTGTGGGATTGTGTTATCCGTTGTAGTACTGGTATTTGTATTTGTTTAAATGTTGTACTGTTGTACTGAGTGTTTGTAAAATACTGGGATTACTTTGAGTATTGTGTATTTTAAATTATATGTTTTAAACCGTCAGGCCTAAAGCGAAAATTTTAAGCCACTTTTTGTATGCTTCCACTATGTTTGCGTGGTTTAACTCTGAGTAGAGCACAAGGACTGGCAGTTACCTCAACGGCAGTTCCGACTTCGTCTTTGTCAAGATTGATTGAAGCACTCACGGGAGTAGCTATTGATGAACAATTTTCCATCCTGAACTTCTTGAGAAGCTCCTTGGTATATTTAGCTTGATTGATGAAGATTCCATCTTCAAGCTGCTTTACTTGTAAGCCTAGGAAAAATGTCAGCTCCCCCATCATGCTCATCTCGAATTTATCATGCATTAGCTTGGAAAATTTGTCGCAAAGCTTGGAATTAGTAGAGCCAAAAATTATGTCATCGACATAGATCTGTACTAACAAGACATGAATCATTCTTAACAAATTTAAACAGTTCCTTGTCGACAGAGCCGATAACAAAGTCATGATCAATAAGAAACTTGGAAAGAGTATCATACCAAGCTCTGGGAGCTTGTTTTAGACTATATAAATCTTTATCTAGCTTATAAACGTATTCCGGTCTGGTATGATCTACGAAGCCAGGAGGTTGTGTAATATACACTTCCTCATTCAAGGTGCCATTTAAGAATGCACTTTTGACATCCATTTGATAAACTTTAAAATTCTTAAATGAGGCATATGCAAGAAAAATTTGAATGGCCTCAAGTCTAGCTACTGGTGCGAAGGATTCTTCAAAATCTATTCCTTCCTCTTGCCTATAGCCTTACACTACCAGCCTAGCCTTGTTTCGAACGACATTTTCATTTTCATATAATTTGTTCCTAAAGACCCATTTAGTACCTATAATATTTTGATAGTCAGGTTTAGGAACTAGATGTCATACCTTACTACGTTCGAATTGACCTAGTTCTTCTTGCATTGCTTCCATCCAGCTCGGGTCTACTAAGGTCTCTTCTACCTTCTTAGGTTCAATATGCGAATAAATGCAGAATTGAAATATTCGCTTATCATCTGGCCTCGTGTCCTAACGTGTGCAGTAGGATTACCAATGACCAGCTCGGGTGGATGATTTTTATTCCACCGGAGACCTGGTCTATATGAGGTGGCCTGTTCATGATGTTACCCCTGCGTTCCAGGTGGATTGTCTTGATCACCACTTGTTGGATTACCACTTATTATGTTTGGCCCATCAGCTTGTGCAAGTTCTCCACCAGTCTGAAAGTGATCTGGACCGGCTTTCTCATCATCTTGAATAACTGCATTTGTAATAGGCATATGTAGTGAGTGCTGGTCATCAGCTTGACATCTGTTGTGTGCCTCCTCGTCACTGGATTCATCCAGATTGGTGGTTTGCAGACGAGTGCACAAATCATTTAGCTTTGAAGCTGATGTTGATCTAAATCTGGTTTCATCAAACACCACATGCGCTGATTCTTCAATAGTTAGTGTCCTGTTGTTGAAGATTCTGTATGCCCTGCTCACGGCTGAATATCCCAGAAAGATACCTACATCAGATTTGACATCAAAAGCTCTTAAATAGGTTTTACCTTAGATATGGATAAAACATCTGCATCGAAACACCCTAAAATATGAAATATCAGGTTTCTTGTCATTCCAGATCTCATATGGAGTAACTCCATGTCGCTTATTTATCATCGATCTATTTTGAGTGTAACAAGCTGTATTGACTGCTTCAGCCCAAAATTTTTTTGAAATACCGGAATCAGCAATCATAGTTGTAGCAGCTTCTTTTAAAGTTTGATTTCAACGCTCAGCCAACCCGTTTTGCTGAGGTGTTCTAGCTGCACTCAACTCATGCTTGATTCCAATGTCATCCAGATAGGAGGAGATTTTAAAATTTAAAAACTCTGTTCCTCTGTCACTCCTAATCCGATTGACATTGCAAGATTGCTCTTTTTGTAAACGTTTCAAAATCTTGATCAGCTGGTCGGCAGTTTGATCTTTGGATTTTAAAAGCAGCACCCAAGTAAATTTTGAAAATTCGTCGACTACGACAAGGGTGTACTTCATTCCCTCTAAGCTGGTTACGGGTATTGGACCAAAAAAAATCCATATGTAAAAGATCCAGCTTTCGTGAGGTTTTATCACTGCCTCTTGTTTTGAAAGTAGATTTTAAATGTTTACCCAATTGACAGGCAGAGCAAATCTTGTCTTTTGAAAATTTTAGCTTGGGCAAGCCATCAACTAACTCACGTTTACTCAGATTGGCAATAGTTTTAAAATTCAGATGATTCATCCGCTGATGCCATACCAGCTCTTTGAAGAGTCAGCTACTAGACAAGTTTGTTCTGTATGCGGTTGATCTGACCAATCAACGTTGTAGGTATTTTCAGATCGATAACCTACCAGGACAGTCAGAGCTTCTGGATTCAAAACAGTGCAAGTGTGCTTCTGAAATTTAACTGAATATTACTATAGCACAACTGACCGATACTTATCAAGTTGTAGCACAAATTCTCTACAAGTAGAACGTTGTTGACAAAGTTAGAATGGGTAAGCTTACCTTTACCCACGGTGTTACCGTTTGAATTATCACCGAAGGTGAACTTGGATCCGTTGCATTGCTTGATATCTTTAAGCAGCTTGGCATCTCCAGTCATGTGCCTCGCACATCCACTGTCCAGATACCACGTCGATTACTCTAGTCTGGATACATGTTGTTCCTGCAATCACAAACAGTGCATAATTTGGTACCCTTTGCTCTATTTGGGTCCAGTTTTGATTATACCTTTTGGGACCCATACTTGGATAATCTTAACCCATTTGCAGTGTGTGCATAAAAGCACTTGTGTGATCCGTATGTGTTCTTGTCTCTGGTTAGAGTTTGATACGCAGTATACATGCCATTTGAACTGGGCTTCTTGTATTGAAGCCTATATTGCCTATCCTTCGTAGAAGGTCGAGAAAACTGGCCTGGCTTTCTACCACCAGATTTGGGTTTACCCCACATCTGTTCAACTTTCTTCTTTAGCCAGCTCTCCCGAGACTTCTCAGGAGCAGTATACCCCAGCCCACAAAATCTACCTTGCCAGATCGGAGGCTCAGCTACTATCCTTGTTTCACCAGATTTTGCCTCTACAGGCTGTCCCGCGTAGATTTTACAAAGTTCAAGGTTTTAAACTTTGTCCTTTCCAGCCTTGGAGTACAACTGGTCTCTGTTGTACTGCTTTCATCGCTATTATAGCGTAATCCAGTTTTATCACCAGATGGTTTCATAGCTCCATGCAGTTTGTCCAGTGAGGCAGAAGACCTGTTCCAGGAGCTTATTATACCAGCTAAGCGCTTATTCTCATAGATTATCTCCTTGGACTTGCTTCTAAATTCCTCATTCTCATATTCAAGCTTACTTAGAGCAGCTTGCATATCACTTGAGCTAACCAGCTCAACATTTATTGCACAGCTTTCTTTTTCAGCTCTCACTTCCTCGAATGATTGAGAAAGCTTCTTGTACTCTTGAACCATGTCATTTAGTGCTGTAACAAGGTCCTCATGTGTGAATTTTATACTAGAAAATCGAATACCTCATCAATGTCATCAGCCATTAGACACTGTACTTCATCCTCGCTTTGACTGGATGATGATGTTCCAGAGCTAGATTCTTCTGAATCTGAGTCAGCCCATGCACTTTTATTTTCCTCAACAACCATTTCTTTCTGCGTTCTCCCCTTTCGATAGATCTTCTTCTCCTTATTGTCCTTGCTGGTGCTGCGATCTGGTCGTTTCTTCGCATCCAACCTTGGCTTTCTGCAATCAGCCATGAAGTTGTTGGGGAACCTTGGCGGATCCGGATCACGCCTCCCGGCGAGGCAGCGGAAGAACAAAAATTGGGCCGGGAGACGATCAATACAATTCATAAACATTCAATCTATGACCATTCATAGGATGTTTCTCGGGGTTACCTTTCTGGCAACTCGTGCCTGGCTCCGACCAGTTTCGCGAGGAAATCGGCACTTCACGGTAGGCGGCGGTATATTACGTCAATTAGTTCCATGACCGGAAGGGAGACTCCTTCGTCAGCCTGCACTAGAAGGCCTGACGAGATCAGCGTGGACGGATTCTCCTCGTCAAGTTGGCCGGAACAAATTCCGGCGAAGCAAGGCGGCGGCGGCGGCGGCGGCGGCTTTTGAGGAGAGGAGGGAGGCGGCCACTTAGAGCTAGGGTTAGGGTTTGATTAATGTGTTGTTAGTTATGAAGCCTAAGTCTACATTAAGTAGACTCATGATAGACTTGGACCGGCCCAACGGGCCCGGGTCCAACGGATGAACATTCGGTTCATCCCTATCACCGTGACTTCATCATAACTCCGATCGCCGATCAGATCGGACGGATCGACTCAGTTTCCAAAACGGAATAATGTGATCTGAAAAACCATTTTTCAGAACCCCAGTGCAAAATGACCGTTTT
>KQ991660.1:27516-47556 GCA_001598015.1 Dorcoceras hygrometricum
TTTTAGCCAAGATTGATCCGGATCGTCCTAAGCTTCTCTACGGGATACTCGGACACCCGAAAGTCTCAACGAGTCATCGGACAAGCCCAAAACTCACCCCAACCAACCTGAGCCTGGGAAATATAATTTTATGCATCTTAAACATGTTTAAAAGCCATAAACATTCTGTTCATAAATACTTTAAAAGTGACATTTGCACTTTATATAGTAAAACATGCTAAAAATTATCTTCTTGACATTTTAAATTTCATAAAATGTTCAAAAACCTCATAAGTTCTACAAATGCTTAAAATCAGTTCATAACATGCTTTAAACATCAAATATAATCATTCATGAGTTTTGGCAGCCCCTAAGACTCATTTTCCTCAACTTTCCCGAAACTGCCCTAGTAGGATTCACTCTGCGCGACAAAACCGTAAAAATCATTAAAAATCCATTTCCTAACCAAATCACCCCAAATTTGGACTCACGTGACCATAACTCGTTGGGCTAGCTACTGGAACAAACCGAATTGATAAGGGACTCAAGGAATGACTAAAACGATGCCAACAAAGTCACTGTACTTACACAGAAGCAAATCTGGGAAAGGTTGGTATTCTACATCAAAGGCTCTCACTCCTCTCGACTTCAGCACATGATCAAATCTTAGTAAAACTCAAATATGACCCCTAGACTTCATCCCAACCTTTCTGGACCATCACCTAAGCTATGCTAGACTCCTCTCATCAAACTCATTTTTAACCAACACATGCAACTATCACCCAAAACCTTTAAATCCAGACTCTCACCACCTCTCTTAGACTGCAAAGCTCTTCATTCATTGACCCTAGGCTGTTACCAGCCATGAAAAGATTTAGCACTTCGAATTTTGAAGATCAAAGAAATCTAAGAATAACCAAAACACCCTTCTACAACCCAAAGTTCATCTCTTTTAGGCCTAAGACGTACAACTTATGATCATTTCGATTTAGGCTGCAAAGTTCATGAATAATCATCTTTAAAACAGTAGAATTCATGTCTTTAAAACAGTAGCATGAGCATCAAAACATATTTAACAATTCATCATCATAAAACAACACACAAGTACATAACTTGAAATGTGCATCAAGGAAAGCTTTGTACTTGCCTTTCTTGTATTAAAACTTACAACCAAGTTGATAATGAAGGCTGTGAGGAAGACAATGAGCACCACACCAAGCTCGAAGGAAACATAATTGAGATACAAAAGTGATTGGGAGAAGAGAGAAGGAAACAAAACTTCAATTCAACCAAGAAGGTGAGAGGCGTGCATATGGTGGAATGAGATGGCTAAGATGTCCTTTTCTTTTGTATGTAAATGTTTGTTAAATAATGGTGTTTGCATGTTAGTTGTATAATTGTATATAATAGGCCAAAAGATATTGTGTATAGTAGGACCAAAGTTGAATGATTGAGTAGTTGAATAATTGTGTAAAATATGCATAAAGGTGTGTGTATAAGATGCTTAGAGTTGTTATCTAAAAATCCTATATTGCCCCTTCCCTTAATTTCGAAAATTTGAAATAAAACATGAGAAAAATTGGTTTTAATAATGGAAATGAGGTTGTATGAAAGTTGTTATATATTTTTAACAATAAATTCTTCAATCCCTCAAAAGTACAAAATTTTGGAAATAGCATATTGAAAAAAAAATGGATTTCTAAAATTTGTCTTCCCTAAAATATTTCAAAGTATAGGGATTGCTTTCAAGAATTGATTTTATAAAAAACATCCTTAACTCGGTTTTCCCATCGTCTCCTTTCCGGCCTCACATCATCTAAACACAAATTCTAAACAAAAACTCGTAAACAAATAATTAAATAATTCATATAACCTAAAACATAAATAAATAAAATAACAAGGCATGCGATTTGGGTAGAAATTTCTGGGCGTTACAACAGCAATAAACAGCAAGGAATAAAATGCAAATGCTATGCATGAGACGCCGAAGAACAACGGAAAGCTCGACCCACAAGGGAGCTATCACCGTGACTTCATCATAACTCCGATCGCCGATCAGATCGGACGGATCGACTCAGTTTCCAAAAGTGAATACTATGATCTGAAAAACCATTTTTCAGAACCCAGTGCAAAATGACCGTTTTGCCCCTCAACATCGGAAATCACGATTTGACCCCTGTTGACTTTTAGGAAGTCGCACTCCCCAAAATCCTCTTCTCATGCTCAACACATTGAGCTCAGTATCCGTACGGGAATCTCGAATCCAGTACTTGTGTGTCCCTCAATGGTTCAGGGATACAGCTAGCCGTGGGCCCACAACCATTGTGGCTCCGGAATCACAATTCCGAGCTTGCCCATCGGATCATGGTAAGAGCGTCTAGCAACATCGCCCCATGATCCCCTAGGTATCACTGATAGTGCCTGCAAGAACCAGTTGGTCGTGGTTAGCGTACAGTACGGTCCTTTCAATCCATATATCCCGATCAGATCAACGACCATTGGTAAATCGAGAGTCGCTAAAGATCCGATAACTATGCATACATCTTGGAGATCGAATAGTGACATCACGAGTGTAAGTAGGTAAACCCATTTACCTGAAACACTTCTCGTACCCTGGCCAGAGATTTATACACTATTATCCCCTCAGATAGCATAGAATATCCACGCATGTTTGCGAGCGGTGAATCCTTGACAACGATGCATCGACTCCTACATGCATCAGGGTCTCACTCAATCCGCCGCCTAATGACCCCAAGTGAGTCGGCAAACGGGTCAAAGTGAGACGCCTATCATGTAGAGTCTCAATGACGTTTCGAGTCGTGAGGACTAATCAGTACAACCAAGATCTCGGACTTATCCACTCGACAAATGGTAACCACTTGGAAAGTCCGAACGAGGGTAGTTCGATAGATCACCAGGTCACTATCTATCTGCATGCTCAGAACATCACAATATTCCCTACCAATGAAACATGGTACTTCGCATCGCAGATACTAGTCTCGAGCTCGGGCGGCCTTATCCTCATTTTGACGGCCCAATCGAGTAGAAACTAATTCAGAATACACAGTGACTATTAGATGTGTTTCATGATAGCCGTCATACCCACTATCACATCTAACATACACTATAGTGCATTCTAGGTCTTTACTCAACGCAATTGTTAATCATCATACAACACAATGAAAGTAAAGAATGCCATAAATAAAATGCGAATATCATATATAAAGATTGTCATATACAAGAGTCTATAAACCCACACGCCACAAGTTGGCTAGTTGGGCATCTACTCTAACAGAAGTGACCAGGCCTGCCACAGTTTTAGAATTTGTCATCAGAAGGAGAATTAAAATTCTTTCTAGGAGAATCAAAGGAAGAGGTTTAGTATTATGCTTCCACATAAATTTTCCGAATTTCTTAATGAACAAGGACATGGCTTCCTTGCTCATCTCCTCTGCCGATCTGCCACTCGTTGGACTTTGTTCTGGAATTGTAGCATCAAGAGCTCTGGTTGGGTGATATGTAGATGGCTCAGACTCCGCTCTCGTTTCCAGCTCGAACTCATAAGCCTTCAGATTGGCGAACAAGTCGTGCAACTCCATCTTGTTCAAGTCCTTGAATTCCCTCATAGCCATGGTCTTGATATCCCATTCCTTGGGCAGTGCATGCATCACTTTCAGAGCCAGCTCCCTATTGTTATATTCTTTCCCCAGTCTTGTTAGCTCAATCACCAGTGAGCTAAATCATTCATCGAAATCTGCCATTGTTTCATCAGGCTTCATCCTGATCAACTCGAACTTTTGCAGGGCCATGGTCAACTTGTTCTCTTTTGTTTCTTCATTGCCCTCGCAAACCTGTGTCAACTTTTCCCAGATTTCTTTCGCAGTTGTGCACGTCTGGATTTTGATAAACATATTGTTGTCTAGCGTCTTGTACAGGATGTCATTAGCGATGTTATCCAGATTGGATTTCTTCTTATCCTCAGAGGTCCACTCCAATCTGGGTTTATCTATCCATGAGGTGCACCAGCAGTTATAGCCACAGCTGTGCTCATTTTCATGGGCCCATTAGTTATCACGAACCACATGTCATCATCTTGTGCTGCTAGGTTCACCTGCATTCGGATCTTCCAGACGTCATATTCATCCTTGGAAAACATATGAATCTTGTTGTGAGAAATCTACATTTTTAAAAGTAAATAAATTGTTCAAACACTGAGAAACCGAGCTCTGATACCACTTGTTAGGATCGAAAAACAAGCTCGGGAGTTCAGAGGGGGGGGGGTGAATGAACTCCTTTGCTACTTTTTGTTCGAAAGTTTATTTTAAAATGTTTTACTGCTCGATGCAAACCTCCAACAGAGTTACCAGCTTGGAGTGTTCTCAGTGATGGTTGGTGTCTCGTGTAATAAAATGATTTTATGCGGAAAAAACACGATTAAATCAGTGAACAGTTAGAAAAGTGCATGAATGGAAAAGATAAAGAGTCGAGAGGTTTATTTCTGGAAGTTCGGAGTTAACTCTCCTACGTCTCCCCTTATTCCTCAATGGGAAGGATTTCCACTAGAAGATTTTATTTACACAACCACTTGTAAACACCCTATCCAACAGCCTGCAGCTGCAAGAACTCCTAGCACTCAACCAACGAATCCAGACCCGCGATCTGGTTCGCAAATACAATGAACTCAGCACTAAGCTAGTTGTGCTAATTTAGCACTCAACACCCTCTGTTTACGATTTACAATGATGACTCGATACTACAGAGTATGTGTATAGAAGAAGTGTGACATAAGGAATTGAATAAGCAATATGTGCGTGTGTCACTAGCTGTGAGCTGGTTCAATAAGATGAACTCTGTTCTTGTTCGCTCTTGAAAGCTTGTAAGTTCGTAGCTCAATATTTTGTAACTCATAACTCTTTCACAGCTGATCTTCTCTTCTATTTAAACTATTTGGATACAACGGTAATAAATGTTACCAGTAGACACTTCGAGTGTATCCAAATTGAAATCCTGCGGCATCTTAAATGCTTGTACTATGTTCGTACGTCTCCATTAAATGCATTGCCCTTTTACCAACTCTGAGCCGTCTTCAGTTTGAACCATATCTCTGTGTATCTGGAATTAGCTCAAAATAGTTCCAACAACTACAAATCACTGTAGAGAAGTCAAACGTCTCACATCAAACTGTACGTAGCTTCAAACATTCTGAAATTCAATTTGCTAAGTTGTCTTTGACTTAGCTGGTTTGCCGATCTGGTCGCTGTACGTTGAGCTGCTTCTCTGATCTGGTTTTTAAGCTGATCAAAATCCATTCTGCTTTGAATTGATCTGCACTTGTCTTTGTTCTGTACTCAGATAGCATTCTTTGTTCACTTACATCTTTAGTACTATAACACCTGTAGAATCAATCTGCTTTGAGCTGCTTTACCAAGCTGGTCTTGCAGTTGGTCTATTATACCACTTTTTCAGTGCGAGCTATTCTCTCAACTGTAAACCACTGTTTTACTACTCTTCTGAACTGATGTAATTTCAACACTTTCTGTTTCTATCCTTCAAATTCTCTCAACTTATCTATTCTTATCTGGCTAAGAATCTTTGGACTGGTTTGACCTTAACCAGCATACCTGAATACATTGAGCTGGTTTGACCTTAACCAGCTAAGCTCTGCTCCGATCTGGTTTTTACGTCCAACGCTGTAAGCTTCGTCCAGATCTTGTCCCTTTGATGTGAGGACTAGAAATTTATTAATTGGTGATTAATTGGTTAATCAGATCTGGATGAGAATTTACCAATGGAGACGTTAGTTATCGGGTTTTTAGATTTGAGAGAATTGGTTAATCTATTGGTGATATTCAGATTTGAGGTAGAGCAGACCTGATGTGAGTTGTTTGTCGCTAGAGGTTGGCTTGGAATAGATCAGATATGCGTTAGAGGTTGGGTATGATCTGTTTTGTGTATCGTTTGATTTGAGAGTCTGTCGGGAGTGGATGTCTGGAAGACATTAGATTTGAGGTGAACAGCTTGGATTCGAGGAGCTATTAGGATTCCCGCATGAGTGCTAGCGAGAATCAGATTTGAGATGTCCCTCGTGTGTTTGAGCAATTTTCCTTGAGAGGAAAGTGAAGCGATGTCGTTTTTAGTATAAGCAATACGGTGTCGTTTGGTATATATCATATTTGGCGTTGGCAGAGGGTGATTGATACGATGTCATTTAACAAGCATCAGATTCGATGAGAGCTGGACTCTGGTGCGACATCGTTTGATGAAAGCCAGATCTGGATGTTCGAGAGTGGGTCTTTGTTGCGAGACCTGTTACTTCGTTTTGCGGTAACACGAAGTCGTTCGATGATTGTGCGCTAGTATAACGTAGAGAGGTAAGATCTGAGTAGCGCTGGGATCTGAATGCCGGATTCAGCTTTGACTTGCGTAGTTGACTTTCACTGTATCTTTGACTGGGGATTTAAATATAAGTGTCGAGCAACACTTAGTCGATTTCGAACCCGATATTTCTTATCTTCTTCCCGAGAATCTTCGAAACCCTTACTGTTCATTCGAACCCTTTTCTCCGTCGATTGCCATCGATTTACACCGTCGTTTGGAGCAAGATTGGTGGCGCTGAGCTCGCCTTCCTGGGGCTTTCGATTGATACCAGTTTGGAGCCTTAGAGCGACGAGTTGAGAGAGCACAAAGTAGTTGCAGGTTCGAGAATCTTCGTGATTGTTGTCTAGTCGTTCTTCTGTTCTTTAGAGCTTTTGAATTTGAGCTCGTAGGCATCTTCTGTGAGTTATGGAAGAGCTAGTAGAGCAGCTGAGTTGAGCAGGCTGTTGGAGCTGTGTTCTGCGTGATTTGTCGAGGTAGAAACCGAGATTTGAAGTACGGATTGAGCTTATTTAAACAGCTTTGCATAAGAATGATAATATTTCCAATGTGATCTGAATGCTGTGAACGAGTGATTATGTGAACAGATTTGACCTGGTTGTTATGTGAATTATTTGTTCTGTGTTATGTATGAATTATGTATGTTGTGATCTGATATTGACTGGCATTCACGCATATATTGAGCTTGATATTTGATTGATGACCCGAGTCGAGCTAGCGTTTTGAGCGGCCGGTTGAGTTGTCGCGCCTGAAAGGTCCAATGCTATCATCGAGCTGGTGACCGGCTGAGTTGTCGTGCCTGAAGACCACTAAGTTGTGATGGTCGACACACCTGAATATCACGGATCGATGATTTCCACCGGCTGATTGGCTGTGCGTGGTGTTGAGGCTCGATTGATATTTGATTGCCAGCTGAGTTGTTGTCCTTGATTATCGATTGTTCTTTGGCACCCTCATGCATCTCATAACTTGAAATATTGCATGTTTATGAATTGCTGTTTTACGAGTGCTCTTCGTACTGAGGTTTGACCTCGTTTATTTTCCCGGTTTTTGGGCTGCTTTGGTCTGTGTTGGCCATTGCAGGATATACAGGTAATCCAGATGGACAGAGTGGAGCGTCAGCCGGTAGATCCTCAGCTGGTAGATCCCCGTTCTGAGTCCCAGTTATATGTATTATGTATTGAACCAGGAGATGCCCTGTGTTACTTTGTATTGGGGATCTGTATTTGATGCATACTTGTATTTATTGTATGCTGTGATGTTTGGATTTTGAGTTAAATCCTTATTTTGATTATGAACATATTTTGAATGATAAATTGGATCAGGCCTAAAACAAAATTTTTAGCCCATATTTTGAATGCTTCCGTGTAATTATGATTAAATGAGTATTTAATCTGTGATTAGCGCACCGAGCCTGACATTTTTTGTATCAGAGCTTAAACTGGGATAAGCTCGTTTCTTTTTCATCACACTTGAGTCTAGGCACAGAGTTTGAGCTTTGTTTCTGATTGACTCTGTGACTTCTGTGATTTCTGTGAGGATATCTGCCTCTGTGATTATATGCTTGTGAGTTCTTACCTTGAGTTTTGATAGATGCCGCCGAGGAGAGGTAGAGGTAGAACCACTAGACGGACAGTTGAGGAGTCTAGGGCTCTTGAGAGCGATGAGGATGTTGCTCAGCCAAGTGAACCTTTGCGTCGTCGAACTAGACAGACAGATGTGGAAGACGTGACTATACAGATTGGCGAGATGGATATAGTTCTGGCTAGGTTCCAACGGACGAATCCCCCTACGTTCACTGGCGCCGAGGGTGGTTTGATGGCTGAAGGCTGGTTAGAGCATATGGAGGAATTGTTTGATGCGGTAGAGTACTGTCAGGAGAGAAGACTGAAGCAAGCGATTTTGTATTTGAGGGAGAATGCTCAACGTTGGTGGAAGGGTACTTCCGAGTCATGAGAGAGAGTGGGACTTTGGTTTCTTGGGAGAGCTTATGTCCAGCCTTTCGACAGGAGTATACCCCTGAGTCCTACTACAACAACCGGGAGCGGGAGTTTGACAATCTGAAGCAAGGGAACTTGAGAGTGGCCGAGTATGCCAGGCAGTTTTCTTCGCTTTTGTCGTATGTTTCCCATGTGGCTAACCAGGAGAGGACGAAGAGGAACAAGTTTCTGAGGGGATTGAGGCCTGATTTGTTCCACATGGTATTGGCTGGTTCTCCTGCGACTTATGCTGAGGCAGTGGATAGAGCGGTGGATATTGAGGAGAGTTTGTTGGAAGCACAGCATCAGGTTCAGCCGACAGCTGGACGCGCTTTTCAACCTGTGGTAGAGGTCACACAACCATTTCATCCTCCTCAGACTTCGCAGTAGTCGAATCGCAAGAGATTTAAGCCTCGTGGGAAGCAGTTCAAGAGACCGTCGAATTCGAGTTCTTCTGGTTCCGTGAGTTCTGGTAGTAGTGGCGCTGGAGGAGTGATGTGTGGTCAGTGCGGAGGTTGCCACATGACTTCGCAGTGCCGTGGAGTTCGGGGTCTTTGCCATCAGTGTGGTCAACCGGGACATTTCGCCAGAGTGTGTCCTTTGATGGGTGGACAGTCTTCGAATCAGTCACAGCAAGGTTCAGCTGGTGGTTTTCGCAGAGACCGCAACCTTTTGATCGGTCCCAACGATCAGGTTTCCAACCACGAGAACCGTCTAGGTTTGAAGGATCTTCTAGACCTCAGTTTCCGGGACCACAGCAAGCACAGGTGAATGCCTTGACGAGAGAGCAAGCTGATGATAGGCCTGAAGAAGTTATTGCGGGTACTTGTGCTATCTTTGATTTTCCTGCACGAGTTTTATTTGATACAGGAGCATCACACTCCTTCATATCTGATTTGTTTGTGCATGATTGTGGGTTGAGTGTTACCCCACTGTGTGATGTTGTGTCTGTATCTACTCCTGCTGGTATGTGGTTGAGGTCCCGTGAGGTGGTTGTGGATTGTGTGATTAGATTTGATGAGCATGTGCTGGTGACTAACCTGATTGTCTTTGAGATTAGATATTTTGATTGTATCTAGGGTATGGACATGTTTTCCAGTTATAGAGCGACTATAGATTGTTTCCATGGTGTGGTGAGGTTTAGACCTCAAGTTGGGGAGAAGAGGGATTTATACGGTGCTGATTTGCGATCGACGATCCCACTAGTGTCTGCCATGGAGATGTTCAGCCTGTTGTCTCTAGAGAATTCAAGGTTTATGATCTATGCCCTTGATATTTCTCGAGAATCACGGATAGAGTTGAGTGATGTTCTGATTGCTCGAGAGTTCCCAGAGGTGTTTCCGAATGATATTCCTGGATTCCCTCCGAGAAGAGAGATTGACTTCAGCATAGAGTTGGTGTCAGGGACAGCCCCGATTTCGATAGCCCCTTACTGATTGGCTCCAGCCGAGCTGAAGGAGCTCAAGGATCAGTTGTGTGATCTTTTAGAGAATGGATTTATAAGGCCTAGTATGTCGCCTTGGGGAGCTCCGATTCTTTTTGTAAAGAAAAAGGATGGATCTATGAAGATGTGTGTGGACTTTCGGCAGATGAATAAAGCAACGATTAATAACAAGTATCCTCTGCCGAGGATTGATGACTTGTTTGATCAGTTGCAGGGATCGGAAGTGTACTCTAAGATTGATCTACGATCTGGTTATCATCAGTTGCGTATTAGAGACGCTGATGTGGCGAAGACGGCTTTCAGGACGAGATATGGGCATTATGAATTTATGGTGATGCCTTTTGGATTGAAGAATGCTCCTGCTGTCTTCATGGACTTGATGAATCACGTCTTTAGTGAGTACATCAATCATTTTGTGATCGTCTTCATAGATGATTTCCTGGTGTACTCGAGGAGTTATAGAGAGCATAAGGAGCACTTGAGATTGGTGTTGCAGAAACTGAGAGACTCACATCTGTATGTGAAATTCAGCAAGTGTGAATTCTGGCTAGATAAGGTATTCTTTTCGGGTCATGTCATATCTGCAGAAGGTATTTCGATGGATCCTAGTAAGATCGAAGCAGTTCTTAACTGGGAGCGACCTAGAAATGTCTCATAGATCCGTAGTTTCTTGGGTTTGGCTGGCTATACAGACGTTTCATTGAGAGTTTTCTTCAATAACCAGGCCGATGACTTAGTTGACCCAGAAGGATAGGAAATTTGTTTGGACAGACGAGTGTGAGTCGAGTTTTCAATTGCTCAAGGAGAAGTTGACTACTGCTCCTGTATTAGCTTTGCCTTTGGGTTATGGAGGTTTTGTTGTTTGCTCCGATGCTTCTCTGAATGGTCTGGGTTGTGTGGTGATGCAGAACGTGTGAGTGATAGCTTATGCGTCTCGACAGTTGAAGCCCCATGAGACGAGATACCCAGTTCATGATCTAGAGTTGGCCGCCATTGTTTTCGCCTTGAAGATTTGGCTTCATTACTTGTATAGTGAGTAGTTCGTGGTGTACATGGACCATAAGTGTTTGAAGTATATCTTCACTCAGTCAGATCTGAATATGAGGCAACGTCGTTGGATGGAGTTGCTAAAAGATTTTGACTGTGAGATTCAATATCAGCCTGGGCGGATGAACTTAGTGGCCGATGCGTTGAGTAGGAAAGCCCAGTCTGCGATGTTGACATCGATGAGTATATCCAAAGTCCATGAGGATTTGGGGACTTCTGGATGGCATTTTCAGCAGATGATCAGTATTTCGTGGTTTCTTCTTTTCAGGTTGAGCCACAGATTGTTGCAGACATTAGAGTAGAGCAGAGGACTGACCCGTATATTCACGAGTTGAAGATTAAGGCCCAGAATGGTCAGTCAGAGGATTTTACCGTTGCTTCTGATGGATGCTTGAGATGCAGACATTAGAGTAGAGCAGAGGACTGACCCGTATATTCACGAGTTGAAGATTAAGGCCCAGAATGGTCAGTCAGAGGATTTTACCGTTGCTTCTGATGGATGCTTGAGATTTCGAGGAATATTGGTTGTTCCAAATTTGATTTGAAGGAAACCATCTTGAATGAAGCCCATTGTAGTCGTTACAGTGTGCATCCGGGCGAGAAGAAGATGTATCATGTCTTGAAGTCTCACTGTGGTGGGAAGGTATGAGGAATGACATATCTGGATTCGTAGCTCGATGCCTAAATTGCCAACATGTCAAGGCCGAGAGAATGAGACCTGGTGGATTGCTACAGAGTTTAGAAGTGTCTCAATGGAATTGGGAGCACATCGCCATGGATTTTGTGACTCACTTACCTCGATCGAACAGGGGATGTGATGTGATTTGGGTTGTTGTTGACAGGCTTTCGAAGTCAACCCATTTCATTCCTTATGATGTGAGGTGTTCTATGAAGATGATGGCTAGACCGTACATCGACCATGTTAAGGTAAATCTATAAGTTTTTGTGATAACAAAAATAAGATGAGAACTGAACCTTAAGAATCAGATCTGAACAGTGAGTAATGGTTCACAGCAAGAAAGATAATTATTTCAGATCTGGAAGTTATGTCATCGAGATAAGTTTTTCAGGTCTCAGTCATCAGGATAAGTATTCAGATCCGAGAGAATTGGGAACAGTAAATTCGGATTTATATCAGAAAGAGAAAATCAGATAAGAGCAACCCAGATTCAAAGTATTCAGTTTCAGAATATATCAGATTTGAGTATTCGGGTTATTTCAGTTATCGGTTCAGGATTTCAGATTTAAGGGTATGATTCAGAGACTTCGGTAACAGATCCGGGTATGGTTGTTCAGGTGTTATATTTCAGATCCGAGATTTTCAGATATTATCAGTAAAGGACTCAGATGTGAACAGACACCACAGGGTTCTTCATACCTCAGTTTATTGATAGTGTCTCAGTATTACGAGAAGAGCAGTACAATTTTCATATGTGACAGAGAGTATTGATTCTGTAATAGTACAAGGAGGATAATTCAGTTGTGATGGCTTAAGTAAAGAGACATATCTTGTAGCTTTTCACAAAGGGAAAGAGAGCAGTATTCAGATTTCAATGCGTCAACAGATGTGAGCTTCGGATGTCTTCATAAATTATCAATTGACTAATCGATAGACATCAACGGTCACAACTTGAATTAAGGAAACAGATCAAAGCTATTTTGAGTAAAATCGCGCATTACGCAGAGTGATTGATACGTTGTTTACCCGGCTTGGTAAATAAGTCAGTCAAGCCTTGACAGCACATATTACCTTGTGCATAGCGTTAATGGAGATACGATGAAGATATGCAAAAGGATTTGTTTCTACTGACCGTTGAGATTGAAGAGTATAAATAGTCGAAGATTTCAAATGAAGAAGCTCTCGGAATAATCATCTCACATACTCTCACGTTCTCAAATTTCTGGGAATATTCAAGCGTTCAAAATATTCAAAGTCCCAGTTGTCAAAATCTCGAAGAAAATTCCTCTGTTCTTATTAGTCTTATCTTCGAGATATTTACAGTACTCAAAATATTTTATTCATTGTATTGTTCAAACTGAGTCTGTAACGAACGTGCTTTGTGAAGCAGTTCGAAAATTACTATTGTTTGTAACTCAGTAGTGGTATCTGCATGTAGTAGAAGTTTCTAGGAGTTCACTTGGAGCGAGGCTCAGTGATCGGGTGTATTCAGAGGCTGTGTACATCAAAGTCTTCTAGTGGAACCTTTTTGCAAAGGAAGAATGGGAGACGTAGGATTTGATATCCGAACTTCCATTAACAAACTCTTGATCCCTGCACTTTTAATTTATTTGCATCTTATTTATTTACTTTATACCGTTCACTGCTCGATCGATTTCTTTCCGCACATTTTTATTGTTAACCGAGAGATCAGACTTAGTCTGGGAACCTCAGATCTGGTAACTTAGATCTGAGTATAGCAAAGGCTTGTAAAACGTTTTTAAAGGGTTTCGAAAAATTAAAATCCAAAGGAGTTCATTCAACCCTCCCCCCTTCTGAACTCCTAGGCCTATTTTCGATCCTAATTGATCCTATCAATTGATATCAAGCCTGTGCTTCTCAGTTATTGAACATTTTTATTTTCTGTGCTTATATATTTCAATATGTCGACATCTCACAACAAAATTCCTATGTTTTCCGAGGAGGAGTATGACGATTGGAAGATTAGGATGCAAGCTCACTTGGCCACGCAAGACGATGAAATGTGGTTCGTTATCACTTATGGACCCATGAAGATCATGAAATCCAATGCAGCTATAGCGATAGCTGATGGGGCACCTCAGTGGGTGGAAAAGAACCGACATGAATATACAACTAAGGACAAGAAGAAGGCAAATATTGATAATGTGGCGAAGGACATTTTATATAAGACGCTGGATAAGAACATGTTCAGCAAAATCAAAACCCGCGCTACTGCCAAAGAGATATGGGAGAAGTTGACTCAAATCTGCGAAGGCAATGACGAAACCAAGGAAAATAAATTGATCGTGGCCCAGTAGAAATATGAGTCGATAAAGATGCGAGATGGAGAGACCATGGCTGAGTTCGATGAAAGATTTAGTGTTGTTGTAATAGAGCTGACCAGTCTTGGCAAGGAATACAGTAATAGAGAACTAGCTCTCAAGGTGATGAGAGCGCTGCCCAGAGAGTGGGATGTCAAGACCATGGAGATGCGGGAGTCCAAAGCTCTAAATAAGCTTGAGCTCTATGATCTGTTTGCCAATCTCAAAGACTACGAGTTCGAGCTGGAGACCAGATCTGAGGCTGGACCGTCAACATCTCAACCAACAAAAGCTCTTGTAGCAACAACATCTGAACAATGCTCTCCAAGCACTAGCAAATCTGCTGAACAACTGAGCAATGATATCATGTCCCTCTTTGTCAAGAAGTTTGGGAAATTCATGAGAAGATCCTCTAACCCTTCTTTCAATTATAACAAATCTGAAAAGATAACTACTGATATGAACTGTTATAATTGTGGTCGTCCAGGGCACTTCGCTGCAGATTGCAACAGGCCCAAGAAGGAGGACATATATAAGAAATAAGAGAAGAAAGACGATAGATCCAAGGAAATATCCAAAGAGAGAAGGATGAGGACCAGATCTGAGAAGAGACCCAACAGGAAGAATGATAGAAAAGTACTTTTTGCTGAGGAGAGTAACAAGAACTGGGCAGATTCAGACTCAGATTCTACATCAAGCATCTCCTCATCCAGTGACAGTGATCCAGAAGAAGTCCACTTCTTGATGGCAGATCAGACCACTACTGAAGATGAGGTCTTTTGACTTTTCTAATTGTGAATTTACACGAGGGGACCTGATCAATGCACTTCATGAAATGTTCCATGAGTATCGGAAGCTATCTCAAACATTTGAGGAAATCAAAGCTGAAAACAATGGTCTGAAAAATAGCTCAGTTGAATCAAGCACTGCTTAGCTTGAGGATACTGACAGTTTAAAGACAGAGTTGAGTAAGCTGATGATTGATCATGATCTCTTGAGAAATATGTCTTGTGAGCTCAAATCTGAAAACGAAAGGTTAAATGGAGTGATGAGCTCCTGGACCAAGTCTTCTGTTTCCTTGAGCAAGCTACATGAGACTCAAAAGCCACTGAACGACAAATCTGGCTTGGGTTTCTACGTTGGAGAAAGCAGCTTTGAGGGAACGAGCACTCAATCAGATCTGGCATATGACAAGTTCAAAATGATGAATTTTGTCAAAGCCAGTGTGACGCCCGAACCCACGGGAATCACGAATTGGGGAGTAAATAAAAATTTTCGAAATAAAAGAAGACTAAAAGATAATTTGTTATACGCTGTATATCTTATAACTCAAAAGAATCGAAACACAAGACAACTCAAAGACTAGCAGATACTTATTTGCACGCCAACTACTGAAGACATTTGCGGAAAACAGTTTTTCTTTGATAATTGCAATTGCGATTTACAACAGCTGTTATTATATGTAAATATACAACCGTTGCAACTGATCTAATACAGTATATTCTAAACAAAATACATCAACTGAGACACGGAAAACGTAGGCCTTGGATAAACACAACACCACCCAGCAGCTGATTTCAAGTTTCACCTTCTGTTCGTTCTCCAGCTGTCGCACCTGCACCATTTTAAAAGCTAGTGAGCCTAGGGGCTCAGCAAATAAAACCTGAATAATAACAAGTTTAAATACACAAGCAGACATCTGTTCGATACAAACATTTCATAAACATTTCTTTCTTTAAACGTGGAGACAGGGGTTAATAGCCCAAATCTCATCATCAATATCTTTTCTTTAGATTTATGGCATATAAGCTCCTCATGGTCCGTGTTGTACTTTGATCAAAATGACTTCCGATATCAGTTTTAGCATATAGCTCATATGAAAGGGCAGTCGACATCTAGACAACTGCTCACCCTTCTACTTGGTGACCGTCAACTATCTATGCCATAATCTTAAAATAAACTTTGTTCCATTAACATCCTTTCTTTCTTTGAAATTTCTTAAACATCATCGGGTTCCATCATTTAAAACTCTCGCTTCCCATTTTTAAAACTTTACTGAGTATCGAATTTGACTTTAGGAAACATAACATTGAAATGAGACCAGTCGCAAGAGAAACCGGTCGCAAAGAATAGGAATCAGTCGTAAGAAAATGGAACCGTACTTATGAAACAAAACAGATTTCTACTGTTCGCAAATATCGCTAAAAGAAACCAGCTGGAATGAACAGAAACCGGCTGCAAGATCTTTTACTAAAACACCGTATTAAATGAAACGATGTCTTTGAAGTAAGTGACAGATATGATGACGTAAGACTATCTGCTGATATTTTGTAACTTAAGGGACGACGTCGTTAGTGCATCAACCAGTCGTAAGTAAAAAGGTTAAACAACCAGTCGCAAGAAAAGCGCTAAAATTTATAAAACTAGACGCAATGAACAGTACCAGTCGCAAGACTAATACCACCTGCAATGAATAACCAGTCGCAATAAACAGTACTTTAGAAACAAATATTGCAACTGCTGAAATTTGACAATAAAATGCATCTGCTATGAACAGTGCATCTACTGGATATTAATAACAAACATGCACCTGCTGGTGAACAGTGCATCTGCTGAATTTACGAAAACAACGCAGCTTCTGGATTTTAACAAGGAAATGCAACTGCTAGAATAAAACTGGGTATATGTAACATCAAAACAATAACTATGCTATCAGTCGTTGCATATCAAACCAAACTTCATAATGATTCGACTAGCAACTACCGATTACACCGTTATCAAATTATGATATTACAACTACTAAATTGAAGAACATTCATAAACATTCTGGGAATAAACTCGAATTCTCAGCACTTTAAAACGTCATAAACTTTCTGGAAAACATTTTGGAAGCCTCATAAACATCAAAACATCATTTTCGAACCCATATTCTTTCCCTTGAACATGTGTAAAATCATTTTAAACATACAGGCAAGCAGATCCATAAAAACATCAATATATACTTCAAATTGTGTAGCAAAGGATCAACTTTTACTTGCCTTAAACAAAGCTTTGCGACGGCAACCAATTCCTGCAGAAATCTTCTCTTTGAGTAACGCACGAACTCTTCTGGAAATATTTTGAAGAACACTTCAAGATTTTTCTTTGGAAATGATAAAAATCTTACTTTGAAAACAGGTTTTTATATGAAAGGGATTAGTGGCAATCTAGTTGTAAAATCAAGTATGACACACTTATAAAATTTAGTAAAATTCCCTTCATATCATTTTAATTTGTAAAACACCAAACCTTTTTCAAAAGAAATCATTTGTCCTCCTTAAAATATTTTTCAATCGATTTAAAACCAGCTTGTGCATCACTCTTTGGAGTCATATGCTGGAATCAGCCGCAACGCATCTTATGTTCTGAAATCAATGAATCAGCAAATACATAACATTTAAAATTGCCAATTTGGCTCATGAGATCAATAAAATGCATAAATGTGGTCCTATGGATTTTGGGGCGTTACAACTCTACCCTCCTTATTGAAATTTTGTCCTCGAAATTTACGTACCAAATAAATGTGGGTAAAGACTTAGCATATCAGCTTCTGTTTCCCAAGTTGCTTCTCTCTCCGACTGGTTAGACCATTGTATCTTAACCATAGGAATACTACGGTTTCTTAATCTTCTAATTTCTCGGAGGAGAATTCTTTCTGGTCGCTCTTCATAACTTAAATCCGGTGTTAACTAGATTGGTTCATGACTTAGTATATGCGAAGGGTTGGGAACATTAAAGCTGATACATGAAAAACATTGTGCACCGCTGACAGCTATGGTGGAAGTGCTAATCGATAGGCTAACGTTCCTATCTTCTCCAAAATCTCATATATATCTTGGACTCAACTTTTCTTTCTTTTCAAAACGCATAACTCCTTTCATTGGAGCTATTCTCAAAAATACGTGATCACCTATCTCAAAATTCAGTTCCCTTCTTCGATTATCTGCATAACTTTTCTGTCTACTTTGAGCAGCTTTCATTCTTTCTCTTATTTTTCTAACAGCTGCTGCTGTTTGCTCCACAACATCTGGTCCTAAACCAGCTCTTTCACCAACTCCATCCCAGTGAAGTGGTGTTCTACACTTTCTGCCATAGAGAGCTTCATATGGAGCCATTTGAATCTGAGCTTGGAAACTGTTATTGTAGGCAAACTCTACCAGTGGCAATTTCAAATCCCAACCTTCTGAAAAATCCACAATACAAGCTCTGAGCAAATCTTCTAAAATTTGGATCACCCTTTCTGATTGTCCATCAGTCTGGGGGTGAAACGCAGTACTGAATGTTAGCTTTGTACCCATAGCTTTGTGCAAACTTTTCCAAAAAGATGATGTAAATTTAGGATCTCTGTCTGATACAATGGTAACTGGAACACCATGTAGCCTCACTATTTCCTTAACATACAATTCTACGTATCTGCTCACCTCATATGTTGTTTTAACTGGTAAGAAATGAGCAGACTTAGTGAGTCTATCAATTATAACCCAGATGGAGTTATATCCTTGAGCAGTCCTTGGTAATCCAGTCACAAAATCCATCGTTATACATTCCCACTTCCATTCTGGAATAGGCAGTGGTTTTAACAATCCGGTTGGTCGTTGGTGTTCAGCCTTCACCAGCTGACAGGTCAAACATTCAGCTACAAATCTAGCAACATCCCTTTTCATTCCTGGCCACCAGTACAACTGCTGGAGGTCCTTGTACATTTTCGTACTTCCTGGATGTACTGAATATGGTGCTGTATGAGCTTCTTTCAAAAGTTCAGCTCTTAAATCATCTACTTGAGGTACCCAGATTCTACCCAAATACCTAACAATTCCATCTTATGAGAAATAGAGACTACTGCCTCTTTCTTTATCTAGTTTAACCCATTTCTTCAATTGTTCATCTTGCAGCTGACCTTCTCGAATTTGGTTTAACAAATTTGATCTTACTGAGAGGTTTGCTAAAATCAAATTACTACTGCTGCTGGACACTATCTCGAGTCCAAATCTTTCAATATCAGTGGCCAACGGCTTCTGGAAAATCAGCTGCGCAAGTCCTACTGATTTCCTACTTAGAGCATCAGCTACCACATTTGCTTTTCCTGGATGATAACTGATAGTACAATCATAATCTTTAACCAGCTCCAACCATTGCCTCTGCCTCATATTCAATTCTTTCTGGGTAAAGAAGTATTTCAAACTCTTGTGATCTGTGAATATCTCACACTTCTCCCCATATAGGTAATGCCTCCATATTTTAAGGACAAAGACAACAACTGTCAGTTCTAAGTCATGCGTTGGGTAATTTTTCTCGTGATCCTTCATCTTTCTAGATGCATATGATATGACTTTACGATCCTGCATCAACACAGCTCCTAGTCCCAACTTTGATGCATCCGTATAAATTACAAATTTTTCTTCATCATTCGGCATTGTCAATACAGGTGCTTCAATCGATGCTTGCTTCAGTTTGTCAAAACTGTTTTGACAATCAACTGTCCAGTTATATTTCACCTGCTTTCTAGTTAACATAGTCAGGGGAACAACAATCTTAGAGAATCCTTGGATAAATCGTCTATAATATCCAGCTAAACCCAAGAAACTCCTTATCTCTGCAACATTCTTTGGTGCTGGCTAGTCGCGAACAGCTTCTACCTTGGCTAGGTCAACTTCTATTCCATCCTTAGAAATTATATGGCCTAAGAATGATACTTTCTCCATCCAGAAGTCACATTTTCTAAATTTAGCAAACAACTGCTTCTCTTTCAAAATCTGGAGAACGATTCTTAAATGTTGTGTTAGAGTAGATGCCCAACTAGCCAACTTGTGGCGTGTGGGTTTTATAGACTCTTGTACAAACAATCTTTATATATGATATTCGCATTTTCTTATATGGCATTCTTTACTTTCATTATGTGTGTAATGATTTACCATTGTGTTGAGTAAAGACCTAGAATACACTAAAGCGTATGTTAGATGTGATAGTGGGTATGACGGCTATCATGAAACACATCTAAAAGTCGTTGTGTATTCTGAACATGTTCCTAGTCGATTGGGCCGTCAAAATGAGGATAAGGCCGCCCGAGTTCGAGACTAGTATCTGCGATGCGAAGTACCATGTTTCATTGGTAGGGAACATTGTGATGTTCTGAGCATGCAGATAGATACTGACCTGGTGATCTATCGAACTACCCTC